>CM046881.1:8788208-9309582 GCA_025667525.1 Glebionis coronaria | reverse complement strand
CCACATACTTTTACCATGAACAGTACACTTAGTAAACGTACGTACATATAAAAACTTTCCTTTTATAGCATGAACACGTGTCACGATTATTAATTACAGAAATTACGTACGTGTTATTACACGATAAGTATTAAGTACGTGATAGTACACGATGATTATTAACGATAATAATTATAATCACGAACATGAAATCATGAACGTAAAAATCACGAACACGTAATTACGTACTTATCTAATATAATACGATTAATATCGTTACATACAAGTATTTATCTATAACACGAGCATTTAATAACACGGAAACACGAACACAAAAACACATAAAGTATTAGACACGGGAAAACTTTGGGTTTCCCCTTGTGGGCCCCACATGCCGCGGACACCAAAGGGACAAGAGGGCCAAGCCCACTTTGGTTTTTATTAAATAAACAATGGTTTCACCCTTTTCATTTTACAGAGTTTTCACAAAAATAAAAAACCCTAGCCTCTTTTTCTCTCTATAGTCGCCATCCTAAGGAGCTCCACAAGTGGGTGATGATTTGATTTTGGTTGATAAATTCTAGTGGTTGTGTTCGTTTTATTAACCTCCATTTGTTTCACGCATTCAGTAATCCGTTATCCTTTTTCTTTGATTATTTTATTTAATTAAGAACACATGAACATGAGATTAAATAAAACAAGTATATTAGACATGTCATTTAATCATGGGGAAAATATAAAATGGATGTTTCGGGTTGGTTTTGTTCGGCCGACACCCAACCGAGAGCCCCATGGTTCTCGGCTTGTTTTGGTTCGCACCACCAACCGAGACTTCGAGTCTCGGTGTGGTTGGTTTCGGTCGGCAGCAGGAACCAAGGGACCCTGACGTGAGTCGGGGTACCGTTTGGTTGGTTTGGGGTTCTCGGCGGCAGCAACCACCACCACCGGTGGCGATTTTGGTATAACAGGGGGAAACGAACACGCAGCAGGGGCAACCACCGGCACACAACCGGTGGGAACTTCGCTATGGTCAGCGGCTAGCCGAGAGGGAACCACCGACTTTGGCCGGTGGCGTGTTGTCACGCCTCACCATGACGGAATATGGGGTGCGACGTATGGATATCATCACAACAATAGCGTGTCTATAGAGATAACTAAATGAAATGGAAATATCATAAATGGTGACACAATGTCATGAAGATATCCTCAAACAATGCAGGCGTCTATGTAAGTAGGTAACAGGTCTACCTCTTACCAAAGACATACAATTAACAAATAACAAACATATAGGTGTCTACAAAGTATCACTTATTCAAACATAAATAAAGACTAAGAGGAAAGGGGGTTTCTCCAAATGCAATCCTAAGCCTTCCAGCTAGCCACTCCTATTCTCACGCTTAACCACATTCTCACCTGAAAGAGAAATAAAACACGTCAACATAAAGTTGGTGAGAGTCATAGGTTTAGACTCCAACGCGAAATCAGTTATAAGCTGTGAATAACAACCATTAACAAAAGAACATATGGACAATGTGCTACAATTATGTATTAACAACTAGCATCCAAGATTAACTAATCACCACAAATCCAAGGCTCCAAGCCTTACCAATAACCACAATTCCAAGGCTCCAAGCCTTACCAATAACCATGGTCCCATAGGCGCCCATACACCTATGAACCAATCCCAAGGCCCCGCCTTGTAAACATCCCCTTGGTACCAAGTCAAACCACAATAACTGAGACTGATACGGTACGTGTCCCCCGATCCAAATCATAAACACAATCAAGAATCACATAACAGTTAATCACATAAGTGTACACACAAGTCCATCACAAACCATAAAAACATTCACAGAATTCGTTACAAAACCATACAATGTCTCTTCCATCCCATCTGGAAATCAAATCATAAAAAGACATAGGACTATAAAACTCACTCGAACAAGCTTTTGCATGTACCCGCGTTCTAGCACAAATCTAAACACACAAACGTATACAATCAAGACATGAACCACATACCAAAATGGCTCATCAACGTATGATGGATATCTAAACTTCTCCTACAACTTAACCTCATTTATATGCCATAAGCATCCCATTACACCCCTCTATAAAGCCCTTAACTTAGTTAAGTTCATAACCCGTCCCGTTAACATTTTATCCAAAACAGTCCTGATTATCATACTCCGTATTAAGAGCCAAACGACCACCAAACATAAACCACATTCCTTGCAATGAAAAACCCATAAACTTATATGTGTTAAATAAAATCCCAGCCCTTTTCCCAACATCAAAGCTAATTTTAAGTCCACGATATACAACTTATACTTTCGCCTATCCAGATTTTACCGATTTTGAACATATGAAAAGTTTGTTATGATCAGAGGGTCTTCCACTATCCCAATTGACTAGACCTCTTTTAGATATCTTATATAACATATAAACTAACTCTCATGTTAATTTGAAAGTCCAATTGTAATCCTAAGTACCCTAACTACCTTAAAACATTAAGTTAAACCCGACTGATTTCAAAACTATTTTTAACTCCGACTGTTGTAACCTGTTTTTGACCCATTTCCTGACCTCCAATTCATTTCTCGTTTCTTGCATTTGAAATCCAATTCAATTACCTTTTCAGGGATATACGATTCGAAAATTAAAAGTTTGTAGAACTCTAGATATGATCAAAACAATGGACCAAAAATTCTGCCCAGTTTTTAATTACGACTTTAATTGAAATAAACTAATTAATTATTCATAATTTATTTAATCACAAGCCCTAATATCTAATCATTATAATAACATTAATTCTCAGATTTTAATTTTTCCCTAACCCTAAATCCATCATAATTGATGTTTACATGAATTAGAAACATGATTTAGTTAATAAAAACGTAATTAGAACATGATTTTTACCTCTAATCTTCAAGGGATTGATTTTTCTTGAAAACCTAGCCTCCATTGATATATTTTCGACCCCAAGACTGATATAAGTCGTTCATGACCTTAGGGGTCTTAATACATATTAAAACACCTTTCCTAATTCTAATTTAAGGCTAAAACAAAAACTTTTTATATTTTCTAACCCTTCCACCAAATCAGCCCATAACCGACCCAAATAGCCTTATCCTTTATTTTTTTTATTATTTACTGTAAATTAAATATTAATTATTATTACCTTAAATTCCTTTAATTTATTTCAGCTCCTAAAGCCTCCAAAATCTAAAAACCGTAAGCCTAGTCAAATTTACGCGTATACCGTAAAAGACGTAAAATATACAACTTTATAAAAACTCTTGAAATATGAAATTAACTAATTAACTAAGTACTAAATGACTTAAAACCATCCCGAAAAATACTCCTGTGACTAATTACCTTATCCGAGACCTCTAAATGCTGAACATTAAATCGTAAAAATACGATTTACTATAATACTTATACGTATACGTAAATCACCAAAATAATTCCATTAAATTTCATAGTCACTATTGTGAGCTCATGAACATGAAATAACCGTTCCTCTATTTACTTATGAGTACCATATACCCATAAACGATGTCCACACCAACCTCGTTCACACAAAATAAACATGTAAACACGCAAACACACATAGTTACACATAAAATAACCTAAAAATAAGACTAAATGACGAACCTAAAAACCGCGGTTGTCACACGTGTTCACATGAACAGTGGCAACCGGCTGAGCCGGTTAGCCACTATTAAGGGTGTGTTTGGTTGTCCAGTTCATGGGGTTTCCGGTCTGGTTCACATGTGTCTAAATTTAAAGTCATGGGTCCGGTTCATGACTAAATTTCACAAGCATTTATTTTTACAAGTATATTATTTTAACAAGAGAATTAAATTAATTAAGACATGACAAATAATTAATTTAATTTAACATGAACTTAGATTAATTATTATTTATGAAATAATACATGTTTTAACCTAAGTACTTTTAATTATTTAATTTAGACTATAGTATTAATTAACTATTTAGACATGGAATATAATTAACTAATAAACATGACTTAGGTTATAATTAATATAATATTAATACATGAATAACCTAAGTATTTTATACACCTTAATTTAATTAAATCATGCTTAAAATTAATCAAATCATATAACCTATAGTTTATTTAATTAACATGATATTATTAATAAACTATACTAAAAATCACATGACTTATGTTATTTAACCAGTAAACTTAAGCTTATATTATTAGCTTATTAATCCAGCTTATTTCTAAATATGGAAACTTTCTATTTCAGGGAAACTTACTATTTTTGGAAACTTTCAATTTTAGAAACTGATCTATTTTAAGAAGTTAATCTCTTTTTGGAAACTTTCTATTTTTGGAAACTTTCTATTTTAAGAAACCTGTTATTTTTAGAAAGTTACTTATTATTACACAACAAGTATAATAATACAAGAAATGCAAGTAATACTTAATCAGAGTACATAGAATACATGATAAACACATCATAACCTTAAAATCAGTAAAACAAGACAAGAACATATAAAACAAGCTAAGATATGATATAATCAGTTACGTACACAATAAACAGAATACTTATACACGTACCCTATTTTATGTAGG
Organism: Glebionis coronaria; assembly: GCA_025667525.1. Taxonomy (NCBI): domain Eukaryota; kingdom Viridiplantae; phylum Streptophyta; class Magnoliopsida; order Asterales; family Asteraceae; genus Glebionis; species Glebionis coronaria. The sequence goes on along the minus strand of CM046881.1, from coordinate 9,305,000 downwards.
ATTAGTGAGATCGAAGTAGGACTTTCATTCTTTCGTCTTCTTCGTTCACTGGACATAAGGTACGGATTTCCCGTCCCTTCAGTATGGACATTCTATCCTTATTAGGATTCCCCGTTTGCAGCCAACTATTTTCCCAGTATTGTTTTATATGTTTGATTACTTATGTTATTTTAAGAACCTAAGTCATATACATGCATGACTAGTGTCACCTAGTTATGGAGGTACCATAACCATAACACTAGAGGCACCAATGTTGACTTCCCCACGGCAAAGTGATTGCTCGTGGCATCCCTTTTCAGTGTTGGCCATTATATTATATTATCATGTGGGGTGTATGGGTGCATCCTAGTTACATGTTTACCAGTAATACCAGAGTGAATGTGATGTGTGCCTTGCATCCTTCACTAGGAGTGGATCCCTCCTACCCAGACTATTTATGTAACACCCCATTTTGATAAATGGAATGTCACGCGTGATTATGGCGTGTCATCAAAGCATGCAAGGTGATATGTAGTAAAACATACATGACCATAGGGAAACCGGAATCAAACATCGGTTCCCAAACATAAGCCCAAAACATAAATAAAGGAAATGAACTGAATGAAGACTAAACAAGCATAACTATATGAAGGCAAAAAGGAAAAGAAGTCTCTGGCAGCTTCCATCCTATGCGCGTCCTCCAAATGCTCGAGTCTTGGGTACCTGCCGTTTTGGGACATGGAAAGGAAAGTAACGGCTGAGCAAGACGCTCAGTGCACGGATGTACAATATAGCATGAATAGGATAAGCATGTAACATATAACAGCGGAAGACTAAGTTCTGAGTAAACTGGTTAAGTATCAAGAAAACTGGTTTTATAGTTTGAAAAGCCTTATGTTTATCTTGTGAAAACTGTTTTAACATATATATACCATAGCCCATATAGGTCATGAAAAGGTCACGTGCATGAATACTTGGAGGGGTGACCTCATCATGCTGATTAGAGGGGATGCCTCTAATCAATATACTGATTTGGGTAGGAGGGATCAGCTCCTTGTGAAGGGTGCAAGGCACACACCACATTCACCATGATAAACTGAATAAAACATGTAACTAGGATGCACCCATACGCCCCACCTGATATAATAATATGGCCAAAACTGAAAGGGACGCCACGAGCAATCACTCCGCCGTGGGGAAGTCATAACATCGGTGCCTCCAATGCTATGGTTATGGTACCTCCATAACTAGGTGAAACTGGTCATGCTTGTATATGGCTATAGATTATGCTAAATTAACATAAGCAGTTCAAAACAATAAAACAAATGCTGGGGAAAACAGTTGGCTGCATACGGGGAAATCCTAATAAGGAAAGAATGTCCATACTGAAAGGACGGAAATCCGTACCTCAAGTCCAGTGAATGAACGGAAGAAAGACTCCTACTTCTGGATCACTAATGCTACATGAATACACACGTGTATAAGTATCGATTCACTGATTACGTACTGGGTTTTGTGTCTCATTTTAGCTGATTTGGTATGTTTTAGGTCATGGTTCACTGTTTAAAGCCTTAAACTGTGTTTATCTTGTATTCTGATTAATCTGATTAAGTATTACTGGTGATTCATGTATTAATATACTTACTGTATAATAATAAGTAACTTTCCAAAAATAGCAGGTTTCCAAAAATAGAAAGTTTCCAAAAATAGAAAGTTACCAAAAATAGAAAGTTTCCAAAAATAGAAAGTTTCCAAAAATAGAAAGTTTCCAAAAATAGAAAGTTTCCTAAAATAGAAAGTTTCCTAAAATAGAATTTACTGCTTAAAATAGATTAGTTTCTAAAAATAGAAAGTTTCCAAAAATAGATCAGCTGCCTTAATTAAATAAGTTTCCATATATAGAAGGTTTCCATGATTAGATTAGCTGCCTGAAATAGATTGATTTCCATATATAGAAGGTTTCCATAATTAGATTAGTTGCCTTATTTAATTAAGTTTCTATAAATAGAAGTTTCCATAATTAGAATTAAGCTGATTACATAAGCTAACATATAAGTCTAAGTGTTATAAGCTTATTCTTAAGTCATATGATATAGTGTATAGTTTAATTATTATTCCATGTATTTTAATTAAACTATAGGTTAAGCATTTTAATTAAAGTATAACATGTTTTAATTAAAATGAAATGAAAAATACTTAGGTTAAAATGTGTATTATTATTAATAATAATATAACCTAAGTCATGTCTAAATTAATTAATTATAGGCATGTTTTAATAATTAATTAATTATAACTTATAACATAAAATACTTAGGTTAAATTAATGTCATGATAAACTAATAATTAAAATAACCTAAGTCATGATTTAATTAATATTTCATGTTATTAATTAATTATATCCTAAGTTCATAATTCATAAAAATCAACATGTAGCATGAATCATGATTTAACCAACGAACCATGAATCGGGCATGAATTCGACACCGTACCCCGGGCCAAACCCGGGGCACATGTGTCCCCTTGCTGCCGTGGGTCCCACATGAGCCAACCAAGACCAAAAGTGGTCTTGGTGGTGGCGGCAATAGCAAACCAAACCCCCCTCGGGTTTGTTTTGCTAGGCGGCTAGAAACAAACACCCCTTTAAATCATTCCTTGATTTTAATTAATACCAAAACATGTTAGATCAATGATTAATTACCTTGTTTTAATAAGAAAAATAATAACATGTTCATGAAAATAATCAAAGATCAAAAGAATTAAAAAGAATTAAAAAGAATTAAAAAAGAAGGGTTTGAAAGGTATACCACTATGTAGCTTGGAAAGAGGATGAACAAACACTGATTATACAATAGTTCTTAAGATCAAAATCAAACAAATCACCCCCTATGGTGGTGTTTATGTGGCGGCACAAAGAGGAGAAAAAGGAGAGGAGAAAACTCTTTTAGGGTTTTTATGTTTATTTCTTGAAAATGAAAAGTGAAAACATGTTTTTACTTTTACCCCCCTTTACTTGTAAAGTCCATGGGCTAAGCCCATATCTTGTTGTGTGCCGTGGGTATGGGGGCCCCACATGGGGTACCCGTACCTTTCTCGTGTCCCGATGTTTCGTGTTCGTTCATGGTTAAACGTGCTCGTGTTTAAAGTGTTTCTGTTTAATCTAACGTGTCGTTTATCGTAAACTTAACGCTCGTAAATATATTATCAGTATTTACGTAATTATTTTAGTTAGTATTTTAAATGGTGATCATGATTTAATTATGTTCACGTGATATATTTATTAACTGTTTATCATGAGTTCGTACGTAATCGATACTTGTCCTGTCATACACGTATGCACTTGCTTGATTATTAGCACATGAATGTGATCAATACTACATGAGGTAAGTTTTAATCTAGAACGTACGATCTTAAGGGCACTATTCATGGTAAAAGCATGCGGGTTTTACAATTCTTCCCCCCTAAAAAGAATAATTCGTCCCCGAATTATAGATAAAGTAACTGAAAGCGAAACATACCCGAATCAAACTGGAAAGGTATGCAAAATAACAGAAATGAAGGTGACATGGTAGAAGGGAACGTGGAACATGACATGTCTTGAAAAGACATGGAACGTGACGTGACTGAAAGGACATATCTAATCGATAAGAGAAAAATGGATAAAAAGTCCGGATGAACTTGTCCGTTTCCAAGTGGCCTCCCTCTTGGAACGGTTCCTTCAGAAGATCCTGACACTAATGATAAATCTTGGTCCTCCTGACCTTGACTTGGAATACGAAGGAATTCTTGGTTATCAACGGAAGGTAGATCCCCTAAATTCGATCGAGGAAATAAGAGTTAACGTGCAAGGGTACTGAAACGTTACGATGCCAGACCATCTGACTTAACTGATAATTTGAAACGATGCGCGAGACATAAAGAAACGTAGTACGTGAAACATTTTGAACGTGATACGTGAAAAATTTTGAACGTGCTACGTGGAGATATGGCGAGTGTAGTATGAGTAAACATATCGTGATCCATGATACGTGTAACATATTTTGATCATGATATGAGGAACGTGGAATGAACATGACATGTGAGACATATCGTGATCATAGAATATAATGGCGGTAACGCCAAACGCTACAAGGTGAGACGTGGAATATGACGTGAAACGTCTATCTGATGATTGAGGGTTATACTAAACTTGGGTCTGGTCTCACAAGTTCTTGCAAACTTCCCAGAATGAGAAAAGAAATGAACGTAAAATCGTAAGTCAAAATACGATAATGAACGTGAATAGTGTCATGAACGTGAGCGCGAAAGCAAGTCGTGGAATTAGAATGGAGACGTGAAGTAATTTAGGAGTACAATTGGGAATCTTTGTCTGACTCGATAGCTGCGGGATTACCAAGTGGTCGGATGAGCCTTGGCTGGAACATGTTCGTTCAATCTGTTGGTTCTGAAATCCGTACGGATGTAAGGATTCTGCAGACTTGATCAAACTGTTGACAATAACCCAGATAGCATCATGCTTCTTCTGAGTTTGCTGAAATCTGGTAACTAAAATCCATGGAGATCTTGTCCCTTTTCGATTCACAATCTCATATGATGAAAACATCCCAGTTTGTTGGTGTCCTATCTTAACCTGTTGGTATAACAGGTACCTAGATATGAACGTAACTGTATCTTGCTTCGTAGAAACTTGATACATAGAAGGTTGCGAAACTCTGAGTCTTTGAATTAGACTTCTCCTAGCGTAGGATTTCCTAGAACACCTAATGTAGTGTAGGGTTCTCTCCTTTACGCATAAGCTGAGTCATGGTAAGATTAACCATAGAAACCCATGTGATTCAGCGTGTCACTGTTATGAAACAGAATTGATATTGGAAAATTTTCTAGGGTAAAATTTCTCTTGGCATAAAATTTGTAACATAGTGCAGATATGGTCCTCCTGTTCTTCTCTGGGCTTACAGGAAATCAGGTTATCCTCAATGAAAACGCTGATAAAATTGTTTAGGAGTTCATGGAAACTCAATTTATTAAGTCCATAATGCGGTTGGAGCATTGATGAGACTAATTCAAAATCATAAATTTAGCGTGACCGAGTCGTGTACGAATAGCAGTCATGGACATGTCCTGCTCTTTTACTCGTCACTGTTGGCAGCATGATTATGAGTTCGATCTTGGAAAAGTGATTAACACTATACGGTTGATTGGACATGTCGTCAATACGTGGAGGAGAATAACGGTCATGAATGGTGATTTGTTTAAGTCAACGGTAGTCGACACATAATCTCATGGTACCATCCTTCTCCTAGTAGGTTCTGCTAGAATGTATAGGAAGACTCTGGAATAATCAACTGGCTGTGCGTAAAAGAGTTAAGTGGTTGTGTCTTACTGACAGCTAGAAAATTTTAGCGACCATGGCTAACAATGCACATGCTTGTAAGCGTAGAAAATTTGCACAGATATTCTGATGGAAAATCAAGCTGAAGTATTCAGGAGCCTGAACATTACTGTACATAATTATGAATCGTAGCATGGTGTGCTGTTCATAGTCCATAATTAAGAAAAAAAAAAAAAAAAAAAAAAAATTTCTCATGTCTTTCCGAGGAAAATGCGTTAGCAGCTTGGATCTCATCATTAAGATGACGGAAAATCTTCGTATACGTGGGAATACGAACGGCGTCCTTCATGGTCAGGAATATATGAACTATGGTGAAAGAAATGAAAGTGACATCGGCAACATGACAGTTCTCACTGATGCGCTGATAATGGTATTGAAATTCTTGTGGTCTGATTTATACATGGCACAACAAATAGATGTACCCTTGGAGGGTACCCTGAATTTCTTAGAAATGCTCCATAGTTGGACGTGAGTCATGTGTCTTGACTCGTGTCTTGAGAAAATGTAAGTGTGACATATGTCTTGACTGGTATCTTGACATGTGTCCTCAGAAGGTATACGTGAGACATGTGTCTTGACTGATGTCTTGACGTGTGTCTCGAGATGTGAAACAATTAGAACTACAAATATTAGGTTAATATGCCAGAATTGGCGGATCGGTTGGACTACTGATCGTTTGTATGTCTGATCACGTCCGTGGCCGGAGCCTCGGTTGCGATTTCTAGGCTGGTTGCTGTCATAGTAGTGGTTACTATCATCTTGTCTGTCGGTTCCATGGCGGTCATTCTCATGACCGTGACTCGTGTAACTATTTAGCTGAGTGGCTGGCTGGTACTGGTTTGCACTCATATGGCTGAAATGACAGCCGAACGACGTGTGACATGTAACTATGAATTTGGGACAATGATTGATGGGAATTGTCTGATGGTGAAGCATCTTCTCGTCCAATTGCTTTGCTCCGACGCCTTTGTCTTCGTCTTTTAGGATCTCCAGGTTGTGAACAGCATCAGCATCAGCATCTCGTAGCGTCTCCCAACATCAGCAACATCAACCTTCAGTAACATCTCCAAGCTATGAGCGGCATCGACAATCTCGTAGAATATCAGCAAGTGAACATACGCCTGAGATGATTTAGAATCGACTAGCGAATACTCGTGAAGTATTGCAAGTGGAATACACATGGATTAAGGTACATGTAATACACATGAAATACGGTACGCGGAGTACACATGGAATGCACATGAAATGATTGGTATGGGCTCGATCATTTGTCATGATTTAAGGAAAGTGAACCGGTTAAACGGTTAGGAAAACCATCATGATAACCTGGAAGTATTAGCATAGACATCATTCTGGTTGCATAGAGAAACGCTAAAGTGTGGTTACACAAAATTCAACGATGATTTGCCTGACAGCATGATCAATGAAAACCAACCTTGACTATCATGAAAGCATGATTTAAGAAATCTAACAATGTCTTGCAGGACAACGTAAATAACAAAAGAGGCATGAAACATAATCAACATGAAGACGGAATTATCATGAGGAAACATGAAACCATCTATTACGAAGAAATGTATAACATAATCAGCATGAAACTGAAGTTAACCATGACAGTATGAAGGCATACTTGACATAAGACATAATAACTTATGATGGGACATGAAAATTTTTTTATGCCAATTTAAATCATGAGAAAAATTTTATGCAAGAAAACAGTGCATGAATGCGTAATGTAGTTTATAAAACCTTTATATGTGCGAGGGAACGCCTATGGGTCGGTTCCAAAACAAAAGACATGGCGAGGGGACGCCTATGGGTCGGTCCCAAAGTTAAAAGTTTCGATAAAAGCACATGCGACTAAATAGGGCCAGTCCTGTACCAACCATTACTTAGTCAAAATTCCTGCAACAGATAACATATGATATAAATGCATGAATGCATGAAACATAATAATTAAAAGTCATTGTCAAAACTTAACAGAAAAATTTTATGTGAAAATTATGAACTACTGGGGTTCAGTTCACAATATCACAGTTCACTAGGAACATCATGCATAGACACTGACACATAACTAAGTATGGATGACGGTTGATCATTCCATATTAGTAAGACGATACTGGTGAAAATATCATGGTGAAAACAACAAGGTGCTGAAAACGTCATGGCTAAAACAAAAAGGTGCTGAAAACATAATGGTTAAAACAACAACGCGCTGAAACATCAATACGTGGAATAACAATCGTTGGCTTAGGAAGTTCCTGGTGACTACCCACTAGTCACAGGTCGAGTTTTAGAGCCTACAGGTCGAAACCAGGCTCTGATACCATAACTGTAACACCCCATTTTGATAAATGGAATGTCACGCGTGATTATGGCGTGTCATCAAAGCATGCAAGGTGATATGTAGTAAAACATACATGACCATAGGGAAACCGGAATCAAACATCGGTTCCCAAACATAAGCCCAAAACATAAATAAAGGAAATGAACTGAATGAAGACTAAACAAGCATAACTATATGAAGGCAAAAAGGAAAAGAAGTCTCTGGCAGCTTCCATCCTATGCGCGTCCTCCAAATGCTCGAGTCTTGGGTACCTGCCGTTTTGGGACATGGAAAGGAAAGTAACGGCTGAGCAAGACGCTCAGTGCACGGATGTACAATATAGCATGAATAGGATAAGCATGTAACATATAACAGCGGAAGACTAAGTTCTGAGTAAACTGGTTAAGTATCAAGAAAACTGGTTTTATAGTTTGAAAAGCCTTATGTTTATCTTGTGAAAACTGTTTTAACATATATATACCATAGCCCATATAGGTCATGAAAAGGTCACGTGCATGAATACTTGGAGGGGTGACCTCATAATGCTGATTAGAGGGGATGCCTCTAATCAATATACTGATTTGGGTAGGAGGGATCAGCTCCTTGTGAAGGGTGCAAGGCACACACCACATTCACCATGATAAACTGAATAAAACATGTAACTAGGATGCACCCATACGCCCCACCTGATATAATAATATGGCCAAAACTGAAAGGGACGCCACGAGCAATCACTCCGCCGTGGGGAAGTCATAACATCGGTGCCTCCAATGCTATGGTTATGGTACCTCCATAACTAGGTGAAACTGGTCATGCTTGTATATGGCTATAGATTATGCTAAATTAACATAAGCAGTTCAAAACAATAAAACAAATGCTGGGGAAAACAGTTGGCTGCATACGGGGAAATCCTAATAAGGAAAGAATGTCCATACTGAAAGGACGGAAATCCGTACCTCAAGTCCAGTGAATGAACGGAAGAAAGACTCCTACTTCTGGATCACTAATGCTACATGAATACACACGTGTATAAGTATCGATTCACTGATTACGTACTGGGTTTTGTGTCTCATTTTAGCTGATTTGGTATGTTTTAGGTCATGGTTCACTGTTTAAAGCCTTAAACTGTGTTTATCTTGTATTCTGATTAATCTGATTAAGAATTACTGGTGATTCATGTATTAATATACTTACTGTATAATAATAAGTAACTTTCCAAAAATAGCAGGTTTCCAAAAATAGAAAGTTTCCAAAAATAGAAAGTTACCAAAAATAGAAAGTTTCAAAAAATAGAAAGTTTCCAAAAATAGAAAGTTTCCAAAAATAGAAAGTTTCCAAAAATAGAAAGTTTCCAAAAATAGAAAGTTTCCAAAAATAGAAAGTTTCCTAAAATAGAAAGTTTCCTAAAATAGAATTTACTGCTTAAAATAGATTAGTTTCTAAAAATAGAAAGTTTCCAAAAATAGATCAGCTGCCTTAATTAAATAAGTTTCCATATATAGAAGGTTTCCATGATTAGATTAGCTGCCTGAAATAGATTGATTTCCATATATAGAAGGTTTCCATAATTAGATTAGTTGCCTTATTTAATTAAGTTTCTATAAATAGAAGTTTCCGTAATTAGAATTAAGCTGATTACATAAGCTAACATATAAGTCTAAGTGTTATAAGCTTATTCTTAAGTCATATGATATAGTGTATAGTTTAATTATTATTCCATGTATTTTAATTAAACTATAGGTTAAGCATTTTAATTAAAGTATAACATGTTTTAATTAAAATGAAATGAAAAATACTTAGGTTAAAATGTGTATTATTATTAATAATAATATAACCTAAGTCATGTCTAAATTAATTAATTATAGGCATGTTTTAATAATTAATTAATTATAACTTATAACATAAAATACTTAGGTTAAATTAATGTCATGATAAACTAATAATTAAAATAACCTAAGTCATGATTTAATTAATATTTCATGTTATTAATTAATTATATCCTAAGTTCATAATTCATAAAAATCAACATGTAGCATGAATCATGATTTAACCAACGAACCATGAATCGGGCATGAATTTGACACCGTACCCCGGGCCAAACCCGGGGCACATGTGTCCCCTTGCTGCCGTGGGTCCCACATGAGCCAACCAAGACCAAAAGTGGTCTTGGTGGTGGCGGCAATAGCAAACCAAACCCCCCTCGGGTTTGTTTTGCTAGGCGGCTAGAAACAAACACCCCTTTAAATCATTCCTTGATTTTAATTAATACCAAAACATGTTAGATCAATGATTAATTACCTTGTTTTAATAAGAAAAATAATAACATGTTCATGAAAATAATCAAAGATCAAAAGAATTAAAAAGAATTAAAAAGAATTAAAAAAGAAGGGTTTGAAAGGTATACCACTATGTAGCTTGGAAAGAGGATGAACAAACACTGATTATACAATAGTTCTTAAGATCAAAATCAAACAAAACACCCCCTATGGTGGTGTTTATGTGGCGGCACAAAGAGGAGAAAAAGGAGAGGAGAAAACTCTTTTAGGGTTTTTATGTTTATTTCTTGAAAATGAAAAGTGAAAACATGTTTTTACTTTTACCCCCCTTTACTTGTAAAGTCCATGGGCTAAGCCCATATCTTGTTGTGTGCCGTAGGTATGGGGGCCCCACATGGGGTACCCGTACCTTTCTCGTGTCCTGATGTTTCGTGTTCGTTCGTGGTTAAACGTGCTCGTGTTTAAAGTGTTTCTGTTTAATCTAACGTGTCGTTTATCGTAAACTTAACGCTCGTAAATATATTATCAGTATTTACGTAATTATTTTAGTTAGTATTTTAAATGGTGATCATGATTTAATTATGTTCACGTGATATATTTATTAACTGTTTATCATGAGTTCGTACGTAATCGATACTTGTCCTGTCATACACGTATGCACTTGCTTGATTATTAGCACATGAATGTGATCAATACTACATGAGGTAAGTTTTAATCTAGAACGTACGATCTTAAGGGCACTATTCATGGTAAAAGCATGCGGGTTTTACAATTTAATTAGAGGAAACCCCTCTAATTGCATGACAAGGTCTCCCCTCTAAGTATTCATGCACGGTGGAACCTCGTGACATATATGGGCTATTGGCTAATTAAAACAGATTTACATAAAACATAAGTCTTTTCAAACTATAAAACCAGTTTTATGAACATGATTTCAGGTTACTTAGGACTTATACTATTCCGTTGCTATTAGTCTTTTATGCTTATGTTATTCCATGTTTTGCTTGTATATCCGTGCACTGAGCGTTATGCTCAGCCGTTTTCCTTTCATGTTCTCAAACGGCAGGTACTCAAGGGCGCTCGTAGACTTTAAGCGTACGTGCATATGGATTGGAAGCTATCTAGCCTTCTCTACTTTATGCATTTCATCATACATTTTGCTACTTATTTCTTTAGGCATTGTTTAGTCCTTTTCCGTTTCAGTACTTATGTTTGTGTGTGATGAGCTTATACTTGGACTGCCGATGTTTGTTTCTGATATTTCTATTCATGGTCATTTAATGCTTTTAAGACATTTACCTTGTATGCTTTGATGACACGCCATAATCACGCGTGACATTCCATTTACCAAAATGGGGTGTTACAATATGTTTTTTCCATTCATAGCTTACCATTCTTGAGTTTACAACTCATTTATAGGGATTCTAGGGTTTCTAAGGGAATTTAGGGTATCATAGTTACATTTGAGATGTTTTTATTAATACTGAATTTATTAGATCACTTTTAGATTTTATGTAATGGCAGTTCAGGTTGTGAGAAGCAGTTCATCTTACCAAGTAAGGTACAAAAAGCAAAAATTCTAGCCAAATTTTCATATTGAGACAGTTATAGCTTATAACACATAAGTGAATTTTAAGGATTGTCACACCGTAGGCCGAGTTCATGACCGGTTAGGGACTATACGTCATTAAGTTTAAATAGGGATGGGTCGTATTCTGTAGAGGATGAGGGAATATAACAGGTCTGAGGACTTGGAAAACTATCTCTGTTCTTTGTTTTCGTGTTTTCTTTATTATTAATAAAAGTATCAACAAGTTCGTATCAAATTGGTATCAGAGCAGATCTGGGCCAAAACATTCTTACTGTTCACGATTCACTGTTTACGATTCACTGTTCATCAGAAGACATTATGAACAAAAAAGTTGTAGAATTGGATGCTGAATTCATTGAGTACAAGGCAAAGACAAAAGCAAGCAAGGAGGCTTTGGAGAAAAAGTTGTATGCCGGTATTTGAAAGCTAGAGGAAATTCTTAAAGCTATGAAGGAAGAATTTGATGCGAAGTTTGAGGAATTGAAGCTACTAATCTTGGGTACGACTCCATGTAATCAACACATGTGGATCGTGAGCCCCAAATCACCAAGGTAGCTGCAAAACCGACCCCGTATGTACCACCACCAGTACGACGAGGTTATGATGACCTTGGGTTTGAATTACATAATGTTGAATCAAGCACTACCATTGGAAAAAAACTTGAGGCCTAAGTATTGGGATGTGGAAGGACCGAACAAAATTGATCCAAGAAAAACGAACGACATCAATGGATTGCAACATGTAAGTATTGGACCGGTATTCGGGGAGGATCTGTAAGAGGAAGTTGATACCGAGATGCAACATACGATGGGTATTGAAAACAAACCGGAGAAAGAGAGCATATGTGGGCTGGAACGGGTCAAAGAGGAGAGAGATTCAGGTATCACGGATTTGAGCATCGAATGAGGAAATTGAAGATGCCGGTGTTTGAGGGTGAAGATGCATATGGCTGGATATATAGAGTTGAACGGTATTTTGAAATTCAAGGACTTCCGCAACAAGAACAACTTCAAGCAGCAATTTTATTTATGGAAGGTGAAGCCCTATCGTGGTATAGGTGGAGTGAGGGACGAACTCCATTCCATTCGTGGGATGGTTTTAAAATGCGCTTGTTGATATGGTTCCAACAATCACAAGAAGGGAATCTGTATGAGCAGTTCTTGGCAATAACTCAAGAATACTCTGCTCGGGCATAAGTTGCTTTGTTTGAAAAACTAGCTTTCCAACCGCTTGGGATTTCAGAAACTGTCATGGAAGCTACTTTTATAAAAGGGCTTCAGCCTGCGCGTAGGGCAGCAGTTAGGGTCATGAATCCTAAAGGTTTGAACCATGCTATGGAGTTGGCTGTATTAATTGAAGACAATGAGTCATACGCGGGTGTTATGCAATCTAAGGGTGTGGCGGCGATAGTTGGAAAAACCACTAGTAAGGGAGATAACTTTAGAAGGATGACCGAGTCAGAAATACAAGACATGAGAGTTAAAGGACTATGTTTCAAGTGTGAGGAAAAAATACACACCCGGTCATCGATGCCCGAGTTACACTTTGCAAGTAATGTTGATCGATGAGAGTGATGAGGCAGAAGAACTAGACCTTAACTTTAAATCGTGGGATCGTGGTTCCAAGATTGATTAAGATGAATTTTTGAATCCACACCTTGAGGACAAGGTGTGTGTTTGGGAGGGAATTATTGATACGATCAAAATAAGTTAAGGGATCTAATATTTAATACTATAAGCTGTTGGAATATTTAGTTTTATTTATTTATTTAGTTTCCTTTTTAATAAGTAATTTCCTATTAATGTTTTCTTTTTTATCAAGAATACAAGAGTTTAAATAGGGATGGGTCGTATTCTATAGAGGATGAGGGAATAGAACAGGTCTGAGGACTTGGATAACTATCTTTGTTCTTTGTTTTCGTGTTTTTCTTTATTATTAATAAAAATATCAGCAAGTTCGTATCAGATGATTTGTACACTCTCAAAATTGATTGGGGCACTCCAAAATATGTATTAAACAATAATATTTATTACTTTAACAGTTTGTACATGTGAGTGTCCCAATCAATTTGAGCCGATTTACGGTATGTTCTCGAGAAGTGTTTCATACCCATACTTTCATTTCTTTTCAAAATCAACAAAAATATTACGTTTTCTTTTCTTTAACGAAAAACTTAAGACCAACTTTTTTTCACTACTTTAATTTCAGGTCCTTTTTAGTGAAAAATCTAAAAAACACAACATTATTTTACTACTTTCTTTTTTTACTTGGTCACTAATCATAACCATTCATCACTTAAAATTAAATTTTATAAAAAAAACATAGAATGACTATTTTTGCTAAAGGGTTAATATACACAGAGGTTATTAAAGTTTAAAACCTTACACTTAGGTTACTATAGTATACAGGTTTGATATTTTTGTTACTAAACGTTTAGAAAAACGATTCTCCCGTTACTCATGGGATGGGTTACCGGTTAAGTAACCGGTTGCTATGCCAAGTCAGCTTTTTGTGGGGCCCCTTTTCTATTTTATGGCCGTTGCAACCCACCCCTTTTATATAAACCCACTCGACCCCCATTTTTATCCGAAATAAACATACACTCACTCCAAATTAGGGTTCTAACTTTTTTTTACCCCAAATCAGCCATGTCAAACCCCATTGTTTGTGGATGTGGCCAAGTAGCTATATGCAGAACCTCGTGGACACAACTCAACCCAGCAAGAAGATTTCTTGGATGCCTAAATTATCTTCATCCATTGTTGAATTGCAACTTCTTTAGGTGTGTTGACATGCCTCTACCTAATCACTGGTACCAAACAAGGATGTACCAGAATCATCTTCAACTGATGGCTGTTCAACAAGAGATTGTTCACTTGAACAATGAAAGGGCTCGTTATAGATGCTACAACAGGGTCTTGATTATGTTGTTGGTTGTATTCATTGTTATTAGGTTTTTTTAGGGTTGTAAGGCTGTTAGATTTGGTTGGTAAGATTTGGTATGTAAACCCTAGTTAAGTACTTGTTTTATGGTTGTTGTAAGGCTGTTGTAAGGTTGTTGTTATTTTGTCTATCTTTTTGTGACTAATATGTAAACCAAGATTAGTACTTGTTCTAATTTCAATGAATATGTGTTTTAAGTATATTTTTTGTTGTAATTTTTTTTTTATTTTTGTTGTTTATCAATAATCCTAGAATGAATATGATTAAAAAGAAGAATACATTTATAAAATATAGTGACTTTCATAACAAAGATTTCCATGTTTCATAACAAAGTTTCCCTAAGCTTGCAACTGATTGCAGATATACAAAAGTCCCATCCATTTGGGTGGCAATCTAAAGTTACCATGTTCATAAGTTACCATCCTAAAGCTACAAGTTCATATAATAAGTAAATGGCTAATACAACAAAGTGCCAATCATATGGATGCCACTATTAGTCTTAACAGTCTTAACAGATTTGGCTACTCAACTGAAATTGCATCATCTTCAGTTAATCCAGGCCCTGGTTCAAGTGGTCTGTTGAAGTTTTTAAGCTTTAACCTTTCTGAAGTCCTTCTATTTGGGGTTACTTAAACATCATTATCAACCTCTTGATGGACATCATTATCCTTCAACCTTTGTGAAGACCTTTTGCTAGGTGTTACTTGAACATCTGTAGCTTCATCTTGAGTTGCCAATGGTTTGGAGCTAGACTCTGGAATCAACTCTTGATTGTTTGCATAAATCCTTGCATCAACGGGAGTAATTTCTGCAGGATAAGCTGGTCTAGGGATTCCAATGTGTCGTGCAACTAAAAAAAATAATATCACATTCATGATTCAATAAATTAAAAACAAAATGACAATGTGCAAGTGTAAATAAACTTACTCCTAACATGTTCGGTCCATCTATTGGATCCCAAGAAACACCAAATCCTATTGGACTGACACTACATCCTCTCCCATTGTTTTTACTTCTAACGTTCCCATGAACTGTCCTAACACCTGGACTGACACCACCACCTCTAACTTTAACTCCACTGCTAGTGATCCTCACACCTTGGCCACCCACTACTACCACCTAAACTGTGACTCCTACCAGCTGAATCAACACTTCTACCACCTAAGCCTCTTCCAATACCTAATGAAGCACCTCTCCTACCACCCGAGCCTCTTCCAATACCATCTGAACCACTACTCATACCTTCTGAGCCTCTTCCACTCCTACCAGCTGAGCCTCTTCCACTTCTACCACCTGAGATTTTTCCACTCCTACCAGCTGAACCACCACTCCTACCACCTCTTTTAGATGTTCTACGTCCGCTTGCAGGGGTCCTACCACTTTGCATGTTTTTCTCTTATTTTTTGCATCCTTTCCATTAAACCAATCCTAATATCCTCCATCATGTTGATGATAGGTTTTCTTCTAGCCTCCACTATAAGTGAGTTAAAACACTCACTTATACTATTTTCTATAGCATCACAAACCCTATATGTTCTTATGTAAGCCCTACTCCAAGTTTCTGGGTTTCTATCCATGAGATGTTGGTGAGCATATTTACTTAGGGCTTCTATTTCGTTCATCACCTTTTCAAACTTGCATGGATAAGTAGCCTTGGCTGCTTGCGAAAACAAATTCCTAAACTGGACACCAATGAACTTCTTTATGAAGTTAGCATATATGTGCCTTGCACATTGTCTATGCTCTGCTAATGGCATCACAACCTTAGCAGCTTTAATAATACCCTACAAAATACAAAACAGCTTTAGGACATTGCATTTGTTTATTACCTTGTGTTGTAAACAAAGTAACTTAAGATAAGATTTGTTTATTACCTTGTGTTGGTCAGATATGATTGTTAAACCTTCACCAGCTACCATTCCCAAGTCATCTACAAGGCATTGCATGAACCAACTCCAGTTTTCCTTATTCTCAACATTAACCACAGCCCAAGCTATTTGATAGATTTGGTTATTGCCATCTCTACCTACAGCTGATAACAATTGGCCTTTGCAAATGGTTTTAAGAAAGCAACCATCTAGTCCTATCACCCTCCTACATCCTTCTAGCCATCCATCTCTCAAAGTCTTAAAACAAACATAAAAGCAGCTAAAGTATGGCTTACCATCATCCCCATGTTGAATGCCTAGTCTTGAAGAGGACCCTTCATTAGAATTCAGGATCTTGGCTGCATAAGACCACAACTTCCCATAGGGATCTTCTAAGCAGGTTTCATACTGCTGCAATGCCTTTGCCTTAGCCTTAGCCTTACCCCTTCTTGCTTGACTTATTGAAACCTTACATTTATATTTCTTAAGGACTAAAGCCATTATATCCTTAGGTTTTATGATAGGATTAAGCATTATCTTTTTAGCATAATACCTTGCTATCCAGTTACTTGTTATAAGACTGCCATACTTATAGTCCTAGAACAAACGTGGTCATCTACCAAATTTTTTATTTGAAATGATTTTTCAGTTTCCATCCAACTTGCCCACAACCTAATAGGACATTTCTTTTCTTTATCATCCTTTGAACACTTAGCTACTACTCTGTTTTTATTGTTAACTTCATAATAAAGCTTGTAGCCATGTGCTAAAGCATAAAAAGTTAAAGCTCTTTTAAGTTGGTCAGAACCCTCAAATCTTTCTCCTAAGCGTGGTCTCATAAGCTTCCATTTGATGTTATGGTCATTAACAAATAATGATCACCTATGATATCTGGTTCTTCTGTCCTAGTAACAGAATAATCATCAAAATCATCCCTAGGAAGCCCATTATAAACACTTGTCAAAAAATTATCATCAAACATTTTACTTGCTTTTTTCCTAGGTGCAAGATCTAGTTTCCTAGTCCTAAATGCTAACACTTCTTCCTCACCTTTTGACAAATGATCAATGGATGCAGTATCACTCTCTTCCTCACTCCAATAATCATAAACATTGGTATCATCATCTTCTAAATCATTACCACTATCTAGATCAATGTTATCTCCTAAAGTATCTTCAATCTCTTCTAAATGAGGGTGCAATACAAAGTCAGTGTTGGAAGCATAAACATGAATTTCTTCTCAATTTCCCCCCATTTAACATACCATTGATAGTCAGTTTCTGTTTTTAAGGCTTTCAAACCTAAGTGAAACTCAAACCTAGGCACAAGATAATACAAAGCCTTTACACCAGTGCTATATCTAGTTGTCAAAAGATTAATAAAACCAGCTAAATCTAATGAGCCTAGGTCATAATCCTTTAATTCAGATAACATTTCATACTGATAAGATAAAGGGTTTCTTACAAACACTCCACCACGATGATATTTTATGACCAATGATTCAGATGTCATCTACAAAAAAAGGTAGCTGTTAATCCTAATTTTAAAAAACCCCAAATTTATTAAAAACCATAAAGAAAGACTAATTAAAAAACCCCAAAATTTATTAAAAACCAAAATTAAAAAAAGATAGCAGTTAACCATAAACAAAGACTAAATAAAAAACCGCAAAATTTATTTATGAAATAAATAAAGACTGTTAACCCTAATTTAAAAAACCCTTAATTAATTATCCAACTAAAAATCATTAAAAATCCCTTAATTAGTGTTTTTAATTATGGTTTTTAAAAAACCCTAATTTAAAACGCTAATTAAAAACCCTAATTTAAGACGCCAATTAAAAACCCTAATTAAAAATCCAGTTTATTGATTAGAGAAAAACCTAATTGAAAACCCTAATCCTGGATATATCAGTTAAAAAAATAATAGATAATTAAAAAATGGTTCATATTGAGAATAAACTAACCTTTTATTAGGAAGATGAAACCCGTATGCAAAATCGAATAAACAATCTGGGGATGTGAAGTGTTGAATCGAGAGAGAAATGGGTTTGTGTGTTTTTTGATAATAAAATGAAATGGGGATTGTGTGTTAGTATGGGTAGGTTTGTTTATTTAATGTACGTTGTCTCCACATAGACTATTGTCTCCACGCTGGAGAGCCACGTAGGCAACCAACCGGTTACTCGAGGTTAAAACTTAACGAGTAACGGGAATTTCAGGTAAACAATATTATAGTAACCTAAGTGTAAGGTTTTAAACTTTAGTAACAAAATCGTTACTTTGGTCAAACTTTAGTAACCTTTGTGTATATTAACCCTTTGCTAATATATAAAAAAATGCAAAAATCAACGGAAGGACTAAAATTATAAGTTTTTTAAACTGATTTTTATCAACGCTGATATTTCATCAGTGAAAAAATAATGAAATATCACAGGTGATAAAGTTATTTTATTACCGGTGATATTTCACTAATGAAAAAAATAATAAATTATCATCAGTGATAGTTTTTTTTATCACCGGTGATATGTCATTACTTTTTCACTAGTGAAATATAACCCCTGATAAAAATCAGTTCGGGAAACTTACAAATTTAGTCCCTTCGTCCGATTCTTGAAACTTTTGAATTTTTAGCAAAAATGATCCTTCTATTTTTTTTTCAAATCTTAGATTAATCTACGTATTTAGATGAAACTAAAGTAGATGGTGAGGATTTGTTCTTCTGCTTATGAGAAAAAAACTAATTGTATTTAAAGTTTTTTTTTAATACTTTTTTACACTCTTATGTCTCAATCTTTTTATAATTTATTTCTCTATATCATAGGGTGGCTAAATAGGTGGGTAGGACGGGTATGTGCAGTGGGCTAAACGGACGTTGGTCCATGGACATGGACCAAATGGTCAATTTCTAATATTTAGACTAAATGGACTTGGGTCAAATGGACATTGGATCAAATGGACATGGGTTAAATGGACAATATTAAAAGAGAAATAAATAGGCTCAAGATTAATTTAACCAAATGTTTTTATGTTGTCTAAATAGTCCATAATACTCCTTTATTTAACCAAATTCTTTTTATGTTGTCCAAATAGTACAACTAAAATAAAAGTAATACCCATTTAGTCTATTAATTTAAAAAAAGATCCAAATAGCCCAATTTTAAACATATGAACGTTGGTCCATGGCTGTTTTTTATTCGTTTGATTTCCACTAGTAAAGTCCTTTCATTTACACAAATATCTAGACAAATTTATATAAAAAAGGGTTAGTACATTGCAAAAAGCTCAATACTTTTTTTGTTAAAAGGGACTAATTCGCGGTAAATTATAATACAACAAAAAAACAAATAAAATACAATAAAATATGACTGAAGTGTCACATTAACCTCAAAAATAAAGCTTGAACCACCTCGAGATCAAATGGCACGCCATTTGACCATTAACTAGCTGTTATATGACCAATAACACAAATAGAGAAAAATCACCTACTGGTGCACAAACCAACAACCCTAAAGATAAGAAACTTAAATGAAAAACCACTAAACAACCCTATATATGACCTATAAATAATGCCCGGTAAACATAATGTAATATGCAAAACCCACAGGGTACCAACTACCAAATACACGAAAAATGTGAACATATATGACGCATACAAATATCAGTGTATACAATCAGATTAGCTAGCTACTTGAATTCAATGAAAACATAACACTGCCGGTACAGCCAGGGGTGGAGCTAAAAAAAATTAAAAAGAGTCAAAAAAAAAATTTATAGCAACTAAAAAATAAAAATAAAAAAATATCTAGTAATCACTATAACCAAACTAATTTAGACATAAACAAAGATTTAAAAAAAAATAGAGAAATAGGTTTTGTCACTTGGTAACCCACGTGAGATTTCACTATAAACCAATAACATAAATATTTTTTGACTTTTTCTTAATCTTCTTCTTCATCATCTTTTTACAGTCCACCCACGTCATATCTTTTTCCATCCATAGCTTCGTTCGTACTCATCTTTCCAACAAAAACAAACCAATTTCATATTATAAACGTTGTTTTAAAATTGATTCTGACTTCCAATTTAAATACAACAACACTTTACCGAAGGGTCAAATTACAAAAATTACTCAAATACATAAGAAATTTACACTACTATTTTTGGGGCGGGGTCACTTGACCCCTGTGAACCTCTATAGCTCCGCCTCTGAGTACACTGAAACCACAAACGATACAATAAAACTACAACACAACTAATGCAAATTCACATTGAACAAATCAAAGACAAATAAGTCCGCCGCAACGTGCGGGTCATAATCTTGTTCTATATTCTAATTAGCAAAAAGACAAAACCGAATGAGCCAATTAGTGGGCTGCTTTGTTCAGTTTGTTTGGGCCACTGGTAAGGTATATCATTAGGTATCCGTATAACCGTATTTATGTATTTCATTTCTATTTTATGTTGTTGACATAAGTGCATAACGTAGTTTGCTGAATTTAAAGTTTCACACTCAAAAGCTAAATTTAGAGTAAATTGCGTAAATCGTCCCTAAAGTTTGGTCAAATTGCATCTTTCGTCCTAAACGTTACAAAAGTGCAAGGATCATCCATGTAGGGAAACTTTAATGCAAGCATCGTCCTTATGAGGAAAACTAATAGGACGAAACCTGCAAAATAGCCAAAACTTTTAGGACGAAACTTGCAAAATAACCAAACCTAAAGGACGATTTATGCAATTCTCTCCTAAACTTATTAAACAATCTTTCTTTGGTTCCTAAGTGGCTTGATATTTTCGCGGCGATAATTGTTGATTGACTTTGAGTATTAGATAAATCATAGAAGGGTTTTGCTAACAAACACCATAGGGTGGTTTTTATATATTCTATAATTACAAACATTCCAATTTTAAATTACTTATTTCTATAAATGTATTATTATAACATATATAATTAAGGTAAGTAACTTTAAATATGGTATATATTAATTAGTATGTATATTAAACATGGTATATTTGAGATTCATAATTGTTGATATTTTAATTATGGAATGTATAAAAACCACCTTGTGGGTGGTGGTTAGCAAAACCCATCATAGAAATACCATTATCTTTTGTGTATGCAAGCAAACTCACGAGTATTAACAAAGATTGTGGTTTAAGATTTTATAAGGAAATTTTGAAATATATCTTCTATAGAGTACATGAATATTAAAATATTATTTACACCTATACAAATTTTGTTTTTTTTACTTTGCATAAATAATAAATAAAGTTTTAAATTTTATTTGACCATTCATAATATTTTATAGGGTAAATGACACAAACAAACACACCTTTAAGCTTAAGAAAGATAATGAATAACAAGATTAAAGCTTACAAGATCGATGTCATTTACTTGAAGATGATATTAGTAAAGTAAAAGTAACACCTAATGCCGTCTTCGATAGGTTATGGTTCTTAATACCGTCTAAGACAGTGTATGAGGAGGTTGAAATGTAGACAGTCATACCCCTACCAAAGGTGTAGAAAGACTAGTTCCGGTTCTTTCAAAGATAGAAAAGGACCCTGGCCTGTAACACGATATTAGCTATCACCATATATTCGTAGATGAACAGATTTTTTTACTCTAAGGAGGCTATAAAAAAACGTAAGAATAAAAAGCCCGTAAATTTCTGGCAAGGCCCAACCCATATCCTTTCTATCTATTTGTATAAAAAAGTGGAACATAGTACTAGTACTCTAAACCCTAAAAATTACCCTTAAAAATTAACCTTAAAAATTGAATTGAATTGAATTATGGGTTCTGAGTTGGTGTTTGATACTGTTATGCACCTTCATCCTGACCTTAACCCTGATGTTTCATTAGTTTCTAAAATGTATTACGAACTCGATTCGTTAACCCGTAAACACCTCACCGTGCACGTCCCTTAGCTCCCCGACCCCGAACGTATTAGCCGTAGGTTCCCTAATCTCGAGTCGTTAACACTCAAGTCTTATTCACATGGTGATAAGTCTTAGTTATATGGAGATAAGTCTTATTATGAACGACGTAGATGATTTCATCCTCCTATGGGTTGTACTTTTCCACTCACCCCATGGATCCAACATGGTTATCTCTCCTTCTGATCTTAAACACTTGGCCCAAACCTTAGGTGCTAGTTTAACGAGATTTGAGATTGTAGGGTATAAGTTGTTTTCGGATGACGGTTTATATGATATCGCTAGGTGTTGTGTTGG
The DNA here is from genome assembly GCA_025667525.1 of Glebionis coronaria. Taxonomy (NCBI): domain Eukaryota; kingdom Viridiplantae; phylum Streptophyta; class Magnoliopsida; order Asterales; family Asteraceae; genus Glebionis; species Glebionis coronaria. Next base: position 9,282,392 of record CM046881.1, on the reverse strand, counting down.
TTTGACTAGTTTGCGTTTAGAATATAATGCCATAGTAGGTGATGGATCCAATGATGTGACATGGTTACGTGAGTTGGCATTGTGTAACACGGGGGTGTCGGAGTCGATAGCTTTCAGTTACCCCTTTGTTGAATGTTTTGCGTCACATTTCACACTTCTTGCAGAGAAATGTGGCAAGTCCTTAGTATCTATGAATGTTGTGAATAATTATGCACGATATTTAGATGTTTTTCAAGAATTCTTTGAGCATGCTAACAAGCTCCAACATTTTGGCTATGTATCTATTGATAGAGATTGGAAGTGGCGTTGTAGTGAATTTAGATTCCCCCCAAGTATTTGTGGTTTAGTAATTGACGATTGGAGAAAAAATGCATTCCCTTTTCTACTCCCTTGTCTCTATCAGTTACAAGAATTGGATCTCAAATGCAGACGTCGATCAGGGTGTGTTTCAAATTGCCAATACCTTTTTAAGAGGTGTCCCAATTTGGAAGTTCTACGTACTAAGGATATATGTGGAGACAATGGATTGAAAGTTATTTGTCGGTTTTGCAAAAAATTGCGCAAACTTAGGCATGGTGGTGGGGTGACTCACTTGGGGCTCATAACTGTGGCACAAGGATGTCCCGATTTAGAGTATTTAGAGGTTTCTCTCTTAAATATTTCAAATGAATCTCTCGAGTGTGTAGGAACTCATTTGAAGAATCTGCGTGATTTTCGTATTTCGTGGTGTTATGTTTAGTCTTTATTTTTCCTAATTCGTATCTAGGGGTCAAGATTCGAGTTTCCTAATTCGTAGCTAAGAATAAAGGTCGGTTGGCAATGTCTAAGCCCAACCCGACCCGACCTGTAGGTCATTGTATGAGTCGGTTCCCCCTCATCTCTATAAAAGTAGGCGAGGGGGAACAAACCAAAAACGTCATTTTTCAATAACTAATCGAGAATCGGTTTGGGTTTACTTTGTGGGCATCGATTTACTTTTCTGTCGATTCACTGTTGTGTGTGTTCTTTGATCGAGTATTCTGCATCTAGGTTAAAGAGGGTTGTAGGGATTAAACCATTCAAGTGGTATCAAGAGCTTCGGGTGTCGTGATCTCGCAGGTTTCTAGGATCGATCGTTGAAGATTTAGATCGACAAGGGAGCAGCAAGGACCGATAGAAGGGGTGGTTAGTTTTCCCGGTTTTGAAAATCAATAAGGATCTTCCATTGTTTTTTTGTGTCGTTGGAGTCACAGAGAGGTTAAAGGAAGAAGACTATCAGAAGTGGTGAGTTGTGTAGTGAACTTTTCTGATCTTAAGAAAGTACACATATTTACTTCAAAGTAGCTATTAATTATTTTTAGGATAATATATTATTGGGCCAAGTTGTTAAATTTTGTTGGATATATATTTAAAAAAAAGTTTATTACTTTGAAGGGTTTTTACACTACTTAGTAAGTATTTTACACAAGGGGACTTTGTTAGTTTGTGATTGTGGGTATTACACAAGGTTTAGAAAACTAATAAAGGGGACTTCGTAATTCGTGATTGTGAGGTTTAACGTATCACAAGGTTTAGCGAGTTACCGAAGGGATTTTGTCGGTTTGTGATTGTGAGGTTTATCACAAGGTTTAGCAAATCAACAAAGGAATTAAAGAATGACGGGAGCCAAGTTTGACATCGAGAAATTCGATGGAACTGGTGATTTCGGGTTATGGAGAATCAAGATGCGTGCTTTATTAATCCAGAACGGATGTGAAGCAGATCTGGAGGTTTTACCCGCGAATATGGAAGCTGAAGAGAAATCTAAGCTTGAAAATAAAGCTCACAATGCCATGATTTTATGTTTAGGTAACAAGGTCATGAGAGAGGTTACCAGGGAGACGACTGCAGCGGGGGTTTGGTCAAAGCTTGTGTCTTTGTACATGACAAAGTAATACATGGATTTTAGTCAGTTAAAAAGTTCTTGAATTGGTCTAATCGAATTGATTACTGGTTTAAGTGCGACTTAGTCGTCTTTTGGTGGAAAACAATTTTTTTGGTTGTTATTGTAAAATAAATGTGCAAAACTTTAAAGTAAATGACAGGTAAAATTAAAACATTTTAAAAGTAAATTAATTAACTGACAAAAATTAAAGCTCGACGAAAAGTAAATTTGACAATGTAATAAAAATGCAAACTTGAAATTTAAAATAAAGAAAAACAATTAAAATAATACTAAAGAGAAATGGTAGGAAAAATAAATGCTTGAAAATTAAAAACAGAAAATAAACAAAACCTGAGTCAGAATCCAAGATCATGTCACAATCCGGAATACCAGAACTTACTCTTATCCGGAATAAACCAAACTGTAGCTTATCCGGAATCTCTAGTTCTTCACTATCCAGAATAATATAATGCTCCTTATCCGGAATAGATTAATACCCCTCATCCGGAATCCAAATCGTTGAGCATATCCGGAATTCAAGATCTGAGCGTTATCCGGAATTGGCTTCTGTCCACTATCCGGAATCCTCACTTGATTGCAATCCGGAATCCAAATGCCGAGCTTATCCGGAATTCGTAGAACAAGTTATCCGGAATCACTCTGGCACTTATCCGGAATATGTTCTGAATACTTATCCGGAATTTGGAGTTTTACCACTTATCCAGAATTATATATTGAACCCTTATCCGGAATTGGCTACTTAAGCTTATCTAGAATTCTCAAACGAAAGCTATTCGGAAACTGGTGTAGTTGCCTGCTTATCCGGATTTCCATTTTACACTACTATTCGAAATGATGAGTCATTGGCTTATACGGAATGCTAGGGTTTTATATAACCCGGATAAGAAACATAATGCAAACAAAACTAAAAATAAGCTAGAATCTAATAAGCACTTATCTAAAAACTTAACCAAATTGATTTTAAGAAAAAGCTATTAAACCAAAATTGAAAAACTTTTAAAAACACTAAATAATAAAAATATTTAAAATCAACTTTTTATAAAATAACTAATAAGCACTTAATTAAAAATAAGAAAAAGCACACAATAAGCTATAAAATCAATAAGCTAACACAACCATAAACATAAAAACATAACAAATAATCAATTAAACATGACAATAAGCACATAAACATAAAGATTAAGCAAAAACAAGAAAGGTAGAATGAGAGATTATTTAAAAACTTGATTAAAATTAAGATTCAACAATTAAAATTAAAAGCAAGAATTTAAGAACTTATAAATTTTAGGTGCAAGACAAGGTAATTAAATGGCAATTAAGTAAATGACATGAAATTAAAATTGGAAGAACTATTTTGTCAAGATAGTCAACACCTCCTAATGTGTCATTAGGAGGGTATTTATAGGTGATTAGGGAGGTTAGCATGTGTTGCTCCTTTCTTTCTTCTCTCGTCTTTTCGTCTTCTATATTCTTCGACTTTTTCGACTTTGTCTCGGGATTAATTAAACTCGTCTTATAATTTCTTCATTTATTAGACTTGAGTTCTTCGACTTCATTAAACTTCCGTCTTCAGACTTTTTCTTCGATAAATCTTCAGAATGGCCTTGGACTTCCGTTCTTTTTGCACTCTTGATCTTTTGACTTCGTCTTTTGTCTTTTTCCTCGATAAAAGCCCGTAAAAGCCCATGTTTTCTTCCCTTTTCACATTTTGATCCTAAATCACAACAAAAACACAAACCACGCATAATTCCGACATTTACGACATAAAATACGTGTTTTGGCTTGGTTATTATTATAATTAAGTGGTAAAAGGATAAGTGTTTTCACACTTATTAAATCGCCAACACTTGACCATTGCAATGTCCTCATGCAATGCCTTAATTACAAAGCAAGATTTACATTTTTCATCATAATCAATCCATGTTGGCCCTTATTAAAGAGATAGAAAATTACAAAATATTCAAAAGAAGAAAACAAATAAAAGATCAAAAACTTACCTTGGGGTTTTGGTATGTCATGAATGATTATCACCCTCAAGTTTCACGTTCCCCATACCAAGCTTAAAAACGAGATCATTGTTGTTATAAGTTAGCAAACTATCACAAACTCATGTGGGCCAATTATTTACTTAGACTCCCTTATTCCTAGATGTATCTCTTATATTTTATTGTTGTCTTGAATGATCACGAGGATGCATTGTTGACTTATTTCGATAGTTATTTAGGCCGAAAATAAAGTAGGACGATTTAATCAATAGTTAGCTAAAGGACAAAATCTTTTAAAACTGCTTCTCGGGACCTCATAAAGTTCATATCTTGGCATAACTCGCTTCACGATTTGAGACCTTTCTCGGACCGATATTTGGCATTGACTTCATACTTCAAATCTTGAGAGACGTTCATGAAATAATGGTCTTCCTTCATAATAGGAATTTCTTCACTTGAACTTTTTGAGAGATTCTTCATGTATGGACCACGACTTCTTCATTTTTCTCCAATCTTTATTTAGGATTTTGATATACAACGATCCGCCTCCTTTTAGGACTTGGATTTATTTATCCTCATACCTTGTTAGGGCCTTTTTGGATAGACTTCTCCATGATCTTTACGGGAGTATTTGCTTTTTGTCGTGTGTCTCGATCCTTCATATTGATTTTTGATAAATGACTCTTCACATCACTTGGGATCTTTAGCAACAAAATGTATCCCTCATGCCTTGTTAGGGCCTTTTCGGACTCGTCAATCTTCGCATCCCGCTTCAATAAGTTATGCCTTGGCTATGAACTCTAACTAATACCGAACAACTTTTAAACGATCTTGGGCTAGAAGCTAAGTAACTTTTCAAATCGTACAACCTTATTTATTGCAATTAAATTTATTAGCAAGCGTAGGAGAAAAAGCTCATAATTAACTCACATAAATTCATGAAAGAATAGCAAACTTATAATTGACTCTATCATCTCTCGTTCTCCACAATTTAAAATATCAAGGAGTGAGACTCGTGGATGCTTAGCCAATTAAATCAAAGTTTTGGGTTTTCAAGTCGTCTATAGGATCTTGCATCTTCTTAGACTTTTTCAAGTTTAGAATTCGCATTTAAAGTTCCCTTGATAAACGATTTCTAGGATCAATTATAGGATCTTGCGAAAAGTTCTTGTTCTTAACCCGTAAGAGTTAAGACTTTCGCGTTTTAAAGTTCCCTATATAAAAGCCTAGCAAAACTTGACTTAAACACTTTAAGGATACTAGCTAGAGTAAACTTAGATAAGTAAACTCGGGTTGAGTCAAAAGATTCAAAACATTGAAAAATTAAAACCACTTTATTAAACTTTATTCTAACAAAGAAAGAAAATAACTATACAAAGGTAAATACAACTGGGCCAAAATAGATCAAAAATTTTGAAAAATGTCGAAAAATCAATTTTCCGGTTAAAATGGGGACATATACAAGGAAAAGCCCACTTAACTTCGATAGAAGTCCCCCTACACTTGATATAAACATTGTACTCAATGTTTAAGCATGTGGAAGTAACCTCCCCTACACTTAGGACATTGTGCACTTTGTTTAAATCTTGCTAAGGAAAGGACAACTAAAGTGATTCCTATTTTAATATTGAAGAATATAAAATAGAGAATCAAAAGAGTTTATGATAGAACCGGGAAGACGGGAACACAGAATCACGGGTCGTCAAAAGTCATCAAGAATGGATCTTTGAAAGCTTGAATCCCTTCACATAATTAGAAAGAAAAGAGCAAACACATACTAGGGTCTCCTCCTACACTTATTATAAAAAACAGATAAAAAGGATAGATACTGCGGGTTGCCTCCCGAGAAGCGCTTGTTTTTGTTAACCGAGTCGTGAGCTTGACTCGACCTTCATTACAATGGTAGGAAGAATGAAGAGCATCCACCGGGATCAAATACATGGTTTTCATCCATCAAATAGCACAAGCTTAACGCGAACAAGGCAAGCCAAAGAAGAGTAGGCAAGGTTCCCTTAAGCAGTTGTTGAGCCCGGTGGTATCAAGTGTGATGAAGTACAAGCATATCTCCACAAGTGCCAAAAATCTTTCCTTTTATTGCATCAGATGGATATTGAGATGGCTTAAAAATTGCAATACAGGGATCAAACACCTTTTCCTTTAGGGGAAAATAACACCCCGGCTCAGTAGACCTTGAAGAAGATCCGCTCATAAATCACACAATCTCATCCTCAGAAGGGGGATATAGAGGTGTCAAGACATAAGTACTGCGGATATCTGTGTCTTCCGGCTTCCTCTCCTTTGAAACGGGTTTCTTCATATCCGAAGGAGGATAAAGACCAAAATCAAAGTCCAAAGGAGGAGAATCATTCTCATTTGGGAAGTAAGTGTTGAGAAAAGTAGCAAAGTCTTCCTAAAATGAGTAGTCATCCAAAGTAGGATCAAGTGTTGTTGGCGGAGGATCTTCATCAAAAGTAGGTGCAAGGTCATCATATGAAGAATCACTCGAAAGATTATCGACATCATCAAAGTCATCATAAGTTGGCATGTCTTTATACTCAGAAGAAAAATCATCAGAATCATCCATGTCATAACTAGAATCATCATCATAGTCATCATAGGTTGGTGGAGACTCAAAAATTGGTGGGGGATCTAAATTGGAGAGAGAATCATCCACATCATCTTTGAACGGTGGATTATCATAACAAGAATCAAAAAGAGTATTGTTGTAGATGACAAAATCATCAAGCACATTAATCATATTCGCCGATTCTCTTCCATTTGATTTGGTTGTGATCTTCCCCATTTTAAATACTTGTGCATCATTCTCGACCCTTAAGATTAGCTCACCTTCGGCAACATTGACTAAAGTTTTTCCGGTTCTCAAGAATGGCCGACCAAGTATTAACGGAATACGAGGGTCCATTTCATAATCAACAACAACAAAGTCGACCGGAAAAGTGAAGGTGCCAACTTTAACAAACGCATCTTCGGCAATACCAACAGGGTAAGCGAGAGTGTGATTTGCTACTCAAGAGTCATCTTTGTTGGTGTAAGGTCGGGTAATGATAACGTTTTCCAAACACTTAAAGGCATCAAATTTATACTTGCCCTGAGATCGGCTAGGAAGTAAATTCTTCGGTTTGGTTAAAAGTACATGGTAGCACAAAACGACCGGGATCTCCAAGTTTCTCCGGAAGTTCTTTAAGAACGATTGCAGAAAAATTTTCATTCAATCGAGTATTAACAAACTCGGCCATCTTCTCCTTTTTATTAAGCAATTCCTTAAACATCTTAACAAATTTAGGCATTTGGGCTAGAGCTTCAACAAGGCTAAAGGTGATGGTCACTCCCGAAATCTTCTTCAAAAAGTTTGACACTTGAATATCATCCTTGGTGAGCAATTGGCACTTGTCTAAGCGAGAAGGATAAGGGATGTTAGGTTTAGGTGGTGTAGGTGTAACAGGTAAAGGTTGAGATGTTGAAGGTTTAAAGATGGAAGGTGGGGTTGGTGAAGGGTTCTTCTTGGGTACTTCTTTATTAAGAGGTGGAAACGGTAATGGAGAACTAATACTAGGCGTGGGAGTAGGAGGGGTAAATGGTGGTGGAAGAGGTGTAGATGGAGTAACTGGGGGAGGGATAGATGGTCCTACTAAAGTTGCTCCACTGCATGTAGTAATAGCACTCACATTTGCTCTTGGGTTGGTGACGGTATTTGAAAGAAGAGAGCCCGAAGTAGAGGGTTGAGTACTTGGAAAGAAACTAGCCAGCATATTCTTCAAATCATTTGTTTGAGTGCTGAAAGAGGTTTGCATATCATGTTGAAGCTCGGTTCTAATATCATTCCCTTGCTTAGTGATATCTCCTTTCAAGTTGATGATTTGGCTTTGCAGATTCTTAACTATCTCTCCTTGGGTCCTCATGAAAGCTTCAACATCATGATTAATGGGTGGTGCTTGTTGAGCGGGTGGGTGATAAGGATTAGAAGCTCGAGGTGGGTTTGGATTGCTTCTATTGTAGTTGTTGAGGTTGTGGTTTGAGGAGAAAAAACGGGTGAAAGAAAGTTGTTAGAACGGTAACTTAGCAAGTTATGATCACCTTGAGGCCGGGCTTGATAGCTTTCCGTTGAATAGTTACCATGAGCCGCATACACGTATTCTGGATTGTCATGAGTAGAAGGACAATCAGTGTATGAATGAGGACCCCCGCAAATCTCACAAGAGGTTGCAATAGCTTTAACTTGTTGTTGTTGATTGGTAGCCAAGAGTTGCATATTTTTGCTCATTTCGACCATTGCGCGGGTCAATTCGGTGATATCAGGATTTGAAGAAGTAGAAGAAACATTGACTCTCGGGTTATTCCTTGAAGATGCGGATGAATCCCAATTTTTGTGATGAGTAGTCATGTTCTCTATAAGCTCTCGACACTCCTCGGGTCTTCTTTTCATAAAAGTACCACCGGCGGCTGCATTAATCGTATCACGATCACGAAAAGTTAAACCGTTGTAGAAAGTATCAATTAAGGTGACGGGGAGCATGTTGTGGTTTGGACATCGATCGATCAAAACATTATATCGTTCCCAAGCATCAAAAAGTGATTCATCAGGTTCTTGTGTAAATCCACTAATTTGATTCCGAAGGCTCGTAACCACGGATGGTGGAAAGTAGCGTGACAAAAAGCGTTGAGTCATCTCATCCCAAGTATGAATTGAATTCTTCGGAAGACGATCAAACCATTTTTCGGCATGGTGGGATAAGGTGTGTGGAAATAGGTGAAGGCGAAGAAAATCCATGGTAACAGGGGCAACTTCATGCTTTGAGTAACGGTAATGAACTTGTTTACAAAATTCAACTCGTCTCTCACAGAAAACCGTTAATCTTTACGAAAAGAGCCGACAGCGGCGCCATTTAATACATCGATTTTACTCAGTTAAAAAGTTCTTGAATTGGTCTAATCGAACTGATTACTGGTTCAAGTGCGACTCAGTCGTCTTTTGGTGGAAAACAATATTTTTGGTCGTTGTTGTAAAATAAACGTGCAAAACTTTAAAGTAAATGACAGGTAAAATTAAAACATTTTAAAAGTAAATTAATTAACTGACAAAAATTAAAGCTCGACGAAAAGTAAATTTGACTATGTAATAAAAATGCAAACTTGAAAGTTAAAATAAAGAAAAACAATTAAAATAATACTAAAGATAAATGGTGGGAAAAATAAATGCTTGAAAATTAAAAACAGAAAATAAACAAAACCTGAGTCGGAATCCAAGATCCTATCACAATCCGGAATACCAGAACTTACTCTTATCCTGAATAAACCAAACTGTAGCTTATCCGGAATCTCTAGTTCTTCACTATCCGGAATAATATAATGCTCCTTATCCAGAATAGATTAATACCCCTTATCCAGAATCCAAATCGTTGAGCTTATCCGGAATTCAAGATCTGAGCGTTATCCGGAATTGGCTTCTGTCCACTATCTGGAATCCTCACTTGCTTGCAATCCGGAATCCAAATGCCGAGCTTATCCGGAATTCGTAGAAACAAGTTATCCGGAATCACTCTAGCACTTATCCGGAATATGTTCCGAATACTTATCCGGAATTTAGAGTTTTACCACTTATCCGGAATTAGATATTGAACCCTTATCCGGAATTGGCTACTTAAGCTTATCCGGAATTCTCAAACGAAAGCTATTCAGAAACTGGTGTAGTTGTCTGCTTATCCGGATTTCCAGTTTACACTACTATTCGGAATGATGAGTCTTTGGCTTATACGGAATGCTAGGGTTTCATATAACCCGGATAAGAAACATAATGCAAACAAAACTAAAAATAAGCTAGAATCTAATAAGCACTTATCTAAAAACTTAACCAAATTGATTTTAAGAAAAAGCTATTAAACCAAAATAGAAAAACTTTTAAAAACACTAAATAATAAAAAAATTTAAAATCAACTTTTTATAAAATAACTAATAAGCACTTAATTAAAAATAAGAAAAGCACACAATAAGCTATAAAATCAATAAGCTAACACAACCATAAACATAAAAAAAATAACAAATAATCAATTAAGCATGACAATAAGCACATAAACATAAAGATTAAACAAGAACAAGAAAGATAGAATGAGAGATTAATTAAAAACTTGATTAAAATTAAGATTCAACAATTAAAAGTAAAAGAAAGAATTTAAGAACTTACAAATTAAAGGTGCAAGACAAGGTAATTAAATGACAATTAAGTAAATGACATGAAATTAAAATTGGAAGAACTATTTTGTCAAGATAGTCAACACCTCCTAATGTGTCATTAGGAGGGTATTTATAGGTGATTAGGGAGGTTAGCATGTGTTGCTCATTTCTTTCTTCTCTCGTCTTTTCGTCTTCTAAATTCTTCGACTTTTTCGACTTTGTCTCGGGATTAATTAAACTCGTCTTATAATTTCTTCATTTATTAGACTTGAGTTCTTCGACTTCATTAAACTTCCGTCTTTAGACTTTTTCTTCGATAAATCTTCAGAATAGGCCTTTGTTGTCCCTTGGACTTCCGTTCTTTTTGCACTCTTGATCTTTTGACTTCGTCTTTTGTCTTTTTCCTCGATAAAAGCCCGTGAAAGCCCATGTTTTCTTCCCTTTTCACATTTTGATCCTAAATCACAACAAAAACATAAACCACGCATAATTCAGACATTTACGACATAAAATACACGTTTTGGCTTGGTTATTATTATAACTAAGTGGTAAAAGGATAAGTGTTTTCACACTTATTACAATGTCATTGGCCAACAAGTTGTACCTCAAGAAGAAGTTGTATACATTCTACATGCCGACTGGACGAAAGATTTCCGAGCATATAGACGAGTTTAACAAAATCGTTCTTGATTTAGCAAATATTGAGGTAAAATTCAAAGATGAAGATCTTGCTTTATTGTTACTCACTTCTTTACCAGCATCATACGAACACTTTGTGGATACCTTGCTTTATGGACAGGAAGCTTTGACTCTGGAGGACGTGATGACCACACTAAACTAAAAGGAAGTCAAAGAAAGGTCCAAGGCGAAGGGGGATGATGGTGAAGGGTTATACGTGAGGGGAAGAACTGATCGTAGGAATTCACATCAATCAAGGGGAAAGTCGAGATCGATGTCTCGAGGTGGAAGACTCAAATGCTTTATTTGCCAATCTGAGGAGCACTTGAGAAGAGACTGCCCGAAGAATAATCGCAAGAAGTCAAAAGGTTACGTCAAGAAAGATGATCAACCAAGCTCCAGTGGTTCTATTTACGAAGATTTCGAGGTGATGATGGTGATGAGTGCAATAAGACTGCAAGATTGGATCATGGATTAAGGAGCTTCATATCACATGTCACCCAGGTTAGATGTATTTTTTGAATTTCTGGAATGCGATGGGGGCAACGTACTGTTGGGCGACAACAGGGAGTGCAAGATCAGGGGTATTGGCAAGGTAAAGGTACAACTGAAAGATGGGTCAAGTTTTATGTTACACAATGTCAGGTACATTCCTAAATTGAAAAGAAAATTGATATCACTGGGAACTCTTGAAAAAGAGGGATATACCATAAAATTGCAGTCGGGAAAAGTCAAGGTGATTAATGGTTCTAGGGTTATCATATCTGGAATCCGAAGGGAGAACTGTGTGTACTCTTTGGATGGTCATGCAGTGGCCGGTGAGCTTAATGCTAGTGTTGAAGAAAAAGACAGTCTTGTGCAAGTTTGGCATAAAAGGCTGGGACATATCAGTGAGGCGGGTCTACACGTGTTGGAAAAGGAGGGTTTGTTTGCCAAGAAGAGTCTGGGTAAGCTCATTTTTTGTGAGAATTGTGTTCTGGGAAAGGCACATCGAGTCAGTTTCGGTGTAGGAAGGCACACTACTCAGGGAGTGATAGACTATGTTCATTCAGACTTATGGTGTCCGTCTCAGGTGGAATCATTAGGATGTAAGAGGTATTTCTTATCTACAGTTGATGATTATTCTAGGAGGGTATGGGTTTATGTTCTTAGGTTCAAACACGAAGCATTTGAGAAGTTCAAAGAGTGGAAGCAGTTAGTAGAGAATCAGACTGGGAGGACGGTTAAAAAGCTTAGGACGGATAATGGTCTTAAGTTATGTAACCGAGAGTTTAATCATCTATGCACTGAGAGTGGGATTGTTATACATTTGACAGTTGCCGGGACACCGCAGCAGAATGGTTTAGCAGAACGGATGAACATAACTCTCATGGACAAGGTACACTGTTTATTATACAGTTTGGATTGCCCAAGACCTTCTAGGCGGAAGTGACATGTACGGTCGAATATCTTATAAATAGGTCACCATCGACAGAGATTGAGAAGAAGACACCTATAGAGATGTGGTCGGGACATCCTAGTGATTATGGGATGTTGAGGGTTTTCGGCTGTGTCGCGTATTCACATGTTAAACAAGATAAGCTCGAGCAGAGAGCGGTAAAATGCGTTCTTTTGGGGTATACTAAAGGTGTGAAGGGATACAGACTATATAGGCTTGATAATGAATCACCTAAAATAGTCACAAGCATGAACGTGGTCTTCAATGAAAGTGTCATGTACAAAGACACGTTGAAGGATACTGGTGCAGGTAAAGATAAGTCTGTTGAGGAATTATAGGTTGAGGTGGAACTGCAGAGGTTAAATAATCATACGCCTGAGGAAGACCATCCAGATCAGGAAGATCAAACAAGTCGAGAAGATCAGACAGATCAGGGAGATTACCCAGATCAAGAAGATGGCTATGATGAAGATGCAGGGGTTCAAAAAATTGATCAACCACCGGATCTCACAGATTATCCATTGATTTGGGGTAGAGAGCCAAGGACAAGAACAAAACCAACAAGGTTTTAGGATGAGAGTAATATGGTTGCTTACGCGTTTGCTGCAGTAGAGGAAGAAGATACTCATGAACCATTGACATACCAGGAAGCAGTTGCTTGTGAAGACAGTTCTAAGTGGAGAGCTGCTATTAAAGAAGAGATGGATTCTCTGAAGAAGAACAAGATCTGGGTGTTAGTAGATCATCCAGCTGGGCAAAAGCTGGTGAGCTGCAAATGACTGTACAAAATAAAGAAGGGATTGAAGGTGTTCAAAATCCTATGTACAAGGCAAGGTTGGTGGCTCGTGGATTCACACAAAGGGCAGGTATTGATTAAAATGAAGTATTTTCACCGGTAGTTCCACACACATCTATTCGGGTTATACGTGCATTGACTGCGTGTAAAGATTATGAGCTGGAGCAGCTTGATGTAAAGACGACGTTTTTACATGGAAATCTTGAAGAAGTGATCTACATGAGGCAGCCACCGGGATTTGAACAAGGTAACAAGGTATGTTTTTTAAAGAAATCTCTTTATGGTTTGAAGCAGTCGCCTAAGAAATGGTACAAGAGGTTCGATGAGTATATGTTGAGCAACGGGTTTAAGCGTAGCAGTTACGATAATTGCGTATATTACAAGAGTTATGCACCAGGGGAGTATATCTATCTATTGTTATATGTAGACGATATGCTGATTGCTTGTAAAAGCAAGGCTGAGATCACGACTACCAAGTCTTTGCTTAAAAGGGAGTTCGACATGAAAGAGCTCGGGGAAGGAAAGAAGATTCTTGGTATGGAGATCTTCAAGAATCAGAGTCGTAAGATTCTGAGGGTGTCACAATCCAGGTACGTTTCTAAAGTTTTAAAGAGGTTTAGAATGGACAATGGGGAGTCAGTTCAGACACCATTGGATGGGAAATTCAAGTTGTCGTGGAAAGATTTCCCGGTTAAGGATTGTCATGTTGAAAGAATGAGTAGGGTGCTGTATGCAAATGGGGTTGGGAGCTTAATGTACTTGATGGTATGCACGAGGCCAGACATAGCGTATGCAGTAAGTGTAGCAGATATTTGGCGAATCCGGGTAAACTTCATTGGGAAGCAGTGAAGTGCATTATGAAATATTTGTAGGGCACTGTAAACGTGGGTTTGGTGTATGGGAAAAATCGTGACAACCATATGGACGTAACAGGTTTTGTTGATTCAGACTACGCTAAGGATCCAGAAAAGGGTAGGTCTACGCATTTTTAGTACAGGGATGTGTTGTAAGCTGGAAAGCAACACTACAACACGTGGTGGCTCTTCAACTACAGAGGCGGAGTATATGGCCCTTACGGAGGCTGTGAAGGAAGCTATTTGGCTAAGGGGACTCTTGGAAGAGTTGGGCGTGAAGCTCAACACGGTTATAGTTAATTGTGATAATCAGGGCGCGATTCAATTATCGCGGAATCATGTTTTTCAAGAAAGGGCTAAGCACATCAGTGTGTGTTATCACTTTATCAGAGAAGTCTTGGAAGCAAAGATGGTTGAAGTTCTGAAGGTGGGTACTGAACACAATGCTGCGAATGCCTTGACGAAGGTGGTACCTGGACGCAAGTTACAACACTGCTTGGAGTTGCTGAGTGTTGGGATAGGCTAATATAAAGTCTAAGGTGGAAATTGTTATGTTTAGTCTTTATTTTTCCTAATTCGTATCTTGGCTAGTAAATGTTTTTAAGAGGTTGTATGAAGATTTTTGCCGAACAATTTCATCCATTTATTTTAATTCTTTACAAAAGGTAAAGTGTTACCTATGATTACAAAAACAACATTATTGCAATAATGGCCAGCTTGTGCGTTTCTTATTGTTATCGAGGGTAGTGAAAAAGGATAGCTTGGCACCTTGATCCGTCTAAGTAACATGTGAAAACAGTTTTTTTTTTGTCTATTTAATAAAATACATTATTAGAGATTTATGTCTTAGTTAGGATTACTAAACAATATTTTCTTACAAGAATAATCTGAAACTTTCTAGGATATGATTTGATATTATACATTAGAAACAATCATTTTTATAGTTCTGATATTTCTTTTTTACTATGTAAACATTTGACCCGTTTAAGATAAAAAGACAACTCAAATGACCTTTTGAATTTTTGGTTTTTTTGAGTTTATTAACTTGAGTTTAAGGCTTCTTAATCTCTAAGTTAAAAAGCTTAGGGACTCTGGAGTGAGCTTATTAGATGTTCTAAGTCTCAACAAGCTGTTTCCAGATAAGCTTATCCAAACATCCTTGATAGGAATGTGGGGGTTAAATTCTAGAGTTGTAGGTTCATTTTATCTCGAGAATATCGTGTTTTAGGGCCACTAGCTTTCTAACTCGAGTTTTTTTTAAATAAAATCTCTAATAATTAGGGCGTGTCTGTTTTCTACTAGCGGTTTTAGTTTTTGTCATATGATACTGACTATGAATTATGTTTTTGTTATGTATTCAGTTTTTTACCCTGATATAAACACGCTGGAGTTGGACATGGCTGTAATATGGCGAGATGAGTGGTCTAACTAAGAATATTGCTGGTATGATCCTTTATTCCTTTAGTCTTTTGTCTAACTAAGAATCTTGCTAGTATGTATACATTTATTAAGTTATGCCGAGGGTGTCTAGCTTTGTTTAATTTTATCGGAAAATACACTGATTTCTTTGGTAAGCTTGTGGCTTGTTTATGGCCATAAACTCTAAAGTGATAAGCCTTATGTACCCAAACGAGTTAGCCTTATGTATTATTCAAATTTCAATAAGATAATAAAAACGGTCCCAGTTTGTGCCTGTCCTATTTTTATTTACTTGGTTTGGTTAGTTAAGATCAAAATAACCAGACCAAGTAAATAAAATGGTTCTGATTTACATTCACATCGCAACAATTAGTTTGCATCAAACTCCAAACAACCTCCAAGTATCAACAATAAAAACGACAAATAATAAGAAGGAAAGTCCATACCATTTACAGCTGCCAATCTGCTCACTAGAAATTATGGATCATTATTCGGTTCATATAAGGTGACTAGTTATAAGGAGCTATTTGTATTTGACAATTCCTTGAAGCCCTGGGAGACATAAACAATTCTGCATTTAACTGCTCTCTCCCTTCATGAGAGACGAGAACACTATTGTACTTGACTACATATATATATATATATATATATATATATATATATATATATATATATATATATATATATATATATATATATATATATATATATATATATATATATATATATATATATATATATATATATATATATATATATATATATATATATATATATATATATATATATATATATATATATATATATATATATATATATATATATATATATATATATATATATATATATATATATATATATATATATATATATATATATATATATATACTAGTTGCAAAACCCGCTTGATGGGCGGGTATGACTTGTGATTCTTCATTACGTATTTTTTAGGATTTTAGCTTTTGAGTTTTTGTAGTTACTTTAAACATTAAAAAAATATCAATAAGGTTTTAACAATTGTTTTATTAAACATATAATACTTTAGGATATGAATTTTGATTATAATTTTCCTTTAATGACATTTTTACTTTACTAAGAGCACAGGGTACGGGAGGGCCTCCCCTCGCGCCGTGCGAAAACACGACACGACGGCGCGAGAAACCACACCCCGTGTGGCGTTTTCGTGCCTCGCGCCGAGGAGACGGCGCGCGTTTTCGTGCATATTTATTTTTTTATTTTTTTTATTTTTTTTATTTTTGAAAATTTAAAAAATAGCCGTTGTATTCAAAATTGTGACCGTTTGAGGAGCGGGGGGGGGGGGGGGGGGGGGGGGGGGCACGAAATTTTCAAAAAAACCTATTTTTACACTATAAAACCCCCCAAAACATCCCATTTTTTATAAAACTAAAATCATACAACACAAAAACTCAAACATACTAGTGATGGATCCGAACCATGTGAACAGTTGGGTGTACGAGTACTTTAACAACGCCAACGCCGGGTCTTCGTCTAACCCTACAACACCATCTTCCGTTAACTCTAATTCTCCTACACCTTCACGACCCAACATCCAAATCCCACCCTTGATGATGAACCCGTTTGTTAATTGTTCTCCGGAGCAATTTCAAATGTGGATGCAAACACAAGGTATATGTAATCCCTCACAAACCCAAGTACCTTCAACTTACCCAACACATTCATCTCAACCACAAACCGAGCTTCGTGACGAAGATGACAATACCGTGGGAGACGAGGAGGAGGAGGAGGTCGAACCACTCAAAAGAAACCGAAAAAAATCTATAGCCAAAAAACGAGCTAGTGGGAAAAAACCACGTGAGCCAAAAACCGACCGAACTTATTGGACTCAAGCCGAGGAACGGCTTTTGGCCGAGTGTTTTATCCTAATTTCCGAGGATCCGAGAAATGGAAGCGATCAATCGAAGGATACTTTTTGGTACAAGATTATGGCCGAGTATAACAAGGTTGCATCAGAAAAGGATTACAAGAAGCGTAACAAGAACATGTTAACGGGAAAGTGGACGCCGATGAACGGACTTGTTGGCAAGTTTAATGCTCTTTACGATGCTACCACGTTGGCAAGTGGTGAGAATGACGAGCTTATGTACTCGCGGGTTTGCACAGTGTTTAAGGAAACATACAAGACCGAGTTTAGGCATCGTGAAGCGTGGATCTTTTTGCGAGACAAATACAAGTGGCAAAACCCCGAGTCAACACAAGCTCGTCGTACCCGGGGTCGTGTAACTGATGTCGACGAAGAGCCGGAAATGTTTGGAGACGACACAATCCCGCGTCCTTCGGGGGCTCTACGAAGAACAAAAAGCCAACGATCTTCGAATAGCTCGTCCGCCACATCCTCTTCGTCTAAAGCTCGGGTTGCCGAAATGATGCAAGAACAAATCTTGATTGACCGAGAGGCGAAAAAAGAATCCATGGATCGTGAGTTAGCCGCAAGACTCGCGGTTTGCGATATTGCTAAACGGAATGAGGATTTAAAAATCCTTAATTTCGATACTACCGGAATGTCCCCGGAAAACGCGGAGAGCATCGAAGAGTTGAAGAGGAAGACCCGAGAATTATATTTCGGGAAAAAAAATTAAGTTTAATTTATGTTTTTTTTCGTATTTTTATTTATTTATGTTGTTTTTTTTGGTTTTTTTTTTATTTATGTAATTTTTTTTAAGTTTAATGAAATGTTTAATAATTTTGTTTTTAATTTTTTTTAATAAGTAGTGGGTCCCACAAAAACACCACGGCTCAAGCCAACAAAGGAGCGTGAAATGTGGTGTTTTCGTGTTCCTGATGTGGTGGGATCATTTACCCACCACACACCACACCCCTTGAAAAACTTGGTGTTTTCCCACGGCTCAGCACGACGGCACCAAACCACACCCTGTGCTCTAAACATGTTTGAAAATGAAAGTTACTATTCCTTTTTGTCTCATAAGGTTCGGCTCCTATACTCTTCGATTTCAAAAATGATTAATAAACAATGTTAGAGTGACAAATTTTCTATTTAGAATATGAAAATATAGTTACGGTTCTATTGCATGGCCTGCGGTTGGATACCGTTTACAAAGCCTTAACTAAAGGTATATCACTTACAAACGTGAGAAATTATTTATCGAAAGCATTAACAATAAAAAGAAATATTCATTTTGTATGAGAAAGTAAAATTTATTAAAATATCCACACGAACAAAATTGTGCTTTGTGCAACTCACTCCCAAAAGTTGTAGTTGTTCCTGCTACCTTGACTCCATTGTCCTTTGTGCAACCTGCATTTCATGAATCCAACTACATTAATATAAAATACCTAAGCTCTATTTGCAGATACAAATAAAGCTCGGTTTGCGGCTATATCAACGTACATAATAATGAAGCGGCACCTGACCTTTTTGGCCTATTAAATATTAACAAATTTTATAAAAAAATTGACATTGCTAAGTTTGGACCAACAAACTAACGTTCATATATATTGAGGATATATGATAAGAGAAACTATTATCATAAAAATTATTGTACATATTTAATGAAGTCCTTATTAAACGATTTAGTAAGGTTTACTATTGGTTTTTATACAATCAAGTCTAAAACATTTATTTTTGTTCATTAGCCAACAAGAAACATCTTATGCCTGGTTTTTTTATTACAATCATTTATGTCACCAAATATTGATATTATTGAGTGTCTTTATACTAATCGCTTGTTACTAACAAACGTATTTACCTTATCAGTTAACAATTAACATATATTTCAAAACCAGTATCAAGAGATAAAGAAGAAAATATCTGTTTAGGCTGCCATTATGTTACATGGATATCGAGGCTACCAAGTGTTGCGTACATCCTTGTTTTTAGGCCGCCTTAATGACACGCATACAGACACAGCCTTTCTAAAAAACATGATTCTAAATAGCCCGTTAAAACACGCCTTAAGACGTGCTAAATATTGAGGCACGACCTCCACGCTACGCAATAGGTCAAAGCGCTACAACATAAGGTGCGGTAATATTTTGAATTCAACTTCAAAAAATTAATATTATTACATGTGAAGATAATTTTCTAACTTTAATTATTATGTACAACACTTATTGTGAAGTAAATATACATATAATATTGAATACGATAAAACAAATAAATATTTTATATGTTGTGCCGCGATAAGTCATGTTTTAAAAACGCTAAAGCTTTGCCTCAATCGCTAAAGCGCGTAGCTTGAACATGTCGCCATGTCAAGCCTCACGCTATTTATAACCATGGAAAAAATTGATACGCATACATATTTGTTTTTCATTTTCCCCTTCCTTTTCTTTTCCATTTGCTGACTAATCTCTCTTGCCATATACAAACACATGAATATCGAAATTTCGTTTTTTGTTTTTTGATTTTCCATCAGGATAAGCTTTTTCCTTTTTTGGGGGTTTTATTGTGCCAAGCCCTATATGTTGGGTCAAAAATTTGATGTGGCAGAAACTCAAAAACGAAGAAAACATGAAGGCATTTGTTCAAGCGTTGACACATTGTGTCTAAGCGTTGACAAGTGTAAATTAGGCGTTGTCAGAAGTCAACAGAAGTCAAACGCTGTTGGAAACATCTATTTGTGGATCCCAAACTCAGATCGATTTAGCTTTTGTAAACGAGATTTAATCAAGTTAAACACGTAGAGAAACTTTGTTGTGTATAAAACAATTTAAGTATTATGCGGAATTAATACTCAAATAAGAACACACAAACAATGTAAACCAAACTTTCACTTGATTGATTAGAACAAACTTGCATACAATGAAAGTGTTAAAACGTATGAAAACTTATATTAAACAAAACCTAAAGGTCTTCTTTAATAGACTAAGAAGCCTTGTACAAGAGTCTACGTATCAGCTATTATAGGTAAAGATAAATATAGAAAATACATTGTTGATCATATCTTTACTAGAAACAAACTAGAAACATAATACGCGTAGACTAAGTCTTCTATCAGTGCTTGACTTCATCCTATCAACGCTTGACTTCTTCCTGTCAACACTTGATCTGTCAACGCTTGTTTTCTTCTTATCAACGTTTGTTTTGTTCTTGTCAGCGTCCAAGTGTACTGGCTATATTTTATTCCCAACATCCTCCCCTAAACTTGATATCTACTCTAGTAATCAAGTTTCAGAATAAAAACTAAGAACTAGGAGGATTCTTACAAATCTTATCATATTGATGATAAACATGCCTAATCAAATCTTTGGCCACGTCACTTGAATAGTCAATCTCCAGCTGTGTTGTCTTCATATTTTCCAAAGCTTCTTTGGACATGGGATACTCAGCATCTACAAGAAGATACTCAGCAAACTTTGTAGAACTCAAATAATACACACCAGCCGCTGAATACAAACGCCATTGAAGTCCACTAATATCATCCTCAAGATCCTTCAAACAAGATCTTCTTCTTCTGGTGCACACATTCTCTTGAATGTTGACCAAAGCTTTATTCCATTGACTGAAGTAGGTGCTCCAGTCTCATACTTGGCCATCAACAACCTCCAAAGGTCTACCAAGTCTTCCCTATCCATACTTGCAAAGAGAGACATGCCAATCATCCAAAACCCACATGCATCTTCTTCATAGCTAATGATAGGGTTTCTGGCATCAAGAGGTAACACTTGTACCATATCTGAATCTTCCATGGGTGAGAGCTTAATGCTCCTTCTATTAACAGCTTCACTGGGATTCAGTTTATCCATATTTTTAGGGAACTCAAGTGGAACTCCCTTCTTCAAAGGCCTTGGAACAATCATTGCCTTTTGAATCTCCATCTCTTCTACAAGTTCTTCTCTCCTTTCATCTGAGAGAAGTCTGATAGTATTCATTTCATGCACTGTTGCCCAAATGGGATAAGACTTATACTCCAATTCTTCAAAGGTTAATCCATGCAATTTCTGAAATGTCCATCCTGTTTGATGACATCTGAGCAACATATAATAAAGCTCCCTTTTATCTCTCTTCATCAGGGAGAAAACATTACTAGCCTTATGCTTCAGAATGACCTTGCAGTCTCTTTGAACTCTTAGAAGAATCTCCAATCCCCAAATTTGATCTGAAATTGTCATATCAGGATTCTCCATAACCTTATCTTCCCAAGCATGGTACATCTGAGCAACTTCTGGCATATCATAATCTACCTGCAACTTTAACTCTCTAAGTTTCTCCCTTGCCAACTCATCACCATATTCAAGTCTTTCTGGTTGTTCAATTATCATAACACTTGAATCTGAACTCCCTTCATCACTTCCTTCTTGTTCCTCAGAAGTAACTACAAATGGTGATTCACCAATCTTCTTCTTTTCTTGTTCCATAAGTTGCGCAGCCAACTTTGAATCAAACTCTACTTGAGCTGCATCCTTTGGAACTTCTGTTTCTACCATGATTCCTTTACCCTTATCTAATGGATCAATGATGGGTAAAGATGATAATGGTACATATGAAGACACTTCCTTGATGATAGCTGATCACTGGAATACATCAACCATATCTGCAGGTCTGTCAATACTCAAATTATGCGTGTCAGTGTCCAAGTTACTCTTGTCAGCGCTTGGTGTGTCAACGTCCAAAGTCTGCTTGTCAACGATCACCTTACTCGTCTTAGCGCCTCTTGTGAATTGCTCCATCATTGCTGTAAAGGACAAGTTCAAGTTTGTAGGAGTAAGCAAAGATGTATCAAAACCTGGTTGCTTCTTCAATTCAGTAAGGGCTTCAGCCACACCCAAAAATTCTCCATCATATAAGCCTTTGCCACTCAAATCAACAGGCTCTGTAGCAGCTTCATGTGAGCCTTTATCACTCAAATTAACAGGCTCTGTAGCAGCTTCCTCCCCTTTGTAAGAATCCTCCCATGATGAAAGAACTCTTGTCTGCCTTCTCCTAGATTCAGCAGTTTCCAAAACAACAATCCTCTACCTCAATTGCTTGAGTTCAAGGCCTTGTATACTGACTGTTTGTACCAGGTCTGCATTTTGCTTTTGCAAGCTAATGCAGACAGCCGTCAATTCCAATAGTGTGTATGGTTCCAATCTGCCCTCCTCTAGAATGGGTATTTAACCTCCCAAAGTAGAGTCATGGGGCATGGATGAGGTCTTAAAGATGTTAGGACTGGCTTGGCCTACATCTAAGCGAGTACCAATAGTCCGAGCCTCATCTATAGCACCAACCACACTTGTGGTGGTGGTTCTCTCTGCAACATGGCTAGGACCATTAGAAGAGAACACTCCAGTAGTCCTTGGGCGTTTCATCAACCTATATTCAGGGGGTGTAGAAGATGATGTGGATTGGGTGGTCGTTTGAAGGTTAAGGGGTGTTTGGGTCTGTGAAGGAAAGGTGTCAACGTTTGGATTACTAGTGTTAACGCCAACATTTAAAGTGTCAGCATTGAAGGATTCTTGGTCAAGTTCCATGTGTTGAGGTGAAGGTAAAGGGTCTGGTATTGGGTCAAGTTGTGGTTGTGGGTCAGGTTGAGGTTGTGCTGCTACAATAACAGCAAGCATAGTTTGGGTGAGGGGTAAGTCTCTGTGAGGGGGTGAGTTCATCTTACTAAAAATAGCTTTCTTTTGCATAGGGATCTCATAAAAATCATCATGATCCCTTGTGCAGTACCTTTGCTCATCAAAAACCATTTGTAAAAATCTGGGATAAGCCAAAGTCATCTTATTACCCTTGTTTTTACACATGCCATCAAAAATCAGTTTAGAAAAATTATACTTTTGCCCATTTGTAATGCACACAACTGCACTAGCAATTGATCTGTTAATTTCATTATGTGCAGTACACTTGGGACTCAAACATTGAAGGATGACATGTATGAGGTACTTCAAGGCTTGGGGGAATTCTTGTTTATGATATTTATTTAAAGTACCATCTTCAGGGAAAGGATACCCCAAAGCTTGAAGTCCTTGTTCTATTTCATTAATAGGGAGAGTGGTTATACCATCTGCATCATTAAGATGAAAAGCCTGGCGAACCAAGGCTCCAGTAACCACCCAAGTACGCCCATGAACAATAGCAGTTAATGTAGTCACATTATTAAGCGTTGAGGAACTAACAGTGTTCCAAAACTGTTTAATATGAGTGACAAGGATGAGAGGAGCATGAGAAAGAGCATACCGTAATGGAGATGCATTCAAATACGCCATCATCTGGGTGTATTGTGGAAACAGAGCATCATCAGCCTCCAAATAAGCAATCATATTGTGATGACTTCTGAATCCCAATACCAAGTCACTTGGTTTAAACTTAGGCGCCATGGATGTAGAAAGCTGTTTGTGAAAGATTGTAAAAGATGAATTATAGGAGAAAATTGTTAGACAAGAATATGAGAGTACCCTGTTTAAAAAGTAGGAGCCAAATATATACGAGTGATAGGCACATGATTGGTCAAAAATAAGGCAAGTATTTTCAAAATATAATGATGAAAATATTGAAAAGAAAATAAGTTATCTTGTGCATTAATTAAAAGTTATCTACTCCCAAAATTACGGCCCCAATTTTCGTCAAAAATAACAATTGGTAGGGCCCACTGAGTGTCAACGGTAAAAAATAATCCATCAACACCCAACGGCTATATTCTTGTCAACGTTGGTAAAAGCCATGTCAACGTCTAAATTGGTCACAACAACGCTTGGAAATATATTTATCAATGTCCAAAAATAAAAATAATAAAAATGAAAAAGGACCTTAACAAAGTATTTTATCCTAGTGAAGATAACCTATAAACTGAAAATTATTATAGGGCGGCAAGCACTGTCCAATTATGCACACTTGCTTATGCAAGATCGACATAACAGTCCTCTAGTGTCCCTTGCTAACCAAAATTCTTAACAGTGAAGTTATCTCATAAAATTCCTTGTAACTCCCAGGTAATCCCAATATAAATCATACCCAAGTCTCCCAACAGACCACATCTACTTCTAGGCCAAAAAGGTCTTGGCAGCATGCATAGTATATCAACTTTGCATGCTACAGTGCCTCATGAGATAGTAAACTAACTCATACTCACCAATGGATACAATCTACCCAAAAGTCCTAAAAGGTTCCTAAAACCTCCCCTTAAATTGTGATACATAAGTTGCCAAATAATATGCATGTAAATAAAAAATTTATGTCAAGATAGGAATATGAATATTCCAACCATCATCCATAAATGTAAACATGCTCTAATGATTCTCCAAGGATCCATAAGCAACTCTGTATCCAATGGCACAATGCTAACAGCGCCTGCACACTTAGATCAAAAACCACAAAACTAACATGTTGCTGCCAACGTCACGATAACACTTATCAGCGTTAAGATAACCTTTGTCAGTGTTAGACAAATAAAGTGGAAAATCCAAAGATGATATCATCCACATAAACCTGGACAAGTAAGAAATCATTACCAGTCTTCTTTGTAATTAAGGTCTGGTCTATGGTGCCCCTTTTAAAGCTATTTTCCACCAGATAGGTGGACAATGTTCCATACCATGCTCTTGGGGCTCGATTAAGTCCATACATAGCTTTCTTGACTCTATACACCTTGTCTTGATGTTCTGAATCTTCAAAACCAGGAGGCTGCATTACATAAACCTCCTATACAATCGTGCCATAAAGAAAAGCACTCTTCACATCCATTTGATAGACAGTAAATCCCATGTAGGAAGCATAGGCTAGAAATATCCTTATAGCCTCAATCCTTGTAACTGGTGCAAAGACCTCCTCATAGTCTATCCCTTCCTCTTGTGTATATCCTTGAGCCACTAAACGTGCCTTGTTTCTGACCACAATGCATCTTTCATCCTTTTTGTTTCTAAGAACCCATCTTGTCCCAATAGGTCTGACATGTCTGGGACAATCAACCAACTCCCAAACATCCTGAATAGCAAATTGGTGAAGCTCATCATGCATTGCTTCCACCCAACTTGGTTCTTTGAGAGCATCAAAAATCTTCTTGGGTTCCTGTTGTGACAGAAAACAGGCAAACAAAAATGCTTGAACAAGAGGGGTATCAACCTTCTTGTGAATATTGGCAATAAATCCACCAAGATTCTGATGAGATCTTCTAGTTTGAACATGAGACATCACATCACCAATAATTATAGAAGAAGGGTGATTTTTGATTGTAGAAGTAAGCACTCCTTCGCAAAAAAGTGTGTTGTCTTCAATCTCATCTTCAATGTTACCAATATCTTCTTCAGACTCTCTTCCATCAACATCTGAATGAACCTCTCCATTTCTGTTTGAAGATTCACCTTGTTCAAAACCATTGGAAGAGAATGTTAATGCAAGTGATTCCTAAAAACATTATTAGTGTTAACTAATCTTTCTTAGTTTTGATCACAACAAACCATACAACACATTTAGTGTAAAACACAAAATGAATTATTTAACTAACACTATCATCAAGGTAATAATCATATCACTAACCTTTCTTAATCATACTTAGTGATCATCAAAATGATTATTCTTAAAACTCACTTTTGTTAATATGACAAAAGACTTTTTAATAAACTTTCTTTTTTAGAAAATGTTTTATTAAAATGGAAAATGAAAATTTGAAAATAGCATATTCCAAATGCTGTTAGAATATCCTTTGAAGGTTTCAAATACCTCAGACATTCCCACCCCACTAAAAGACAAAAAACAGAGCGTAGTCCAGTGGCGGTACCTTAAGTACCTACGCGGTTCCTTAGCGATATGGAACCGCGGGGTGAGATAAGGTACCGCGCACAGCTAGCCATTATAGATCCGTTATACTTTTTCTCCTTTAAATAGTGGGTCAAATCTCATTTTCCAGTAAGCCTCTTGGACGTTTTTCTCAGCCCTCTTTCTATTTTCTATAGCATAATCATTAGTAAATGATCACTTAAATTTCTAAGGATGTTTACATATGATTATCCTCTTGATCCCCTACTTTACCTTGTGTATTGAGAAGATCACTCACTCACTAGTGTTGTGATAAAGATGAATATATGAGTTAGTCATATTCATCATGATACCCTTTTTGTTTTAGGTCAATCCAATGTATTTATGAATACTTGGACTAGTTGTGTTCATCCAAGTTATTTGTGGATACTTGGATTTATTGTGTACATCCATTGCATATGTGTTTGCTTGGATTTGTGTTGTGTAAATCCAAGCTACATGTGTGTACTTGGATAAGTCAAGTTGAGTTGTAATAGATTTGATTAGGAGTTCTCACTAAACTATAAAGTGATTTGGTTGTGTCTTGTGACTTCTCACTAAACTTAAAAGTGATTAGTAGTTGTGTTGTGTGAAGTTCTCACTTAGCTTCAAAGTGAAGAGTCGTGAAGATTGGTTCTAGCTTTCGATTAGAACTCGACATCTAGCCTTGTGTCGTAAAATGGTGAAGTAGGCAACATCGTGAAGATTGGTTCTATCTTAAGATTAGAACTCGACATCTAGCCTTGTGTCGTTAAATTGTGAAGTAGGCAACGTTGTGTAGATTGGTCCTAGCTAAAGATTAGGTCTCGACATTTAGCTTAGTGTCGGAAAATAATGTAAGCAACGATGTAAGGTTTTCTCCGCCGAGAAGGGAGCTTGTGGATATAGTGGAAATCTCGAGTAGGTGTACTCGAGGAGTGGAGTAGAAACGAGGATAGAGCCTCGTTGTCGAACCACTATAAATCTTGGTGTCTTCCCACTAGGTTGTCTCCTTCCTTACTCTTTACTTATTTCATTATCATTACACTTAGCCTCAAGTAAAAGATAGTTTTGATACAAACCAAATTGAAAGTAACTTTAATTTGGTCACCAATCGAAGAGTAACTATTCAACCCCCCCCCCCTTCTAGTTTCTACAATTGGTATCAGAGCGATGGTCACTCAAGATCTTTGAAGTATATTGTACTTTGAAACTTGGATCGATCCATTGTCTCCTCAAATTAGAAGGTCAAGTTATACTAAAGTTTCTCTTTGGTCAAAACTATGTTTTCTTTGAAAATAGGTCTTTTAATTGATAATATTGCATCCCACTTAAGATTAGTATCCTTTTTAGATATACTCTTGAAATGTATCTACTAGTTTGCATCTTGCTTTGTTTCGGTACTCATGAAGATCAATCATTTAATTGGTTGTGGATTGAGTTACTTGCACTTGTAGAAGACTCATCTTCATTGATCTTCAACATCTTTGAATGATGATACCAAGATGATTGGGAATGATACTAGTCCTTGAAGACTTAGTACTCATCATAGTCATTGATTGGGCATAGCATTGATTCCTTGATAGATTGCTCTTTGTGGCCAAGGTATGCTTTCGTTCTTCCACACGCCCTTTGATCATTCTTTTGATCATTACTTGACTATGTGCTTGTTCTTGGCATCCTTGCCTTGACTTTTGTTTGTGGTTAGTGATTCTTTCCTTTTATCCTCTCAAACCTTCATTGCTTGGATACTTGACTCACTATGGTGATGTAGAGTGAGTTAGTAGTAGCTTAAAGTATCAAGCATGATTTCCATGGTTTGCACCCATACGGTTAGTAGGCCCTTTGTGGGAGAGAAAGTGAATTAATACCTTGCTCATATTTTGGTTTAGACTAAGACTATTATTGAAAGTGATCTTAGTCTATACATGAATAATTTCTTTGTATTTATTCATTACCAAAGCCGGTCAACGTTTCTCCCGAAAGGCACGTCTTAAAACACTATATATGACACAAGCTCTTCGTTACCACTATTTGAAGATTGTCATTAATCCCTTGAGCATTGGTCCTAGTCTTGATTCACTTCCCTTGACTTCTCTCCACTTTGCCGTTTTGCTACGAGTAGTCGTTTGTCCGTTTTGGTTCTTTTTGATCTTGATTTAACTCGTAATCCTTCGTTAAGGCATATTGCTTAGTGTTATGATGATCCAATGATATTCTAAAAGGCTCATGATTTAATTTTAAGTATTTTAGAAAAACTTGGTTTTCAAAATTTGGCGTTTTTCATAGATAAAAACCTGCATCTGCAGGCGGTTCCTTATCTAGGCGGCTCAAACCCGCGGTACCTTATCGATAAGGAACCGCGGGCAGAAACATTTTTCAGAGCGCCAGTTTGATTATTTTATTCTTTTTCAAACCAAACCCTCTCTCTCCCAAAAACACACAGCCGACGGTTTACCCTTTTTTCCACCATTGTTGAAGCTTCCAAAACCTTCAATCACTCAAATTAATTGATTCCAAGTTGTGGGTTTCACTCATCCTTCATCTAACATCAATTAATTGTAAGTATTTTCTTTCAAGTTCATCTATTTTGTTCTAGGGTTCATCCTTTCATAACTGGGGATTTTTAAAATTGAAATTGAATTAAAACCTTAATAGGAATGTGGGTTGACATGGTTATTTTACTATGATTCCTTAGGTTCATATTCATTAAGATTTCACTAAAACCCACATGTAGAACAAATGCGAATTTAGGCTAAATGATTTTGGTTGAAAGATGGATTTGAGATGAAACCATGAACAAGTAGGTAATGACATTGTTAATGCATACCTAAAAACCTTGTTTTGAAAAACCAATGTTCTAATCCATTGTTGATCTAACATAGATCATGTGTTCTTGGTTAATGATGGAATAGACACATTGTGAACATGAGAATGATATGGATTCAATCCTATGTTTGTCAAGAAATTGATATAACACATTCTCATATTTTTGATCTTTGATTTTATTTTTCATATGAGTGATTGGAGAAATATTTTCTTGTGTTTATTTAGGTACTAATCATGCCTTCTCAATATCAAAAAGATCATCTATTCACTAGAAACTATATGCCAGACATTTCCCAAACCTATGCTTCCCCTCAACTTCAAAACTCTTTTCCATCCCTTTCCACTCGAAATTTCCATGAGGGTAGGGTTGTAGATACAAGAATAACGGGGTATAGATATATCAACTCTATGTTTGAGCATATTGGATTTGATTGCTTGCTCTTCATAGACGAAGAAATTTATCCCTTGTTTCTTCTTGAATTCTTTAGCACTTACCCCATGCTCAAAATCAATGGCCAAATCTTTATTCGCTTCATGTTGAATGATCAAATCATTCAATATTCCCTCGATGATTTTGGTGATATTCTTGGTGTGCCATATAGAGGCACTTGTCGTTTTACGGACAAATGGAGACTTGATGCTCTCGTGGAGTCCAACGATAAACCTTTAGATGACATCACCGAAGTTGATCTAAATTTCATCCT
Organism: Glebionis coronaria; assembly: GCA_025667525.1. Lineage (NCBI taxonomy): Eukaryota > Viridiplantae > Streptophyta > Magnoliopsida > Asterales > Asteraceae > Glebionis > Glebionis coronaria. The sequence goes on along the minus strand of CM046881.1, from coordinate 9,252,886 downwards.
TGGTATCATCTCGAAAGAGCGTGATGGAAACGTTGTGAGAAGCCTTCATACTAATGTGCGAAATGTGAATCGCTATGAAGTGCTCTCAAGCGACCTTAAGGATTTCATGGTCCAATGGGCTAACATCCTTAGGGAGAATGTGTTTTGTCTTGGTGGAAACCGAGATCATATCCCGGTGTGTATGGTGCATATGTTGTTTTGCATCTTAACATCAACCGAGTACAATTTAGCATTCTACATCGCTCGACGTATAAATTATGCTCTTTCCAAACCCAAAACAAACCTTCCCTATGCTATGCTTCTTACTCGCCTTTTTAGAAGGGTTGGTGAAGATTTTCCTCATCTCGATCTTTCTCGCTTTCACCCGGTTCAACGGGTTATGTTACCTATTCAAGAGGTATATGAACGAAAGCCTAGAAGTGACCGAGGTTCACGAAAATCCTATCATCAAGAGATGGATGATGAGGACACCCAAATGCCAACAAGTGATGGTGATGGCATCGGTACTACTTCTCATTTCCACTCTTCGAGTAATTCCCATCCATCCTCAATCCCATTCGAGGATGAATTTGAAGACCTAGCTCCCCCACCTCATTACTCCTCTAGTGAAGTACCAGAAGATCTTAACATGGAGCATCTTTACCGTGAAAACCTTAGGACTAGAGGTGAATTGCATGAACACCGGGTTGAATCAAGGAAGGGTTTCAAGTATTTGGGGAATATGATCAAGGGATTGGGCAAAAAGAGAAGGTGAAAGCTTTGAAGTATTTCAAAGAATGCATGTTGGTAAACATGTAATGTTGAACAATTTTTTTTTATCTTGGATGTGTATTAACTTATGCTACTTGTTTGGATTATTATTTATTTTTATCCTAAATGTTGCTTATGCAATGATGTTTGTGATTTACATAGCTTTGTGCATGTCTTATGATAGTTAGCTTATTAGATTATGAATTCTTTGGTAAAAATCTGGTTTATCAAAAACTAGGATGGGAAATTTTTGAAAGCCCACTGGTCGCGGTTCCATATCGACCCGCGGATCCTTCGATAAGGTACCGCCGGTCCTAGATAAGGAACCGCCGGCCACTGTGCACGACAACATCTTTTGCTTTACACTGTTTTCTTAAATCTGTGTAAACCTTGCATGATTTTCAGTAATAAACTGCACATTTCCTAAACTAGCTTACCTAAATTCATTATTCACCTAAAATGATTTTAACCCATTACTAGTTTGGATTATCCCCTCACCCATTTAAACCCACCTTGTTAGTCATGTTCTTCACACATCAAAATGTCCTTCCCTAAACCTTAAACCACCCTTGTCAACCATGGTGTGTACCAAAACCTCAAACATTTCCAGGACCTCCACCCCAAGGGAAACACTCAAAATAAGGATTAAGGTAGCCAAGCCTAACTCCTCACCTTTCCACACACCTAAGAATGAGATGGTTCCTATCCTCATTTCTTCATCACCTTCCCCACCTCTTGCACAATGCAAGACATCATCCACCCATGGTACTAACCACTCCATTGGTTCTACCTCCTCTTCATTCAACTCAAGAATGAATGAGCTCTCTTCACCCTTCACTGCAAGTGCACCCTTGGATGTGACCACACAACCTCAACCAATCCAAAGCATTCCTTTTATGAATGACTTTGATGACAACTTGGTGACTTCACCATTTACCCCTCATAACTCACCCATTTCACCAACCTTGGAGAATTTACCTCCACACTCACCCATTTCCCCTTTAGGGAACATGCCTCCTCTCTCACCCACATCACCCTTGGAGAACTTGCCTCCTCCACCTCCACCCAACTTAAACATTCCAATTTTGGGTGTTCCTCTTTCCCTCCTTTTGGGTGATCCATACTATGGGTTTCAACAAACACATGGTCCTAGTTGTCCATGTTGTCTTTACAACCACTACATCATCCATAACCTTAGGATGGATATGTATGGACTACATAGGAGGTTGCAAGAGTTCTTGCTTTCCTTGTTCTCCATGTCTCCTCCTAGGAGATGAATGATGGAGTTTTTTTAATAAGAGTTTTCAACAAAACCAAGCCAAAGAAAACTACTTATCTAGATTTAATGTTAAGCTAGCTATGTATTAGTTAGTTTTATTTGTCATTGTACTTGCTTCCTTCATGAATGTTTCATGTTGTTGATCTATGGATTTAGCTTGTGTGTTTCTATCCTTACGTGCACATTAATCAACTTTAATTTGAAATTAAAATTGAACCTAAATCTATCACAACCTCTAAAAACTTGACTAAAATTGGTTCAAAATGATATCTAAATTATTTTTTCACCCTTTGTCAAGACATTCTTTGTGAATGTGTTGCTTTATGCAACCCTAGCATAATTTGGTGCTAATAAAGGTGAAATTCCAAGATTTGCAACTTTTTTAAAAAGTCTTAGTTTTTCCCAAAAACCTGGAAAAACATGGTTTCATGTCCACTGGACGCGGCTCAATAAAGTCGCGCGGTTCCTTATGTGCTAAGGAACCGGTCCGTTTAAGATACCGCGGGCAGAAATCAGTCTTTGACGAATTTTTGTTCAAAACTTTTAAAACCCTATACCCTGTCAAGATTCCTTGTTTACTCATTTTGGCTAAACATTCCTTGACACTTCACATTTTGTATTCAAATTCTTACCTTGATTACATTTTACTTATACCCCAACCTTGAGATCTCATTCTTACACCTTCCCAACCTTGAGAATTCATTCTCACACAACCTTGAGATTTCATTCTCACACCTTCCCAACCTTGAGATTTCATTCTCACACAACCTTGAGATTTCATTCTCACACTCTCACAATGCCTAACTCCTACATTCCTAACCTTGACATTTCTTTGTCACAACCCCACTCACCCAAAGCTTCCTCATCCAAGCTTTCAAAGAAACCGAAAATCTCGGTTCGACCTATTTGGGTTAAGAAGAATGAACCATCTTCGTCCAAACCACCCAAAAACCCTACCTTCTCTCCAATCAAGTAATGGAATGAGACTTATACCATAAACCCCATCACCGGAGCAAAAGAAAATGTTCCCCCACCACCACAATCCTTCAACACCCCTCAACTCAATGACCTTTCAACCTTCCCAAACCTCATAAGGCATTGTGAAAACATTCCCAAACCCATTACCCCACCACCACCAAACCCTAAGTTTGATGCCATACCTCCATCAAACGATTTTGTGTTGCATCATGGATCCTCGTGTGCTTGTTGTCGATTTCAACAAATTGAACTTGCTCATGTGTATGAGAAGTTAAATTTTCTTGAATTCCTCCTCACTCGACCTCATATTCAAGTTTTCGTTCCGGTGGACAAAACTTCGAATGATGCATCGTCGTCTTTTTAGTCTTTTATTTTTTTTAAGCAATCTTGGAAAATATCACTATTAGACTAGCTTATGTTTAGTGGTTTATTTTACATATTTATTGCTTTTGAATACTCATATTGTGTGTATGACTATCTTCTTTGTTGTGTATTGTTCTTTTATGTAACCTTTGTGTTGTTTGTGTGTTATTTCATTTGTTTTATTTTGAGTTGATCATGGTTAACTTTTACAATTTCTTATGGGTGATTCATCAATTCTAAACTTTAACCCATTGACAAGCCTATCATCTTCAATGGATTGAAGTTTGATTTTGTCAATTACCTCTTTGGACATACTTAGCAAAATACTTGCTTCTAATTTGAGATTTCTTGTCTCTCTCTCCCTCTCAAGTTACTTAGTAGGTAGTGATCATATATACATTGGTGTTTCTTTCCTTTCTACTAACCTTTGTGTAGCATGTCACCTTAGCTCACAAACTTGGTGCCCCAAGCAAGGGGGAGCAACCACCAAGGGGGAGCTACTAGCAAAGTTTGATGTTCCTCGAAGACTTGTGCTAACCTTTTTGCCACGACAAAGGGGAAAAAATGATAGTGATAAACTAGTTAATAATTCCATATTTTGTGTTTCTACGTAAATGAGTTTATCGTTTGTCGTAATCAAAAAGGGGGAGATTGTTAATGCAAGTGATGCCTAAAAACATTATTAGTGTTAACTAATCTTTCTTAGTTTTGATCACAACAAACCATACAACACATTTAGTGTAAAACAAGAAATGAATTATTTAACTAACACTATCATCAAGGTAATAATCATATCACTAACCTTTCTTAATCATACTTAGTGATCATCAAAATGATTATTCTTAAAACTCACTTTTGTTAACAGGACAAAAGACTTTTTAATAAACTTTCTTTTTTAGAAATTTTTTTATTAAAATGGAAAATGAAAATTTGAAAATTGCATATTCCAAATGCTGTTAGAATATCCTTTGAAGGTTTCAAATACCTCAGATATTCCCAACCCCACTAAAAGACAAAAAAACGGAGCGTAGTCTAGTGGCGGTACCTTAACTACCTACGCGGTTGCTTAGCGATATAGAACCGCGGGGTGAGATAAGGTACCGCGCACAACTAGCCGTTATAGATCCTTTATACTTTGTCTCCTTCAAATAGTGGGTCAAATCTCATTTTCCAGTAAGCCTCTTGGACGTTTTTCTCAGCCCTCTTTCTATTTTCTATAGCATAATCATTAGTAAATGATCACTTAAGTTGTAAAGGATGTTTACATATGATTATCCTCTTGATCCCCTCCTTTACCTTGTCCAATGAGAAGATCACTCACTCACTAGTGTTGTGATAAAGATGAATCTATGAGGTACTCATATTCATCATGATACCCTTTTTGTTTTAGGTCAATCCAATGTATTTATGAATACTTGGACTAGTTGTGTTCATCCAAGTTATTTGTGGATACTTGGATTTGTTGTGTACATCCATTGTATATGTGTTTGCTTGGATTTGTGTTGTGTAAATCCAAGCTACATGTGTGTACTTGGATAAGTATAGTTGAATAGATTTGATTAGGAGTTCTCACTAAACTATAAAGTGATGTGGTTGTGTCTTGTGAGTTCTCACTAAACTTAAAAGTGATTAGTAGTTGTGTTGTGTGAAGTTCTCACTTAGCTTCAAAGTGAAGAGTCGTGAAGTTTGGTTCTAGCTTTCGATTAGAACTCAACATCTAGCTTTGTGTCGTAAAATGGTGAAGTAGGCAACGTCGTAAAGATTGGTTCTATCTTAAGATTAGAACTCGACTTCTAGCCTTGTGTCGTTAAATTGTGAAGTAGGAAACGTTGTGTAGATTGGTCCTAGCTAAAGATGAGGTCTCGACATTTAGCTTAGTGTCGGAAAATAATGTAAGCAACGATGTAAGGTTTTCTCCGCCGAGAAGGGAGCTTGTGGATATAGTGGAAATCTCGAGTAGGTGTACTCGAGGAGTGGAGTAGAAACGAGGATAGAGCCTCGTTGTCGAACCACTATAAATCTTGGTGTCTTCCCACTAGGTTGTCTCCTTCCTTACTCTTTACTTATTTCATTATCATTACACTTACCTATTACCCTTGCTAGTGCATTTGAATTGAACCTAATCATTATGCAACTTAGCCTCAAGTAAAAGATAGTTTTGATACAAACCAAATTGAAAGTAATTTTAATTTGGTCACCAATCGAAGAGAAACTATTCAACCCCCCCCCCCCCCCTCTAGTTTCTACAGAGAAAATATGGTCAAAAGAGCTGTCAACGCCTGAACCATGGTTGTCAACGTTTGAGCCATCAACGTCTGAGTTTGTCTTGTCAGCACCAGACTTTCCTTTGTTAGCGTCTGTAAGATCACGCATGTTGTCCACTGGTGATACTTGGGGACCACCATTTTCCTTTCCAGCAGCAGCAGCAGCAAATGCATCTGTCCATATAGGAATAGTAACATACTCAAGTATGGGGGCTGATTTGTCTGCTTGTGATCCAACCTCTTCATTAACCTGTGTACCTGAAACATCAACAACTGGTTCTTCCACAACATTTGAAGTTACCTTCACAATGTTTGGATTAGTAACAGGCATATAATTCAAAGTCCTAGATAAAGGTTCCAAGTCAAATAACCAATTTGGACCACTTTCAGGATCACTAGGTTTACTTTCTAAAAACCTAACAAGTACTTTTTCAAGTATACGTTTTTCCTTCTTAAGGTAAACCCTATATCCTCTACTCTGCACTGAATAACCCATAAAGTAGCCTTCATCACCTTTAGCACTAAATTTACCTAAGGCATCACTAGTGTCCAGAACAACTACATGACAACCAAAAGGTTTAAGAAAACCAATATTAGGTTTCCTTCCCCAAAGTAACTCATAAGGTGTTTTGTTATGAATCTTGTTGACTAACGCTCTATTCTGAACATAACAAGCTGTATTCACAGCCTCAGCCCAAAAACCAATGGGAAAGTGAGCATCAACCAACATAGTCCTGGTTTCTTCTATGAGGGTTCTATTGTTTCTCTTAGCATCCCTATTTTGCTGTGGGGTTCTGGCTACACTAAACTGTCTAGTAATCCCTTTCTTGGCATAAAAATCATCCAAAAGCTTATTTCTAAACTCACCACCATGATCACTTCTAAGCATCTTAACCTCTTTCCCAGACTTCTTTTCAATTTTGGGAAATAAAGTTGATCAAAGTATCAGTAGTGTAACTTTTCAAAGCTAAAAAGAAAGTCCAAGTAAACCTAGAAAAGTCATCAGTGATGACAAAACAGTAAGATTTACCATTCAAGCTTTCTATATTAGTTGGACCAAACAAGTCCATATGTAGCAAGTGAAGTGGTTTAGAACTAGAGTGCACCTGTTTAGACTTGAATGAGACCTTGTGTTGTTTGCCTTTAAGGCATGCAACACAAGTGGTCATTGTGGAAAGCCTTTTCAGGCAAACCATCAACCAAACCATGTCTCACAAGTCTGTTTATATTTTTAAAATTAATGTGCCCTAATCTCCTGTGCCAGAGATTACTCTCATCAACTGAAGCCTTAGCATATAGACATGACAAATTATTATTCATCCTAATTCCATTAAGATTCACATTATAAATCTCCTTATGCCTAGGTGTTCTATAATCAATGAATTTCTCATCTGGTATTTTAAAATCCTTGCTTAACACCAAGCATTCTGTATCAGTAAAAAGAACCTTATTTTTATCATCACAAACTTGTGATACACTAAACAAATTATAGTCGAGTTCTTTTACCAGAAACACGTTTTCAAAACGCAAATTGTTGGTAAGAAGAGTTCCTTTGCCTGTGATAGTTCCATATCCGCCTCCAAAGTAAACTTTGTCACCATCCTTAATGGGAGTGAAGTTACTGAGATAATCTTCCTTCCCAGTCATGTGCCTAGAGCATCCACTATCCCAATAGCCATAATCATTAACCTGCTTTTGAATGCCCTGCACACAAAGAAAACAAATTAGTTTTCTCTAGGAACCCAAGCCTGAGCAGACTTGGATTCATTTGGTTGTTCAACAAGAACAGACTTAGTCCTCATAACAACCCCTTGTTCATCCCTTCTTGGATTAAACACCCAGTTAACCTTAATTGGTTTTGTTATGACCTTTGATATATAATTAAATTAGTTATAGGTCAAATCCCATCCGAATTAGGGTTTTGGTCTTGCTTAGGTCTCCATGTCAAGCTTGAAGAAGCTTTAGACCCCTTTCCCTTTGGTTGCAAATATTTACCATTATTTGGTCTGGCAACGTTTCTGTCAGCTTCTGATTTGGTCTTGTCAATACTGAAATTACCCTTGTCAGCGTTGAATCTTGGGTTTGCTACAGGAACCCATTGTCTATTAGACCATGTATTGGTCTTCTAAAAAGGTCTTTGTCCATAAGTATTAGACCGTTTAGTAAAGAATGGGGCTGGTCTAACAACTTGTGGACTTTGCTGAACAAAAGTTTTAGGTTTGACAGTGTTTGACTTTTTCTCAGCGTTGACACCCTTATAGGCTAAATGTGAAAAGCTACCACAAGTATAACAGGCTTTTCTTGACACGACTCTAGGTCTAGAAGAAAAGAAACCTGTTCCATTATCACTAATTTGGCTTTTTGGTGACCTAGGTTTTCTATACATTTCTGCATATTTAATGCTAGGTTTTCTAACAACGTTTAAGCCAAGGTCAACAGTCTTGCCATTGGTTGGGTTTGTCACTTTGATGGGTGTAGACTCATTTGGGCTATCACTAAGCATGCCACCCTTAACAAACAAGGTATGGTTGGCTTTCTTCCATTGGTCCAAATTAGTCAACTTCGGCCTATATTCCTCTACTGGGGTAAGAATTCTTGGTGGAGGAATAAATTCCTCTTCTCGGAGTTCTGGTAAACCAGTCCAAGATAAGTCCTTTCTTTGGACACTATATAAGTCCCCAGCAGGTGGTGGAACACCAACATACTCTTTCATCCCAATCTCAGTCATGTCCCTGGAATCCCTTTGTTCACTAACACATTTTTCTAGGGTTTGTGAGGCTTTATCAAATCTCTGAATTTTAAGGTCTACATTATCCTTATTTTTTATAGCCTCATATAACTTAGCCTATAATTCAGCATTGACCCTCTCCATGATGTTTCTAATATCAGTACTAGCATTTAAATCATGTTTTAAAATATTGATTTGATCTTTTAGGTCAAGCTCCATTTTCTTATACTCAGCTACAGTCTTTTCAGTTTGAGTAAGAGCAAGTTGATAGTTAGACAACTTGCATCTTTCATTACCCACATCTCTTGACAATTTTAAAACTTCTTTGTTAAGTCTTTTAGTGTTTAGACGACAACCCTTACTACAAAAAGCATCATCATATACCTCATTGTCTGATGAAGATGAGGAGTGTGCCATGAGAGCATAGTGAACATGCTCTCCTTCTTCCTTTTATGCAACCAAAGCTTTGTTCTCTTCCTCATCCTTGGCCAAGTAGCTCCAATCCCATCCAACACCATCAATTTCTTGCATTGCAACCATGGCTTTGGGATCCTGATCCTTAATGTTTTGGCTTGAGGGTTTTCCAGAATCAGATCTTCTTGGAGATCTGCATTCTCTCATAAAGTGTCCCATTCGATGACAATTATAGCAATCAACCTTAGATTTATCAAATCCAGCAGTGTCCTTGGCATTGAAAGTCATCTTCTTCTTAAATCTTATATTCCATCTATTTGCCCTTATGCTTGCAAGGGCCATATTCCACTTTATGTCTATCTCCTCCAAATGCTCATCACTAATTTGCTCAAGGTCCTCATATGTAATCACTAAACCATTAGGAAATGAAGCAATGTACGCACACACAGTATCTAGATCAATACCAGCAGGCTTAACTCTTGGTGAGTCAATTTTTTATGTGTCAGCGTCTGAATGTAAGGCGTTGAAAGGATTTGATCCAGCGTTGACACAAGTTGATCCAGTAACGGGGTGCATGTATGACTCCTTTTGATCAAATTGACCTTCACTATGTGAGAAGAAGGCCATGTTTCCATTGGTAGACTTGCTTCCATGATCCAAAAGAGTTTCATTCTCCACCAGCCTCAGTTTATTGTAAACATCATCAAAAGTAGAACTTTTGTGAGTGTTATTAGCAATTATAGATCTTGCTTCAATTTTCCATGCATCACCAAGACTTTTAAGAAAAGTAGCGATAATATCAACATCACCAAGCACTGTTCCCATGAAGGACAGCTTTCTTGTAATGTCAAGCAGTCTGCTTCTCACACTACTTAGCTTCTCATTGGGTTGAGCTTTGAAAATAGCATACTCATGCAAGAGTTGCTTCTTTTTCTCTTGTATATTATCAGCATTACCACCATAAGCAACTTCAAGAGATGCCAAAAGATCTTTTGTAGACTCATAGCTTCTATATTTGTGTTGATTTTCTTGTCCCAAAGAGAGTTTCAGAATGCTTAGGGTTTTCATGTCAACCCTTCTCTTTGCTATGTCCTCAGTCGAGACAGCTCTACCATCTTCAGGTTTTTCTTTTCGATCTTCTTCAGTAGAACCATGAACATTTGTTCTTTGTAAGATGGCAGCTGCAATCTTTTGAGCTTTATTGAATGTGTTTCCATATTCAATAATTTCCCAAAGAGTGTAGTCATGGATTTGTAGATATTGCTAAAAGTTAAACTTCCACAGCTCAAAATTGTATGGGTCTAGCATGGGAATCTTGATGTTGGGGGTTGAGGAGGAGGATGAGTTTACTTCTGGGGTAGACATGATGTTTTTAGGGTTTTGTGAAAGTTAGGGTTTTTGGCGATTTAGGGTTCTTGTGTTCTTTAGATCAAAGTTTCTCAACAAGCTCTGATACCACTTGTTGATCCCAAACTCAGATCGATTTAGCTTGTGTAAACGAGATTAAATTAAGTTAAACACGTAGAGAAACTTTGTTGTGTATAAAACAATTTAAGTATTATGCGGAATTAATACTCAATTAAGAACACACAAACAATGTAAACCAAACTTTCACTTGATTGATTAGAAAAAACTTGCTTACAATGAAAGTGTTAAAACGTATGAAAACTTATATTAAACAAAACCTAAAGGTCTTCTTTTATAGACTAAGAAGCCTTGTACAAGAGTCTACGTATCAGCTATTATAGGTAAAGATAAATATACAAAATACATTGTTGATCATATCTTTACTAGAAACAAACTAGAAACATAATACGCGTAGACTAAGTCTTCTATCAGTGCTTGACTTCATCCTATCAACGCTTGACTTCTTCCTGTCAACACTTTATCTGTCAACGCTTGTTTTCATCTTATCAACGCTTGTTTTCTTCTTGTCAGCGTCCAAGTGTACTGGCTATATTTTATTCCCAACACTATTTAAGATAAGTATACAGAATATTATTCTGTATTAGTTATTTAACAAGAAGATATGCATGTTTATTCATAGTTATCTTTTGTAAAACCCTAATCCTTAGTCTATAAAAGGAACAAGGGTCTTAGGTTTTATTTATAATATTCATTCACAATGTAAACCTAAAGCGTGTGTTGCACTAGATGTGGGATTAATGTATACACGTCTAGTGGTTGTTGATTATTAATATAATTAGCAAACCTTTGATTAATTTATGTGTTCTTGTGCCCCAAACACCTTGTTTCCTAACTATTGTTCTTTTCCGCTTTGATTGTTAATCATATGAACAATGGTTATGCCTAGCAGCTAAAGGATTCGAGGAAACCAAGGTTTCCACAGTTGGTATCAGAGCCTCGTGGCTCGTGATGCTAGGACCAACAAGGTGTTCGTAATGGTGAGAAGAAGAAAAATCCGTCTAGGGTTTTTTTGGACGTTTTTCTATGCGTAGTAGTATTCAGAAGGTCATAACTTTTTATTGGACCATTGGATCGTCACGAAATTTCTTGTGTGTGTTCTATACAAATATATCTAGAGATCCACCGGAGGGATTGTCAAGATCTATTCCCAAGAGAAAGTTATTAAGCGTCGAAGTCAGCAACAGGATATGTGTAGATCTCTGTGAACAGCCATAGTAGGAACATGATTTCTCCTTCGTTAACCGTTAGATCATCGTGAACTTTTTGTTGTAGATTCTTGGCACTTGTGTCTAGGATCTCACCGAAGGGATCTTCGATCTGAGCTTTCATGAGGAAGTTATTTGAAGTCGGAGTCTGTTGTCCCTAATAATATGATGATAGATTAAAGAAATGAGATGGAAAAGATATGAATTTTAGAGAGAGAAAGTAGTGAGAGAGAGGTGATTAACTTGTGAAATTAGATTAAGAATTATGAGATCATCCACCCTCCTAACATGCTAGGAGGGTACTTATATTGTCCACCCACATGCGGGCTCTCTAATGGAATATATATCTTTTGGGCCGGGCTTGAATAAATACTTAGTACCTTGAAAGAGGCCTTTTAAGCTAACCATCAAGCCCGTAATGTCACAAATATTTTAACTAACTATTACAACGTTCTAATAAATATTGCAATATAAACCTATGGCCGAACATTCTTGTTTGACTCACTAATTTGAGGCTAATAATCTCCCCCGTGTGAGGTCATTCCTCTTCGATATTTGGAGTCAAATGGAGATTTATGAATTTCGTCATAAATGAGTCTTGAATGTGTAATAGTAGTGTTGTTCCTTCATGCTGTGATCTTTGAGCCTTTGTCGTTGTCTTTCGACTTTGTCTTTTATCTTGAGATCTTCAAATTATCCTTAACTTGTCTTTGCCATCTTGCGATCTTGTGTCTTTATCCTCATACTCATACTTTGTACAATCTTGAAAGCTTGCTAACAATCTCCTTTAAAGAGAGGTCATTAATTATCAGAGTTGCGGAAGTGTTTAGCTTTCTTGATTGTTTAATGTCTTTGGGCATGAGTATGTGGTTTTGAATTTCTGACTTTGCTGAGTACACCGTAACGTCACCTTCTTGAGACAAAACATAGACATGGACTAAATGGCTTTGACATTCGTCCTAAATCGGTAGCGTTTTACCTCCGGTCGGTGAAGATCGTTACACGATATTAAATATCGTACCTGTGATTAGGTAGATTTAATTAAAAATCTCCTTAACAGGGTTTCACGGCTGTACTAGCCGTTCTCTTTACTCGACCGTCTCAAAGCAAGACTGCGAACATAAAGAATGAATCAATTGGATAGATATCCGCTTGATTAAAGTCGTCAATTCAAATTCCTGGAACAAGTTTGATTCATTAAGAATCTTACCATTGTTGCTTTCCAGTTGACACAAGCTTGACTCATAAGAATCTCGCAAGTTACCTACCGTAGCGCTGTTTGATGTTGACGCTAGAAGGATCTCCATTCATCACTGTGAATATTAATGAATATCACTTTGAATGTTCTGGCAAGACCATAAAGATATTGCGTAGAAACTTGAAACGAGTTTGAATCGATTAACAAGGAAACCACTGTTGCTTTTCAGTTTTACATGTGTTCAATTCATAAAGAATCTTACACATAACCTACCGCAGTGTTGTTTGATGTTAACACTGGAAGGATTTCCACTCATCATTGTGAATACTAAGTAGTATCACTCTGAGTGTTCTAGAAATATCGCAAGGATATAGCGTAGGACTCTCTTGATCGTCATCCGTGTGTCCTAACGAGATTTGATTGATCTCTTGGCTCTAGACTCGATTTTTGCACTTTTAGTGGTCGGAGGCTGGAGCAGATGCCACCTATTCAATATCAACTATCTCGGAGTGAGAAAGTCAATAGAAGTCGTGTTGATCTCCGTGACAATAAAACAAACTTCTTTTAAGAGAAGCCTGAGTCAACTAGGGAGGGGTTGTGCATTACATCACTGGGTCCATGATGCGTTGTCTTCATGATGTGTTGACCCGGTTTCTACCTGAGTTGTATGGAGGACTTCTTTCTTTACACCCTTTATCCTTACATTTATTTTTCATTCTTCAACCCCTTCAATGCTTACCAAGACATCATTAACAGCACCTTATTGTGATTGTTCCAGTGCTATCATCAGTACTTAGTTGGCATTCAGCTTCGTTTACATTCTACTCCATCTTTCCTAAGGACTTCTAATAATCTATTGGATTGTCCCTGGGAAGATCCCCCCGCTTCTGGCTGGATCACAGGACTTAAACCTAACCACCATTTTGACACCAATAACGTCGTGAATTAAATATGTTGTGGGTATTTGATCGTAACCATGAGTGCTTGAGTCTTTAGATCACATTTAATCACATTTTCTCTCTATCTCTAATATATAAAATCGATTGATATTAGAGATACCGAATTTGATTAAAATATATTATGAAAAATAGCCTGGAAAAACATTCGGGAGAAAAATGTGTCAACCATACCATGAATTTGGAACGCTCCCCCTCAAAAGTTGATCCAATGGAATTTTCAATACGAGGATATGATCCACATTAAACTTTTGAGGATACGAGTTGTTTAACACACAATTTTTAAAAGATATTTAATATCATTGAGAAATTCTTAAAAAAATTGTGTTCAACGCTTTTTGAAAAATCAATTCTTTTTGGCGAAAAGGTTTTTCTAAAGCATAAACTTGAGTTCCTAGACTTGGAATATCTTGACGAATCCACTCAAGTGTAAGAAGATTTAACTTCTTTTGCTGAGGGTAAGGGCACGAAAGCGTACACTCCCCCGTGAATTTAGATCCGTGTTGTAATCTGAAAGTGATTACAAGCCATTGTGTTGAGCTCAAAACGTTGAATGTTTTGTGACAAGCTCAACCCGTGATAGATTGCTATACCTGTTGTTGAAAATATTGTCTAAAAGAGACAATTTCCTTTATAAAAGATAGAAATGACATGTTTTGAACAATATTTACAACTTTCATTCGAGCTTTATGTACACACCCGTGTCGTTATTGAGCGACATTTCTAGGTACGTCCATATTATCGATACTAAAAGACATGTCGAGAAGAATATTTTTGGATTATCAAAGATTTTTTAATTTTGTATTTTGCTTTTTCATTAATATTTATAGGTAGATGTTTGATAGATGAATCAAGCAGGCTTCTTTGCCAGAATATCCAGTTCTGTTGGAGTCAAACATCTCATACCAATTTGCCTAACAAGATACGCAAACCTCTCTTTCGAAAGAGCTTTTGTAAACAAGTCAGCTAATTGGTAATCAGTTCCAACAAAGTATAATTCAACAATACCCTTTTCAACTTGTTCCTTAATGAAGTGATATTTGACATCAATATGCTTCGTGCGAGAATGCTGGACCGGATTGCAGGAGATGGCAATGGAAGACTTTGAGTCACAGTACATAGGTACTTTATCAAAGTGGAAGCCATAATCCATGAGTTGTGTTCTCATTCAAAGAACTTGAGCACAACACGCAGATAGAGACACATACTCCGCTTCGGCTGATGACAATGATATGCAATCCTGATTCTTGGAAGACCATCCCACGAGCTTATCTTGACCTAGAAATTGTGCACCACTAGAAGTACTTTTACGTGTATCTAGACACCCTGCATGATCAGAATTTGAATAGGCCGTTAGAAAGAAACCGGTTTCCCTCGGATACCAGAGTCCCATGTGAATGGTATTCTTAAGGTACACAAAGATCCGTTTAACCTCCTTGAGGTGCTTTTCAGTGGGTCGTGCTTGATATCGTGCACAATAACGCGTAGCATGTGATATATCTTGTCAGCTTGCTGTTAAGTACATAAGGGAGCTGATAGGTGTGTAAACACCCATCATTTTTACCACTTAATTACAATAATAACCGATCCAAAACATGTATTTTATGTCATTTATGTCGGAATTATGCGTGGTTTGTGTTTTTGTTGTAATTTAGGACGAAAAGGTGAAAAGTGGAGAAAACACGGCATTCATGGGCTTTTATCGAAGAAAAAGACGAAAGAGGAAGTCAAAAAGTTAAGAGTGCAAAAAGAACGGAAGTGCAAGACCAATTCTGAAGATTTATCGAGGAAAAAGTCAAAAGACGGAAGTTTACTAAAAGCCGAAGAACTCAAGTCTTATTTATGAAGAAATGTCAAGACGAGTTCAAAGAAATCCCGAGCCAAAAGTCATCAAAGTCCAAGTATTAAGAAGATTAACAAAAGATTAAGAAGATCAAAGACTTAAGTGTGCAATTAAGGAAAAGATGAAAGAGGGAGGAAGCTTCCTAAGCTCCTCCCTAACCTCCCTATATATAGATAATCATGTATTCATTATCAGTTGTTGGTGGCTTGACAACCTATCCTTCCCCCATTTTTTCATTTCCTGTATTTTAATTTTCTTGCACCTTAATTTTCTTGTTCAATCTCCTTCTACCTTTCTTGTTTGATTTGTTCTTCATCTTCATTGTTAATGTTCTTGAGCTTTTATGATTTTGATCAAGTGGGTTTTGATTGATTTGGCTTTGTTTGTTAGTTTTGATGATTTGTTTTGATTGATTATTGTTAGTTGATGCTTTGTGGTTGTTTTGGTTTAATCTTTGGGTTTGTTTTGGTTAGATTTGATCAAATTCGTGTGCTATTTCATCTTACTGTTCTTCATGTTCCTGCTTACTGTATCTCGCCCAATTTATTCCGAATAGACTGCTTTCTTATTCTTCTATGCGGAATATTCGTTATTCCGGATAGGACCTCTATGCGGAATATTAGTTATTCCGGATAGGACCTCTATGCGGAATAGTCAGTTATTCCGGATAGGACCTCTATGCGGAATAGTCAGTTATTCCGGATAGGACCTCTATGCGGAATAGTCAGTTATTCTGGATAAGACCTAGATTCCGAATAGCCTTATATTCCGAATAGGGATTTTATTCCGAATAGCCTTATATTCCGAATAGGGATTTTATTCCGGACATGCATTTTATTCCAAGTAGGGCAAATATTCCGCATAGTATTTTTATTCCGCATAGGAGCAATTATTCCGAATAGAGTTTTTCAGTTTTTAGTTTTAAGCTTTATTTTCCCCGCCTTTTTCTTTATTTGCATTTTTATTTTCTTTCCTTTTAGTTTAAGTTTTAATTTGCGTCATTTACTTTATTTGCCTTTTAATTTTCTCGTAATTTACTTTCGCCAAGTTTTTATCTTTTGTTGTCTCTTTTTACCGTCTTTACTTATTTTTATTTGTTTCAAGTTTTCATTTTTAATTAGTTTTAGACAACGAAAACTCTTTTATTTGATTCACCAAGAACAACTGAGTCGCATAATTAACCAGAGATCAATTCGAAGAGATTCCGAGAAACGAACTTTTTCAACTAGTAAAATCTCTACATTAAAATGGCGCCGCTGCCGGCTCTTTTCGTGAGGATTAAAAGTTTTTTGTGAGAGACGCGTTGGATTTTGGGATCCGTTCACTTGTGAAAGTTAATTTTCGTGTCCAAAAATTTTCAAAAATCTAAAAACATTTGAAAAATCATAAAAAGCATTTCGTTTTCAAAAGTTTTGCACCAAAAATATTCTTCTTGCTTATCTATCTTTCTTTATGGATTTTGTCCATTGTGTCGGGTGTGGGAGACGATTTTACGGGAACGACTCATGTCAATGGTGTACATGTGAGCGGTGTGGAAACGATATCAACAACACACAATTCATATGCGGATTTTGTCCTTTGTGCAACTCGACTAATTCGTCCTTTTTGAACCCACCTACTCTTTCCCCGTGCATCTATTATGGAAGCGATTCTCATTGGCATGTTTCGTGCCCGGTTCGATACTCGTATGATCACGGGCAAGAACCGGGGTACAATTATGACAATGATAATAGCTATCCACAAGACGCACCTGATTTTTCTCCTTACCCATTTTGCAACAACTGTGGGGGTCCTCATGATACCTCTTATTGTCAACCAATGAATTATTATGAGCAAAATCCGTGTCCTCAGTTTTCTTCACCGATGGATAATTATGAACCAAACCCGGTTTCTAATTCTTCTCAACCGATGAACGACTATGAGCCACAACCATGCTATAATTCAGGTTTTCAACATTTTGAGCCCCCACATCACACCCTCAATCATCAATCCTCTCAGCAAATTAATCTTGACCCACAACGCACTACTTTGAATGCCAAAATACACTCCATCATTATGCAACTTCAAGAAGCCGTTGCTCTAACAAAAGAAGCATGGGCGGAGGAAAAGCGACTGCAACAAGAGCAAGTATCTAATCTTAGTAATTACACCCCTCCTCTTGTGCGTCAATACTATTATGATGATGATGACGATGATGTTGTATACACTTTCAACACATCTTCTGAAGTTGCTGCTCCTACTCTCGATGTTCCTACTGCATCTAAGGATCTTGATTCGTTGAATGAGCTTAGTGATGTTGGTCTCGACAAAGTATTAGATGATGAGGTTTGTGACTTACCTGCTATGGAGCCTGAGGACGACGTTGCTCTTACGGAAGAGGTCGATCCTAGTGATGACGATTCTTCTCTCCGCTATGAAAATTTCACTTTTGAAATTTCTCAATCCCCACCGGGAGATGCGGACGATGACGATTTATTCTCTCCGGCTTACGAGAAGTTCACCGATGAACTTGATCTTGTGGATGAGGTGGAAGACGTGCTTCTTCGCGATAGATTACGGAAAGTGCACCTTCTTATTGCTCAAATCAAAGAGTTGACTTCTCCTCCTATTCCCGATTCTTTACCTCCATCTATTCCTCCCGTTGAAGATAATGACCCATTGCTGGAAGAAATCAATATCCACTCCATCCCTCCAGGTATTGATGATTATGACACAGAGGGGGACATTATTTATAATAATTTGCTGCAGGAAGATATTGACCCAAGTCCCCCTCCCGAGCACCTTTCATCCTCCCCTTTAGCCACTATTACGGAGGATGAGTGCTTTGACCCGGGAGGTGACATTGCTTATGCTATCATTGATAACATCACGGCTTTGCCGAATGCTCAGCCTCCATTGTCCTTGGGGGATGACAATGTGCTTAGTTTACCCACCCCACCTCCCGTGGATCTTGAATTCTCATACTTCTCGTATGTGGAAAGGGTTTTTTTCCCATTCAAGACTTATCCCCCCGCCTCTCCTTTGTTGATGACAACCGGGAACGAGGACAAGGTCTTTGATCCCGGTATTACATTCGAGGCTTCCCAGTGGACCATTTAATTCGGGGACGAGTCAGGCTCGTGACTCGGTTAACAAAAACAAGCGCTTTTTGGGAGGCAACCCAATTATCTATACTTCACCATAAGTGTAGGGGGAGCCCCGTGGTGTTTCTTGCTTTCTTTCTTATCATGTGCATGGATTAGAGCCTCAAAGACACACTCTTGATGACTTTTGACGAATCGTGATTCCGTGTTCCCTTCTTCCCGGTTCTATCCTAAAGTCTTTTCGATTCACTATTTTATATTTCTCAATATTAAAATAGGAATCTCTTTAGTTGTCCCTTTCTTAGCGAGATTTAAACAAAGTGCACAATGTCCTAAGTGTAGGGGAGTTTACTCCCACATGCTTAAACATTGAGGACAATGTTTATATTAAGTGTAGGGGGGACTTCTATCGAAGTTAAGTGGCCTTTTCCTTGCATTTGTCCTCATTTTAACCGGAAAATCAATTTTTCGACATTTTTCAAAATTTTTAATCTATTTTGGCCTAGTTGTATAGTTGTTTTTACCTTTGTATAGTTATTTTCTTTCCTTATTAGAATAAATGTTTAATAAAGTGGTTTTAATTTTCAAACATTGTGAATCTTTTGACTCAACCCGAGTTTACTTGTCTAAGTTTACTCTAGCTAGTATCCTTAACATGTTTAAGTCAAGTCTTGCTAGGCTTTTATTTAGGGAGCTATAAAACGCGAAAGTCTTAACTCTCACGGGTTAAGAACAAGAACTTTTCGCAAGTTCCTATAATTGATCCTAGAGAGTCGTTTATCAAGGGAACTTTAAAACGCGATTTCTAAACTTGAAAAAGTCTAAGAGTTTGCAAGATCCTATAGGCGACTCGAAAACCCAAAACTTTGATTTAATAGGCTAAGTATCCACGAGTCTCATTCCTTGAGATTTTAAACTGTGGAGAACGAGAGATGATATAGCCAATTATAAGTTCGGTATTCTTTCGGGAATTTATGTGAGTTAATTATAAGCCTATTCTCCCATCGCTTGCTAATAATTTTATCTGCAATAAATAAGGTTGTACGATTTGAAAAGTTACTTAGCTTCTAGCCCAAGATCGTTTAAAAGTTGCTCGGTATGGATTAGAGTTCATAGACAAGGCATAACTTATTGAAGCGGGATGCTAAGATTGGCGAGTCCAAAAAGGTCCTAACAAGACATGAGGGCTATATTTTGTTGCTAAAGATCCAAAGTGATGTGAAGAATCATTTATCGAAAATCAATATGAAGGATCGAGACACACGACAAAAAGCAAAAACTCCCCAAAAGTCATGGAGAAGTGTATCCGAAAAGACCCTAGCAAGGTATGAGGATAAATAGATCCAATTCATAAAGGAGGCGGATCGTTAAGTCCAAAATAAAGATTGGAGAAAAATGAAGAAGTCGTGGTCGAAGTATGAATCTCTCAAGACTTCAAGTGAAGAAATTCCTATATGAAGAGAAGACCATAATTTCATGAACGTCTCTCAAGGTTTGAAGTATGAAGTCGCTGCCAAATATCGGTCCGAGAAAGGTCTCAAATCGCGAAGCGAGTTATGCCAAGATATGAACTTTATGAGGTCCCGAGAAGCAGTTTTAAAAGATTTTGTCCTTTAGCTAACTATTGATTAAATCATTCACTTTATTTTCGGCCTAATAAACTATCGAAATAAGTCAAACAATGTATCCTCGTGATCATTCAAGACAACAATAAAATATAAGAGATACCCCTAGGAATAAGGGAGTCTAAGTGAGTAATTGGCCCACATGAGTTCGTGTTAGTTTTCTAACTTATAATAACAATGATCTCGTTTTTAAGCTTGGTTTGGAGAAAGTGAAAACTTGAGAATGATGATTATTCATGACATTTCCAAAACCCAAGGTATGATTTTGATTTCTTTATGTTCTTCCTTTGAATGTTTAAAATTTTCTATCTCTTTAATAAAGGCCATCGTGGATTGACTATGATGAAAAATGTAAACGTGCTTTGTAACTAATGCATTGCATGAGGACATTGTAATGGTTAAGTGTAGGGGATTTGATAGGTGTGTAAACACCCATCATTTTTACCACTTAATTATAATAATAACCGAGCCAAAACGTGTATTTTATGTCATTTATGTCGGAATTATGCGTGGTTTGTGTTTTTGTTGTAATTTAGGACGAAAAGGTGAAAAGTGGAGAAAACACAACATTCATGGGCTTTTATCGAAGAAAAAGACGAAAGACGAAGTCAAAAAGTCAAGAGTGCAAAAAGAACGGAAGTCCAAGACCAATTCTGAAGATTTATCGAGGAAAAAGTCAAAAGACGGAAGTTTACTAAAAGCCGAAGAACTCAAGTCTTATTTATGAAGAAATGTCAAGACGAGTTCAAAGAATTCCCGAGCCAAAAGTCATCAAAGTCCAAGTATTAAGAAGATTAACAAAAGATTAAGAAGATCCAGGACTTAAGTGTGCAATTAAGGAAAAGATGAAAGAGGGAGGAAGCTTCCTAAGCTCCTCCCTAACCTCCCTATATATAGAAAATCATGTATTCATTATCAGTTATTGGTGGCTTGACAACCTATCCTTCCCCCATTTTTCATTTCCTGTATTTTAATTTTCTTGCACCTTAATCTTCATCTTCATGTAATGCACTTTTAAATTCCTTTTAATTCCAAGTAAGTTTACATTTAATTGTTGTTGAATCTTTACTTTTCTTGTTCAATCTCCTTCTACCTTTCTTGTTTGATTTGTTCTTCATCTTCATTGTTAATGTTCTTGAGCTTTTATGATTTTGATCAAGTGGGTTTTGATTGATTTGGCTTTGTTTGTTAGTTTTGATGATTTGTTTTGATTGATTATTGTTAGTTGATGCTTTGTGGTTGTTTTGGTTTAATCTTTGGGTTTGTTTTGGTTAGATTTGATCAAATTCGTGTGCTATTTCATCTTACTGTTCTTCATGTTCCTGCTTACTGTATCTCGCCCAATTTATTCCGAATAGACTGCTTTCTTATTCTTCTATGCGGAATATTGGTTATTCCGGATAGGACCTCTATGCGGAATATTAGTTATTCCGGATAGGACCTCTATGCGGAATAGTCAGTTATTTTGGATAGGACCTCTATGCGGAATAGTCAGTTATTCTGGATAGGACCTCTATGCGGAATAGTCAGTTATTCCGGATAGGACCTAGATTCCGAATAGCCTTATATTCCGAATAGGGATTTTATTCCGAATAGCCTTATATTCCGAATAGGGATTTTATTCCGGACAGGCATTTTATTCCAAGTATGGTAAATATTCCGCATAAGAGGAATTATTCCGAATAGAGTTTTTCAGTTTTTAGTTTTAAGCTTTATTTTCCCCGCCTTTTTCTTTATTTGCATTTTTATTTGCTTTCCTTTTAGTTTAACTTTTAATTTGCGTCATTTACTTTATTTGCCTTTTAATTTTCTCGTAATTTACTTTTCGCCAAGTTTTTATCTTTTGTTGTCTCTTTTTACCGTCTTTACTTTATTTTTATTTGTTTCAAGTTTTCATTTTAATTTAGTTTTAGACAACGACAACTCTTTTATTTGATTCACCAAGAACAACTGAGTCGCATAATTAACCAGAGATCAATTCGAAGAGATTCCGAGAAACGAACTTTTTCAACTAGTAAAATCTCTACATTAGGAGCCGATCATGGAACAATATCTCGTTTGATCTATGACATCTCCCTCTAAATTAGCATCTAGGGATGTGGTTGATAATGGTGTCCCAACGGGGTCACATGAGGTCATACCATGCTTTTTGTTGATCTCTTGACAATACTTAGCTTGGTTAATGAAGATACCACTTGGGGATTGGTGAACTTGAATTCCTAGAAAGAATTTTAGTTCGCCCATCATATACATTTCAAATTTGCTGTGCATTACTTTTTCAAACTATTTTGAAAGTTTTGGGTTTGTAGACCCGAAAATAATGTCATCAACATAAATCTGCACAAGCAAAATTTCATCCCTATATTTATAAGTAAACAAAGTTACATCGATGGAACCTTTTAAGAAACCTTTGGATACCAAGAATTTCGAGAGCTCGTCGTACCACACCCTTGGAGCTTGCTTGAGTCCATAAAGTGCTTTGTGGAGACGATACACCTTGTCAGGATAATGAGGATTGACGAATCCTTCCAGCTGCGTGACATAGACTTCTTCCTTCAAAGGACCGTTAAGAAACGCCGTCTTTACGTCCATTTGATAAACGATGATTCCTTTGTGTGCAACATAAGTAAGGAAAATCGTGACCGCTTCCATTCGAGCTACTGGTGCAAATGATTATTCAAAATCAATACCCTCTTTCTATCCATACCCTTTAGCCACTAGCCTATATTTATTCTTGATGATCGTGTTCTCTTCATCCATCTTGTTTTTCCATATCCATCGAAGATTTAATGCAATTACATCGTATGGTCTGTCAACAAGTTCCCAGACTTTAAGTCTTTCAAATTGTTGAAGTTCATCCGTCATCGATTCAATCCAAGCATGATCAGCCATGGCTTCGTTGATGTTTTTCGGTTCAGCAGAACTCATGGCGAGTGCGAACATACAAGCATCGCCATCGGTGTTAAGCTGTCGTCTTGTGCGAACAGGCTGTGAAGGGTTTCCAATTACTTGAACCAAAGTATGATCTCGGGTCCATTGATGTATTGAAGGTTGTCGTTGGTAGAACGTGTGCATATTTGACGGATCAACATGGCGAGTAGAAGACTCTCCAGTTTCGTGTATCAGTGTACCGAATGGGTTGATTAATTCGTCTTCGCGAGATAATGCATTGTGTGCTTGATTTGTGTTCTCTGGAGCAATGACAGTAGTTGTAGAAGTTGTTGTAGGAGCGTTTGTTGATGTGATATTCTGAGGAAGTAAATCTGCACCAACCGGTGTTGAAGTAGATGAAGTTGTATCCTTTTGTTGACGATGATCGGTATCATCATTCTTATCATGAGTGACAGGGGAAGACTTCGATACAACATGTTTCTCCCCCGTGAAATATTCATCATACATTGGTCCATATAACATTTACAACTCTTCAATTGTCGTGTTGACTGTCATATCTGCTCTTGGAACACTTTGTGGAACCAGCTTTGAACTTGACGGTTCATTGCTGTGGTCTTGAGTTCCGAGTTCCGTGCGGTTGTTAACGGAAGTCGTTTGTCGTTGTGGATCGGGACTTAAACTATTTTGTTCAAGTGCCATTCTTGTAATTCATCAAATCGGATGTGAATAGTCTCGACTATCAATTTTGTTCTCTTGTTATATACTCTATACCCCTTAGACTGAGATGCATATCCCACAAGAATACATGCATCACCTTTCTCTTTCATCTTATCCAAATTTTCACCATCTCGTATTATGTAACAAGTAAATCCAAAAACGTGAAAGCGTTTGAGTGAAGGTTTTCGATCATGAATTATGTGATATGGTGTCTTTTCATGTCTTGGTATAATTAAGGAGCGGTTTTGTGTGTAGCATGCGGTTGACACGGCTTCGGCCCAAAAGTATAGTGGAAGTTTTGAAGCGGATAATAATGTTCGAGCAGCCTCAATTAAAGTACGGTTTCGTCTTTCGACAACGCCGTTTTGTTCGGGTGTTCGAGCAATAGATGTTTCATGTTCAATTCCTTCGGCTTCAAAATAGTTTCTCAGATTTGAATTCAAAAATTATGTACCTCTGTCAGTACGAACCACTTTAACTTGAGCTTGAAGACCACGTTTTATTAGTTTAAGAAAGCTGATGAGAACTTCGGGTGTTTCATCCTTGGACCTCAAGAAGTGAGTCCATATGTACCGTGAGTAATCAACGACAATGACCATAACATATTTCTTTCCATTGATACTATGAACACGCATGGGACCACACAAATCTATATGGAGAAGATCTAACCGTCCATTAGAGCTTGGTGTAGTCTTTGTTTTGAAGCTACTTAGTTTAGCTTTACAAAGCTCACAAGAAGAACAAAGATGATCTTTGATGAATTTCAAGCTGGGAAGGCCTCTCACAATATCTTTCTTGGAAAGCAAGTTGATGGTATCAAAATTAAGATGAGATAAACGTTGATGCTATAACCATGCCTGAGTCGTTGAAGCTTTAGCCATGAAGCAAATTGGAGTTGATGAAGTTGTATCTTGAAGTGAAATAGTGTAGAGATTAGTACCCCGTGTACCGGTAAGTAAATCATTCCCATCATAACCACGAACAAAACATGTCTTCTTTCTGAAAGTAACTTCCAAATCTGCATCACAGAATTGATCAACCGAGAAAAGATTATGATTGAGACCTTCGACGTAGTATACCCTTCTGATCGTTATATTCCCCTGAACCAAATCTCCATATCCTAGGATGGGTGCAAATTGATCATTTCCGAATCGGACCGTACCCAGGAACTTCTCCACGAAGTTAACTAGAAGCTTGAGATTCCCCGTCATGTGCTTCGTGCATCCGAGTCCAGTATTAAGAGAATTATTTGTATCACCTACAGAAGAGTTAGAATACGATGGAGCATTTGCTAAATTGGATACGACAGTAGTTGTGATTGTATAATCATTAGTGTCCTTAGCAATATTTAAAGGCATACTAACACTCGTTGTCACATTTTTTGTCCTAACTTTAGGCATCCATTTATATCCTGGAGGACATTGATTAGCAAACCACCATTTCCAAGACTTGCTAGCAGACTCATATAATTCCTTATTTCTGCTTCTAGGATTCATAGTGGTGGAGTCTGATGCATTACTTTTCTTAGTGGGGGTTGCACCAGAATGGTTCACTTTGCGTTTGTGTTTACTAGCACTAATAGGCATCGCAACTTGCTTCTTAGTTCTAGTTTCTATGCGTTTGACATTATTGAGAGCACACATAGAATGATTAGCACTAGCACATTTTCCACATTTGACATAAACAAATTTCACATTCATAACATTCAAATCATTCAAATCATTCAAATCGTCATTACACGCGATTACAGACTTTTTATTCTTAAAAACATTCAAATTCCTAGGGTGTTCTTCTACTTCCTTCATCTTCTCTTGACTCTTGTGTTTCCAGACCTTATCATTCACTTGAGTGCTCTTAAGCTGAGGCCGGCTAACACTAGCAGTGGAGACTACTCCTGTAGTAGAAGACACACGAATATTAGTGTTTCTAGAAGTCTGAGGTGAGTTACTCAGTTTATTTGTGGATTTAGTGGTCATTCTATACATCCCTGGTTTAATCACATTATTGTGCTTAACGCTTGGTGCTATAGCATTCTTTATGGGTTGAGTATGTGGTAACCTTTCCTTTCCATCCATCATGGAGGCAAACACAGGTTTTGAAAACGAAGAATTTAAGAAAGCAAATAGTTTTCCCAAGATAGAGGATCTATTCACTCTAGAGGCATTGGGTTGTCTAACAACAAGTTGCCTAACGCTAGGTTCCATAACTTTCCCACCCATCTTAGCAACGAGTTTCTTCAACTCTGCTATTGCTATGTCTTTTTCTTGTAACTGAGCTTTCAAATCTGAAATATCAAGACTTTTTTCTTTTATTAATCGACATGACTCAGATAACTTTACTTCTAAAGATGTATCATTTGAAAAGCTGCCAACTTTCTTTTGGAAAGCAAGTTCAAGTGAGTGACAATGTTTTTGAAGATAATCATATCTATGTTGAAGTAACGAAAACTCTTTGTGGTCAACTTTATTCGAAAGCTCAGTTTCAAGACATTCACATTCTTTAACTTGATCAAGATATTTGCATGCAACATCAGAATATTGATCAATATCAGCACAAGATGTAACATAAGCACACATAATATCTTTTGAGAGACATTCATGTAAGAGTAGATCATAAGCTGTAGAAAACTCGTCTCTTTCAGGTTGATGGTCGTTCACTTCTTGTTCAAGAGATTCCACATATTTCAAATCATCAAACATTTCTTGCTTAATGAGTGTTTCAAATTCCAAAATATGTTTTGCGTTCTTTCCGCAAGCGGAATCAAAATATTTTCACAAGCACAGTTATATCGTGAGGAATTTGTTTGTCTCCTTTCGAAAGTTCACGTTTTTTCTAGTCATCATCAACAACCTTTTTGAAATATTCAATGTTACTCTTGAGAATAGTTAATTCTTGCTTACAGAAGCTTTATATGGCAACGAGTCAATAAATTTTGAAACATTAGTTTTCTTAGTGGCAAAAGCTTGTCTCCATTTCATTCTAATTTGTTCACATTCGAAAAATATTTGCTCATGAGTTTTCTGTGTTTGCGGTTTGAAAAGACCATAAAGACTGTTTTCATAAGCATAATTATATGGTTTAACAAATTCTTTATTAACTTTTGGTCTACTCTCTTCTTCCACATCGTTTGTCTCTTCACTATCGGGCCTAACAACAAGACAATCAAGATCGGTCCATTGGGACTCATCAAGATATAAGTGCTGATTCTCAGATTGAGCATGCTCAAGGTACTTAGGATTTTCAAAACTTGGTCTATCCTTGAAAAACGAACGAGGTGCCAACATTCTCATGGTTTGATATGATTGATTAGTTTTGTAAACAATTTTCTTGTAAAAATCAAGTTGAGTTTCAATTTCTACCATTTTGTCGATGTCCTTCGCTTGTTTAGTTTTGAAATCCTTTTCCATCTTTTCAACCACTGCTTTCTTTTCATTCATAACTTTAGTTTTATCCTCTTGAAGAAAACCATTTACTTGTGTTAGCTCATTGACTTTAGTGGTAGCAAGATATGTTTTGTGACGTTCAGTACTCAAAGAAGTGTTATAATTACGTTTCTCTTGTTCAAGAAGCTTAAGAGTTTCATTATATTTCTATTGGAAATCGTCCTTTTTAACCTTAATTAAACACCCTTTGTATCCCTCAACCTCATTGGTCTTTTGAAGAAGCTGAGCTCTATAGCTATCAATGGTCTCACTAGATTTAATTAGATCAGCTTTACATTCTTCAAAATTTTGAGTGAGCGTAGAGTTTGCCTTCTTTAATTGCTTTTGACTCTTTCTAGTTTCTTTGACATCTTTTTGTAAAGAAGCAATTAAGTTAGCAAGCGCAATACGCTCCTCGTCATCATCATACGCATTTGCATGTTGATCATCCTCACACTCATTATTGCACATGTCTGATGAATCGGGTGTGGTATTGCTATCAACCGTTTCCATCATACATGTGTCATTAATGGCTTTGGGTAGCTCACAATGCTCATGAGTATTACCAAACACATTATAGTCCTCTTCAGTGTGTACCTTATCGATTGGCTCAGTGTCAAAGATAGGACCATTGTCATCTTTAGTGACGTGGAGAACTTCTTCAACATTTGCCATGTACGAGTAATGTGCTTCAAGTTCTTGATCGGAGGCTTCATCATCAGTATCATCAAGCATTGTTCCTTCCTCAGCTGACAGTTTAACCCCAGCTTCCATCTTCTTGCAAAGCAGCATCTTTTCCTTATGATAGCCAGACTCTCTAACCCGTTTCGGTTTCCTACATTCCTTTGCCATATGCCCATAGCCTTGACAATTAAAGCATTAAATCCCACTTTGCTGAACCACTGGAGTACCAACAGTTTCCCTATTCCCAACAGTAGTAGCAATCCTCTGAGCATCATAGTTAGCAGTTTGTCGATCATACCGTGCAGAACCCTCAACATGAGTTGGATTACGTCGATCATACCTTGGAGAACTTTCATCACGTTGATGTGTGTCATACCTTCGAGGACTCTCAACATATTTGTTCCTTGTATTTGATGATGTTCGAAGATTGTTGCTGGTGGGTTTGAAGATTTTCTTGTAGGTCTTCATAATGAAAGCAATTTGTTGCTTCATGTCCCTATCCTTCTAAGCTAGTTCTTGATCACCATCCTCTTCAGATGATGGCTCAGGTGATGGTGATAATGCTCTTGGTTCTTTGTCTCGTGATCATGTGGGAGCAGAATACTTAGATGAAGTAGAGTATCTTGGTGAGGAGGATGTAGTGGAGTATCTTGGTGAAGATGATGTTGTGGAGTATGACTTTGGAGCACGAGAGCGATGATCGTGAGTGTGTTGACTGGTAGACACCAAACCAAGTGGATTAGCAGTCTTTGCTATCCTTTCAGTACGAAGTTCATTTGCCTCATTCTGAAATTGTTTCAAAATGTCAAAAAGCGTGTGATAGTTGACCTCGTCTAACTTACTTTGTTGTTTCACCAAAGTTACAAATCGTGTCTATTGGGAATGAATAAAGGCCAGATCACTTGAGCGCTGACAAGAGTAAAACAAGCGTTGACAAGAACAAAACAAGCGCTGACAGCTCAAGCGTTGACAAGATAAAGTCAAGCGTTGACACATTGAAGACAAGCACTGATGGGAAGATATACTCTACGCGTTTATTGTATTCTAGATTACTTCTAGTAAAGATAGGAACAACAATGTATTTTCTATATTTATCTTTACCTAGAATAGCTGATACGTAGATTATTGTACAAGGCTTCTTATGTCTATAAAAGAAGACCTTTAGGTTAATGTTTGATATAAGTTTTCATTCGTAAACGACTTTCATTGTAAGCAAGTTTGATATTATTAATCAAAGTGAATTTTGTTTATATCATTGTGTGTTCTTGTTTAAGTGTTAAATTCCGCATAACACTTAAATTCATAAGCATATACAAAGGTTTCTCTAAGTGTATTACTTGATCTAATCTCGTATACATAAAGCTAAATCGATCTAAGTTTGGGATCAACAAGTGGTATCAGAGCTTGTTGAGGAACTTTTGATCTTAAAGAATACTAGAACCCTAAAAATCACCAAAAACCCTAATTTTCTCAAAAACCCTAACAACATCATGTCTGAAGCAATAACCTCCTCCTCCTCAGCTTTACCAAACATCAAGATTCCCATGCTTGATGCAACCAACTTTGACTTGTGGAAGTTCAACTTTGAACAATATCTGGGGATCTATGACTACACACTCTGGGAGATTATTGAATATGGAAACACATTCAATAAAGCCCAAAAGATTGCTAATGCCATTGCTGCAAGAACAGATGTTGCTGGATGTTCTGAAGAGGATAAGAAAGAAAAACCTAGAGATGGTAGAGCTGTGGCTGCTGATGACATAGCAAAGAAAAGGGTTGACATGAAAGCCCTAAATATTCTGAAAGTCTCTTTAGGACAAGAAAACCAGCATAAATATAGAGGCTATGAATCTGCTAAGGACCTTTGGGAGGCTCTTGAAGTTGCATATGGTGGCAATGCAGACACTAAGGAAGAAAAGAAAAAGCAACTCATGCATGATTATGTTGTCTTCAAAGCTCAACCCAATGAGAAACTGAGTAGTGTGAGAAGCAGATTGCTTGATGTTACAAGCAAGTTGTCCTTCATGAGGACACAAGTTGGTGATGTTGACATTAATTCTACCTTTCTTAAAAGTCTTGGTGAGGCATGGAAGATTGAGGCAAGATCTATTCTTGCCAACAATACTTACAAGAGCTCCTCATTTGATGAAATCTACAACAAACTAAGGCTGTTGGAAGATGAAACTCTTTTAGAGCATGGAAGCAAGTCTACCACCAGTAACATGGCCTTCTTCTCTCATAGTGAAGGTCAATTCAATCAGAAGGACTCTTACATGCATCCAGTTACTGGATCATCATATGTCAGCGCTGGAACAAGTCCTGTCAACGTCTCCTTTTCAGACGCTGACACATTCAAGAGTGACTCCCCAAGAGTTAAACCTGCTGGTTTAGATTTGGATAATGTATGTGCTTATATTGCTTCTCTGCCCAATGGTTCAGTGATTACATATGAGGACCTTGAGCAGATAAGTGATGAGCACTTGGAAGAGATGGACATCAAGTGGAACATGGCTCTTGTTAGTATAAGAGCAAATAGGTGGAACAGAAGGTTTAAAAAGAAGATGACCTTCAATGCTAAAGACACAGCTGGATTTGATAAATCCAAAGTTGAATGCTACAACTGTCATCGTATGGGGCACTTCATGAGGGAGTGCAGATCTCCTAGAAGATCTGATGCTGGTAAACCCTCAAGTCAAGTTGTTAAAGCTCAGGATTCCAAAGACATGGTTGCAGTTCAAGGAATTGATGGTATGGGATGGGATTGGAGCTATCTGGCTAAGAATGTTGAATAGGATAAAGCTTTGGTTGCTGATATTAAAGAAGAAGAGCATGTTGAATATGCTCTCATGGCACACTCCTCCTCTTCATCTGATAATGAGGTATATGATGACGCTTTTTGTAGCAAAGGTTGTAGGTTAAATACTAAAAGACTTAACAAAGAGGTGTTAAGATTATTAGATGATATGAGCACTGAAAGATGTAAACTGTCTAATTACCAACTAGCTCTCATTGAAACTGAGAAAACCGTTTCTGAATACAAGAAAATGGAATTTGACTTAAAAGATAAAATCAATATCTTAAAACATGAGTTAGATGCTAGTATGGATATTAGAAATATCATGGAAAGGGTTAATGGTGAGTTACAAGCTAAATTATATGAAGCCATTAAAAACAAAGATAATGTTGGCCTTAAAATTCAAAGATTTGATAGAGCCACCCAAACCCTAGGAGAATGTGTGGGTAAACAAAGGGATCCTAAGGACATGACTGGGATTGGGATGAATGATTACTCTTTGGTTCCACCACCAGCTGGTAACTTCTATGGTGTCCAACAAAAGGACCTATCTTGGACTGATTTGCCAGAGCTCCAAGAGGAGGAATTCATTCCTCCACCAAGAGTTGTCACTCTAGTTGAAGAGTATCAACAAAAGTTGACTGATCTGAATGAATGGAAGAAAGCTAACCCTACTTTATTTGTTAAGGGTGGCTTACTATGTGAAAGTCCCAATGAGTCAACACCCATTAAGGTTACTAACCCACTCACTGGTAAAGCTGTTGACCTAGGCTCAAACACTGATAGAAAACCTAGCATTAAATATGCAGAGATGTATAGGAATACTAGGTCACCCAAGAGCCAAGTTAGCAATCATGGAACAGGCTTCTTCTTTTCTAGACCTAAGGTTGTGTCTAGAAAAGCTTGTTATACTTGTGGTAGCTTTTCGCACTTGGCATACAAGTGTGTCAACGCTCCCAAAGCCAGCGCTGACAGGAACAATTTCAGCGCTGACAGGAACAAAGTCAACGTTGTTAGGAAGTCAAACGTTGTCAGACC
Organism: Glebionis coronaria; assembly: GCA_025667525.1. Lineage (NCBI taxonomy): Eukaryota > Viridiplantae > Streptophyta > Magnoliopsida > Asterales > Asteraceae > Glebionis > Glebionis coronaria. The sequence continues at coordinate 9,221,222 of CM046881.1, read as the reverse complement.
CAAACCTTGTGTGCAGCAAAGTCCACAAGTGATTAGACCTGCCCCATTCTTTACTAGAGGATCTAACACTCATGGACAAAGACCATTTCAAAAGACAAACACCTGGTCTAATAGGCAATGGGTTTCTGTAGCAAACCCTAGGTACAACGATGACAAGGGTAAATTCAGCGTTGACAAGACTAATTCCAACGCTGACAGAAACGTGACCAGACCTAAATATTTGCAACCACAGGGTAAGAGGTATAAAGCTTCTTCAAGCTTAACATGGAGACCCAAGAAAGATCAAAACCCTAATGATAATGGGATTTCAATGACCTGCAACAGATTTATTTACTTTCAAAGGTCATTACAAAACCTATTGGGGTTAACTGGGTATTTCATCCTAAGAAGGATGAGAATGGGGTTGTTGTGAGAACTAAGTCTGTTCTTATTGAACAACTAGATGAATCCAAGTCGTTTAAGACTTGGGTTCTCAAAGAAAACTAATTTGTTTTCTTTATGTGCATGGCATTCAAAGACATGTCAATGATTATGGATATTGGGATAGTGGATGCTCAAGGCACATGACAGGGAAGGAAGACTACTTGACCAACTTCACTCCCATCAAAGATGGTGATAAGGTTTACTTTGGAGGAGGATATGGTACTATCACAGGCAAAGGAACCCTTCTCACCAAGAATTTGCGTTTTGAGAACGTCTTTCTGGTAAAAGAACTTGATTACAACCTTTTTAGTGTATAAAAAGTTTGTGATAACCAAAATAAAGTTCTGTTTACTGATACTGAGTGTTTGGTGTTAAGCAAGGATTTTAAGATCCCTGATGAGAAATATATTGAGTATAGAACACCTAGGCATAAGGACATATATAATGTGAATTTGAATGGGATTAAAATGAATAATAATATGTCTTGTTTTTATGCTAAGGCCTCAGTAGATGAGAGTAACTTGTGGCACAGGAGATTAGGGCACATAAAATTTAAAAATATAAATAGGCTTGTGAGACTTGGTTTAGTTGATGGTTTGCTTGAGAAGGCCTTCCACAATGACCACTCTTGTGTTGCATGTCTTAAAGGCAAGCAGCACAAGGTCTCATTCAAGTCCAAACAGGTGCATACTAGTTCTAGACCTCTTCATATGCTACACATGGACCTCTTTGGTCCAACCAATATAGAAAGTTTGAATGGTAAGTCATATTGCTTTATTATCACAGATGACTTTTCGAGGTTTACTTGGACTTTCTTTCTAGCTATGAAGAGTGACACAACTGATATTCTAATTGATTTTATCACTCAGATTGAGAAGAGGTCTGGCAATGAGGTTAAAATGGTTAGGAGTGATAATGGTGGAGAATTTAGGAATAAGGAGCTAGATGATTTTTGTGCCAGGAAAGGAATTACTAGGCAATTTAGTATTGCTAGAACCCCACAGCAAAATGGGGTTGCTGAGAGGAAAAATAGAACCCTAATTGAAGCAGCCAGAACAATGTTGGCTGATGCTCATTTTCCTATAGCCTTTTGGGCTGAGGCTGTTAATACAGCTTGTTATGTTCAAAATAGAGCATTGGTTAACAAAATTCAGAACAAAACACCTTATGAGTTGCTTTGGGGAAGAAAACCTAATATTGGTTTTCTCATACCTTTTGGTTGTCATGTAGTAGTTTTAGATACTAGTGATGCCTTAGGGAAATTTAGTGCAAAAGGTGATGAGGGTTACTTCATGGGGTATTCAGTGCAGAGCAAGGGATATAGGGTTTATCTTAAAGAGAAAAACGTATACTTGAAAGAGTACATGTTAGGTTTTTAGAAAATAAGCCTAGTAATCCTGAAAGTGGTCCTAATTGGTTGTTTGACTTGGAACCCTTATCTAGAACTTTAAATTATATGCATGTCACTAATCCAGACATTGTGAAGGTAACTTTAAATGTTGTGGAGGAACAAGTTGTTGATGTTTCAGGTACACAGGTTCATGAGAAGGTTGGATCACAAGCAGAAAAGACATCTACTATACTAGAATATGTCACAATTCCCATTTGGACAGATGCTTTTGCTGCTGCTGGAAAAGATAATGGTGGTTTCCATGTACCACCAGATACAAACATGCATGGTCCTTCAGGCACTAAAAAAGGCAAATCTAGCGCTGACAAGACCAATTCAGACGTTGATGGTTCAGACGTTGACAACCACACTTCAAGCGTTGTTAGCCCAAGCGCTCACAAACAAGATTCAGGCGTTGACAACACTTCTGCACATCTTTTCTCTTCCATTTTTGAACAAGGTGAACCTTCCACTGTTTATGAAGAGGTCCATCCTCATGTTGATGAAAGAGAGTCTGATCAAGAAGACATTAACAATATGGAGAATGAAATTGAAGATACCAGACTTTTTGAGGGAGGAGTACTTACTTCAGTAGTAAAGAATCATCCTCCTTCTCAAATCATTAGTAATGTTAATACTCCAGTTCAGACTAGAAGATCTCATCAAGGTCTTGGTGGGTTCATTGCCAATATACACAAGAAGGTTGATACCCCTCTTGTGCAAGCATGTTTGTTTGCCTATTTTCTATCACAACAGGAACCCAAGAAAATATTTGATGCTCTCAAAGAACCAAGTTGGGTGGAAGCAATGCAGGATGAGCTTCACCAATTTGTAATTCAGGATGTTTGGGAGCTGGTTGATTGTCCCAGATATGTCAGACCTATAGGGACAAGATGGGTTATAAGGAACAAGAGAGATGAAAGAGGCATTGTGGTCAGAAACAAGGCAAGGTTAGTGGCTCAGGGATATACACAAGAGGAGGGGATAGACTATGAGGAGGTCTTTGCACCAGTTGCAAGGATTGAAGCTATTAGGATTTTTCTAGCCTATGCATCCTGCATGGGATTCACAGTCTATCAAATGGATGTCAAGAGTGCTTTCCTCTATGGAACTATTGTTGAGGAAGTATATGTGATGCAACCTCCAGGTTTTGAGGATCCAGAGAATCCAGATAAAGTGTATAGAGTCAAAAAGGCTATTTATGGCCTTCATCAAGCCCCTAGAGCATGGTATTGTACTTTGTCTACCTATTTGGTGGACAATGGATTCAAGAGGGGCACCATAGATCAGACACTATTTACAAAGAAGAAAGGCAAGGATGTGTTGCTTGTGCAGGTCTATGTTGATGATATCATTTTTGGGTCTACTGATCCAAAGATGAGTGAGGATTTCTCTAAGCTTATGACAGACAAATTCAAGATGAGTGCTATGGAGGAGATGAACTTCTTTCTTTGTTTACAAGTTTAGCAGAAAGAAGATGGTATCTTCATCTCCCAGGATAAATATGTTGCTGAGATCTTGAAGAAGTTTGGCTTTTCTCCACATGAAAAGAGGGCTACTACTCCTATGGATAGAGAACACCCTTGGGGAAAGATTGGAGATGGGAAAGATGTTGATGTCAGGCACTATAGATCCATGATTGGATCCTTGATGTATCTTACTGCCTCCAGACCTGACATCATGTTTGATGTGTGTGCTTGTGCATGCCATCAAGTGACTCCCAAAGAATGTCACCTTTATGTTGTGAAGAGGATCTTTAGGTACTTAAGATGCTATCCCAGTCTTGGTTTGTGGTACCCAAAGTAATTCCCCATTGGAGCTGACTGCATATTCAGATAGTGATTATGGAGGTGATAAATTTGATAGGAAATCCACAACTGGTGGATGTCAGTTTCTTGGGAGCAGGTTGATATCTTGGCAATGCAAGAAACAAACAGTGGTGGCTAATTCTACAACTGAAGCTGAGTATGTGGCTGCAGCTGCTTGTTGTGGCCAAGTTTTGTTGATTCAGAACCAGCTGTTGGACTATGGGTATAATTTCATGCATACCAAGATATTTGTTGACAATAACAGTACTTTATGCATCATTAAGAATCCTGTACATCATTCTAAAACTAAACACATAGAAATTAGACACCATTTTATAAGAGATTGCTTTGAAAAAGGTTTAATACAACCAGATAGGGTTGACACTGAGGAAAATGTGTCAGATTTACTAACTAAACCTTTTGATGCTGGGAGATTTCAATACTTGGTAACAAGTATTGGAATGGTCAATCTCACATAATATGTGTTTTGAAGTCTTTTTGTAAAAGTATGTACAGGATGATGTATTGTTATTGGTCTTATTTATGATTTAGATTTTCCACTATATTTTTCTAACACTGACAAGGGTTGCTTGAACGCTGATAGGTGTTTTTGCAACGTTGTCAGCAATATAATTTTCTAACGCTGACAAAGCTTCCCTCAACGCTGTCATGTGTTATCGGGGCGTTGTCAGCAACAATGTTAGTTTTGTGGTTTTCAATCTAAATGTGCGGATGGTGTTAGCATATACCATTGGATACAGAGTTGCTTATGGATCAATGGAGAAGCATTTGGACAAGTTTTTATTTATGGTTGATGGTTGGAATGTTTCATTCCTATCTTGACATAAATTTTTATGTTCATACATGATTTTAGCAAACTTATGTATCATAGTTTAAGGGGAGGTTTTAGGAACCTTTAGGATGTTTGGGTATCCATATGATACTCTTATCACAATTCTAGATTGTGTCCACAGGTGATTATGAGTTAGTTTTACTAAATCATGAGGCACTGTAGCATGCAAAGTTGATATACTATGCATGCTGCCAAGACATTTTTGGCCTAGAATTGGTTGTGGTCTGTTGGGAGACTTGGGATAATTTTGTTATGGGATTTACCTGGGAGTAACAAGGAATTTTGTAAGGTAACTTGGTTGATAACAGTTTTGGTTAGCAAGGGACACTAGAGGACTGTTATGTCTATCTTGCTTAAGCAAGTGTGCATAACTGGACAGTGCTTGCCGCCCTATAATAATTATCAGCTTTTTGGTTATCTTCTCTAGGATAAATTACTTTGTTAAGGTCATTTTTCATTTTTAAACATTTTTCTTTTTGGACGCTGACAAGTATATTTCCAAGCGTTGTTGTGACCAATTTGGACGCTGACATGGCTATAGGCAAACGTTGACAAGATTATAGCCGTTGGGCGTTGATAGGTTATTTTTGACCGTTGACACTCAATGGGACCTACCCAGTTGTTACTTTTTGACATATTTTTAGGCAGTAATTTTGGGAGTTGTTACTTTACATTTAATGCATGAGATAAACTTATAATTTTTCAATATTTTCATGATTACCTTTTGAAAATACTTGCCTATTTTTGGGCCTATCACATGCATTTTCTTCTTCTATAAATTTGGCTCCTATTTTTAAACAGGGTATCTATAATTCTTGTCTAACACAATTTTCTCTTATCAACTTCATCTTCTTCACTTAAATTTAACAGCTTTCATCAATGGCACCAAAGTTTAGACCATCAGAATTGGAATTGGGGTTCAGAAGTCAACATAACATGATCGCGTATCTTGAAGCTGATGATGCTCTGTTTCCCCAATACACACAAATGGCGGCGTATTTGAACGCATCCTATTTAAGGTATGCTCTTTCTCATGCACCACTCATTCCAGTCACACATATTAAACAGTTTTGGAACACTGTCAGTTCCTCAACAGTTAATAGAGTGACTACATTGACTTCTATTGTTCATGGGAGACCTTGGGTGGTTACTGAGGCTTTGGTACGCCAAGCCTTGCATCTTGATGATGCTGATGGTATAGCCACCCTTCCCATTAATGAAATAGAACAAGGGCTTAGGGCTTTGGGATATCCTTTTCCTGATGAAGGTACCTTAAACAAGTATCATAAGCAGGAATTTCCCCCAGCCTGGAAGTACCTCATACATGTCCTCCTTCAATGTTTGAGTCCCAAATGCACTACACACAATGAGATCAATAGATCTATTGCAAGTGCTATTGTGTGCATTGCAACAGAGCAAAAATTTAATTATTCTAAAATGATTTTTGAGGGCATGTGTAAAAACAAGGGGAACAAAATGACTTTAGCTTATCCCCGTTTTCTACAAATGGTTTTTGATGTCCAAGGTTACTGCACAAAGGATCATAATGATTTTTATAAGATCCCTGAGCAAAAGAAAGCTATTTTTATGAAGATGAACTCTCCACCCCATCGTGACCTACCCTTAACCCAAGCTATGCTTGCTGTTATTACAGCAGCACAACCCCAACCAGACCCCCAACCACAAATTAACCCCCAACCACAACTTGACCCAATACCTGAACCCATACCTTCACCTGAACCTATGAAAATTGACCAACCTTCCTTCAACGCTGACACATTAAATGTCGGCGTTGATGTGCCTATTTCCAACGCTGACACACAACCTTCACAAACCCAAACACCCCTTAACCAACCCACATCCACCCATTCTTCCACACCATCTTCCACACCCCCTAAATATAGGTTGATGAAACGCCAAAGGACTACTGGAGTGTTCTCCTCTGGTGGTCCTAGCCATGTAGCAGAGAGAACCACCACCACAAGTGTGGTTGGTGACCTGGATGAGGCTGGGACTATTGGTTCTGGCTTAGAAGCTGGCCAAGGCAGTCCCACCATCATTAAGTCCTCATCCATGCCCAATGAATCTGACTTGGGAGGTCAAATCCCCATTTCAGAAGAGGGCAGACTGGAACCAATGACTCTTATGGAATTGACGGCAGTCTGCATTCGCTTGCAAAAGCAAAATGCAGATTTGGTACAAGTTGTCAGCTCACAAGGCCTTGAACTCAAGCAATTGAGGGAGAGGATTGTTGTTTTGGAGAGTGCTAGTGCAAGGAGGGGTATGGAGGAATCTTCCAAAGGGGATGAAGATCCAATAAATCGGAGTGATAAGGGCAGCCATGATGGTCAATCAATGGATGTTGCTGAGGCCCTTACAACTTTGAAGAAACAAACAGGTTTTGATACGTCCTTAGTCTCTCCTACCAACTTGAATTTATCATTTACAGCTATGTTGAGAGAGGTTACAAAAGGCGCTAAGGGAGGATATTTGGGCGTTGACAAGGAGAATTTGGACGCTGACAGAAATATTTTGGGCGCTGATAGGATAAAATTGGGTGTTGACAGACCTGCACATGAAGGTGATGTATCCCAGTCATCATCTATCATCAAGGAGGTTTCTGCACAGGTATCACCATCTACCTTACCAACCATTGCACCATTAGATAAGGGTAAGGGTATAATGGTAGAGGAGATTGTTCCAAAGGATGCAGCTCAAGTTGAGTTTGATAGAAGATTAGCTTCACAAATCATGGAACAGGATAAAAAGGAGGTGAAAGAGTCACCATTTGTTGTGACTTCAGAAGAAGGAAGTGATGAAGCTAGCTTAGACTCAAGTGTGATGATTATCGAACCAGAAAGGCTTGAGTATAGGGATGAGTTGGCTAAGGAGAAGTTGAGAGAGTTGAAATTGCAGGTTGACTTTGACATGCCAGAGGTGGTTCAAATGTACAATGCTTGGGAAGAAAGATGTATGGAGAATCCAGACTTGACCATTTCAGATCAAAAATGGGGTTTGGAGATTCTTCTCAGAGTTCAGAAAGATTGCCAGGTAATTTTGAAACACAAGGCAAGCAACATTCTCTCAGAATTGAAAAGGGATAGAAGGGAGCTATACTTCATGTTGCTCAGATGTCATGGAGTTGGATGGACTTATCAGAAGCTGAGGGCATTGACATTTGATGAATTGGAATGCAAGGCTTATCCCATTTGGATGAGAGTGCAGGAAGCAAACACTCTCAGACTTCTTTCTGATGAAAGAAAGGAAGAACTTGCAGAAGAAATGAAACTCAAGAAAGCTATGTTTGTTCCCAGACCAGTGAAGAAGGGAATTTCTGTTGAGTTTCCCAAAGATATGGATTCACTATATCCAAGTGAAGCTGTTATAAGAAAGAGCCTCAAGCTCTCACCATTAGAAGCTTCAGATATGGTGCAAGTGTTACCATTAGATTCCAGAAACCCAATTGTGAGCTATGAAGAAGATGAATGTGGGTTCTGGAAGATTGGCAGATATGGTAAAGAGGTACACACTTTTACCACTCTCATATCTTTGTTTGCAAGTTGTGATAGAGAAGACTTGGTGGACTTTTGGAGGTTGCTGGAGACCAAGTATGAGGCTGAAGCACCAACTTCAGCTAATGGAATAAAACTTTGGTCCACATTCAAAAGAATGTGTGGACCAAAAGATGAGGATCCTGCAATTTGGAAGGATCTTGAAGATGACCTCAGTGGTCTTCAATGGAGGTTATATTCAGCTGCTGGTGTTTACCATTTGAGTTCTACAAAGTTTGCTGAGCATCTACTTGTGGATGGTCAGTATTTCATATCCAAAGCTATTTTGGAGAAGATGAAGGACACTCAACTGGAAATAGATTATTCAAGTGACGTGGCAAAAGATTTGATCAGATTTATTCATTATCAATATGAGAAGGTTTGTAAGATTCCTCCTAGTCCTTAATGCTTATTCAGAAACTTGATCATAAGAGTGGATATCAAGTTTAGGGGAGGATTGTTGGGAATAAATTAAGGCCAGATCACTTGAGCGCTGACAATAGTAAAACAAGCGTTGACAAGAACAAAACAAGCGCTGACAGCTCAAGCGTTGACAAGATAAAGTCAAGCGTTGACACATTGAAGACAAGCACTGATGGGAAGATATACTCTACGCGTTTATTGTATTCTAGATGTGGAATCCATTGGATCCATTGGATCGTTAGACTCAATGGTTTACACCATTTATCTAGGTTGACTAACATTCTTATGAATTAACATAGCGGAATAGAATGATAATCATGAACAAGATGTTTGACAAAGATGAATATTCCCAAAGGATTTGTATTATTTGATTAACACAAATCACTCTAGGCATGTATACATTGAATCCCATGCCTAGAGATCTAAAGAACAGTAGGTTACATTTTGTATATTGAAGTAGTAAATGAAACCTACGGTTGTGTTTCTTTATATATTAGAAACTACAACTGTTACAAAAGATAAACATTAAAAACAAAATCTCCTATATAATTGTCCTTATATTCTTCATTCCTATCTTGATACTTTGTCCACCAGCTTGAAGAATTCGGTATAGGCAGATTTAGTCCATGTCTTTGTGTTTTGACATATCAACTCACTTTTGACCCAACAATCTTCCCCTAGTTGATGATGTCAAAACACTTCCCCTTAAGCGTATATCTTTTGTAAACCATACGACACTAAGGATCAACAGATTGCATTTGTAAACTTTTCTTCCCCTTTTTGACATGATCAAATAGGGGTCTTGTATGTAAGCAACCTTGATCTCAACCACTACTAATCAATATCACACTCCTAACTCAAGTGTTCTGCGCACCAAATTACCCTCCATGAAGTTTTCCGCGTCTTAAAATGAATTTGAGAAGTAGAAACTTACGTTAGTTGTAGTAGTACTAATGAGCAGTGGCAAACATCTTCACCTTAATACCATATGTAAATGATTAACACTTTAACAAATGAGCTTCCCCTTAAAGTGTGTTAACCATTTCTTTTGATCAAAAGTAGAAGTATCCATCCGTAAGAAGCAAAGGAAGAACTAACCACTTGAAGAACAAATACTGTGTAGTACCATCCATGAAGAGTAGTACCAGAAATTAGCATGTAGTACTTTTTGAAAAATAACCACACTAGTAGATGAACCAAGCAGTAGTAAATTCTGAAGAACAACTTCATTATGGTTGAATAGAACAAATAAAAACTACTTTTGTCAAGCAGTTGCTGTGAATGAATCGAACTCCAAAACCAATGCTGTCCCAAAAAAATATGAGTAATGAAAGCAGAGGGAACTTTTCAAAGGCAGGAGGAACTAAAAATTACTTACTGTGAAGATTTGTGTACTGCTATATGCCTACACTTGATATATTCTTTTGCCTTCAATGTGAATAATACCAACCCGTAATACATAAAGTATAAGTCAAATTTGATCTCGAGACCGTAACCTTCTTTTCACATTAACTGCGTCTGGGACCACAGAGTAACAATACACGTAGAACCTAGTATCACGTGAACCCCTGATTACATCATTGGTCCACTATAAGTAGTAATTGATACCGATTATGTGACTGACGTCACTTGACATCCATTTAAACATAAGAAGACCAATCTCTTTATTGCTTTAAACCAACGAGAACCAATTGTATATCATCAATAAATGTAGGCAGCAAACGCAAACAACATGTATATATCCTTGTCATCTATCATTATTGAAACACAATGATTGGACCATATGCTCTCCACGTGATCACAGTAAATACCTCCTTGAACCCACCAAGCTCCTTGATCAGACGCACAATAAACAATTTTTTTTTTCCGTCCTTTATTGACCCAAAGGCCAATATAATATTCAATCAAGGGCTACCAACAAGCCATATTCCTGTGTGAACACATACATCATGGGACCACTTTTGTGCTTATTCCATGTGAACACAGTAACTAGCAGTGAATAAATAAATCTATCATAGTCACACATCATAAAGAACGAATAGTACAAAGTACCTTGATTGGACCAGGATTTTAATGAATAGACACAATTAAACGCCGCTTTAATTTTAATTGTTTCCTTGGACAGTAACGTAAATGCTTCATGCTCTGTTTTTACACAAAATACTTTATTATAAACCGATCGTTAATCCAATAGCATGGTTCAATGACTGTCACAGAATCAATAAATCACCAATATTTTAGGGCTTTGAGGAATTCATCATCTCAATAAACCCTAAACATCACATCATCTTCACAGCAACATAGTTTAATTACCTAGGTTTTTCATGAGCAAGAACAAAAACCCTAGATAATCATAGAACACGAAAAACATCTTAATTCTTCTAGATATCGAGAGCCACCCGCTCTGATACCAATTATGGAATCCATTGGATCGTTAGACTCAATGGTTTACACCATTTATCTAGGTTGACTAACATTCTTATGAATTAACATAGCGGAATAGAATGATAATCATGAACAAGATGTTTGACAAAGATGAATATTCCCAAAGGATTTGTATTATTTGATTAACACAAATCACTCTAGGCATGTATACATTGAATCGCATGCCTAGAGATCTAAAGAACAGTAGGTTACATTTTGTATATTGAAGTAGTAAATGAAACTTACGGCTGTGTTTCTTTATATATTAGAAACTACAACTGTTACAAAAGATAAACATTAAAAACAAAATCTCCTATATAATTGTCCTGATATTCTTCATTCCTATCTTGATACTTTGTCCACCAGCTTGAAGAATTCGGTATAGGCAGATTTAGTCCATGTCTTTGTGTTTTGACATATCAACTCACTTTTGACCCAACACTAGATTACTTCTAGTAAAGATAGGAACAACAATGTATTTTCTATATTTATCTTTACCTAGAATAGCTAATACGTAGATTATTGTACAAGGCTTCTTATGTCTATAAAAGAAGACCTTTAGGTTAATGTTTGATATAAGTTTTCATTCGTAAACTACTTTCATTGTAAGCAAGTTTGATATTATTAATCAAAGTGAAAGTTTGTTTATGTCATTGTGTGTTCTTGTTTAAGTGTTAAATTCCGCATAACACTTAAATTCATAAGCATATACAAAGGTTTCTCTAAGTGTATTACTTGATCTAATCTCGTATACATAAAGCTAAATCGATCTAAGTTTGGGATCAATAGTGTCCATTCAGGTTGAAGTTGCTGTAGAAATTGCACATTGACTGGCGTGGTGGAGACTTGCAAATTGTTTCTTGTCATGTCATTCATCATCTTGTAGAACCCTGAGTAATATGAATCAGTTGATTCCCCATCCAATGAAGTAAACTTACCAAAGTTCCATAACAAGTTAGTTTTGACATCTTGCTTGTTAAGTGATTCACCTTGTTGCAAGCGTTCAATGTCAAACAACATCTCTTTAGCAGTAGAGCATGCATCAACCGTTGAGTAAATATCATCCCCAATCCCACTTAGAATCAAATAGATTGCTTCCTTCTCTGCATCAATCCAAGCGCGTTTCTCTTTCGAAGTGTTCTCATATGTTTCCTTAATTGTTTGCTCATCGGAACCAGTCGTCGAGTCGGTTGCTGGAATTGCAGGAATGGTGATTGTAGTGAGAGTATAAGGTCCTTCTTTAATGCACCGTCGAAGAACATCACCATTGGGTTTGGTGTCAAGATATCGAAGGAATCGTGACTGCCATTGTGCATATCTACCAGTTACAAGCATTGGTGGTCTCTCTTTATTACCCGCCACCATGATGTTGTTATTAGTAACACGATATTTAGTAGTAGAATCCATCTCAAGAGTGAAGTGAAGTGAATAGGATCTTAAGTAGATGTTGTTGTGAGTAGATTGTGATTGAAACTTCAAGAAATGGTTTGAAAACCCTAAACAAAGTCTTCGTAAGAAACCAAAAAATCATAGGCGAAAAATCACACGAATAACAAAATTGTGCTTATACATAATCTGTTTTCTTAGTCTTATCCGAAATATTGTGTCCGTCTTCTTATCCGGAATCCTTTTTCTAAGTCTTATCCGGAATACTGCGTCCGTCTTCTTATCCAGAATCCTTTCTCTAAGACTTATCTGAAATCCGTTTTCTTAGTCTTATCCGGAATCCGTTTTTTATTGCTTATCCGGAATACGTTTTCTAGATCTTATCCGGAATGAATCTTCCTAAGCTTATCCGGAATACACAAATCTTATCCCGAATACTCCTTATCCGGAATGAAGAAATTTCCCTTATCCGGAATAATGCAAAATGGCCTTATCCGGAATCCTATCTATTGCTAATCCGGAATGTGAAACTTCCCTTATCCGGGATCCTTTTCGAGCTCTTATCCGGAATAATTACTCACACTATCCGGAATCCGTTATGTGTACTATCCGGAATCCGATTAACTTCTTATCCTTAATATCAAAACCCTTAAATTCCGACTAACAAAAACCTCAAAACCCAGATAACAAACCAAACCAAAACTTTCCAAAAAAACTTGATTTTTTTCAAACGTTTTCAAAAATCAAACCAAAACCCTTATAATATGGATAACAAAAAATCTCGTACCTTTTTAATTTACCCAATAATCAAACCAAAATTACCAACTTTTGCATGAAAATCAAGAAAGTGACAAACACAAATTCCTACCACAACTTTGTAGGCAATTTGTATATAGATTTTGAGCTCGAAAACACAAAACTTTTTTAGACGAGATGATTTAAAGAAGAAAATCACACGAATAAAAATATGATAACCACAAACTAAACACGAATCTACCCCATGGCGATTGATACTAATTCTTGTCCCTAATAATATGATGATAGATTAAAGAAATGAGATGAAATAGATATGAATTTTAGAGAGAGAAAGTAGTGAGAGAGAGGTGATTAACTTGTGAAATTAGATTAAGAATTATGAGATCATCCACCCTCCTAACATGCTAGGAGGGTACTTATATAGTCCACCCACATGTGGGCTCTCTAATGGAGTATATATCTTTTGGGCTGGGCTTGAATAAATGCTTAGTACCTTGAAAGAGGCCTTTTTAGCTAACCATCAAGCCCGTAATGTCACGACTATTTTAACTAACTATTACAACGTTCTAATAAATGTTACAATATAAACCTATGACCGAACATTCTTGTTTGACTCCATAATTTGAGGCTAACAAAGTCGGCTGCAAAGAAGGTACAAGGTTTTCTGTTTCACATAAAATAATGAATTAGGTTTTATTCCAAACCCTAGAATCAAGTTTAGAACATAAAAGTCAAAACCCTAGATCCGCTTTATAAAGACATAGCAGCAGTATATGGGAGAAACTCACGATCTGTGAGATGGTATTAAATAGATCTTGCTGATTAGGCTTGATGATTATCATTAGGGTGGTTGTTTTAAACCCTAGATATGAGTGACTATTTGTATGTGGCAGTCAAAGTACTATTCAATGCTGTACATCAGAAAGTATATTGGTCAAGTGTTCATGTTGGGGTCAAACGAAGGATGGTGTTGTGGTCCCATGGAATACATTACATATGGAAGTATGTATGCAAATGTATGACTCGAAGTCAGCTTTGTGTCTTAACATAACATGTGAGAAAGAGCAGTTTTTTGGACATGAGCTAGAATGGTATTAAATCACAAGACGACATCAGCAAAATGAATGCGATGTTAAAGCAATAATTTACTTGTTTGTCTTATACAAAATATGGTAAAAAAGGGTTCATACTTTTTCTTTACATAGTCCATGAGTTTCACTTATTATTATGTTTTAAAGAACTAGTTTACTACCATGCTACGGTGGTCCCAGACAAAAAGGAAAAAGAAAAGTGATCACGTAAATATTCTTGTGCTCAAAGTAAGGATATGCTTGGGTATTATGGATGCTGCCTATGTGGAATATTAGTGTAAGTGTTTGGACGTTGATATTCATATTTAACGACTCTGACAGAAAGTGACGTTGACAGTAATTGTGACAATCTGTCAATTTATGGTTGATATTTTATTCTCAAGTATTATTTAAAAACATTATTTTAATGTTATATTATGAACTCACTTATTTTTGGGAAGAAATTTGGGTTTACATCTTTAAGTAGCATCGACTACGTCTAAACCGGAGGATTCTACGTTACGTGCTTACGTTTACATACACCGTTTTGGTGACAGTCTGACACTTCAGGAAATAAATTTATCCGTGAATATTATATTGGGATTTTATATTTGTGTTGGTTCATAAACTCACTAATTTACGAGAAGAGATTAGGACTTACGTGAATAATTTAACGTCCTTTACGACTAAACCGAAAACCCTAGGTTTACGTATTTACGTTTTTGAACTCCGTTTTTTATGAGACAATTTTTATTAGATTCGTTTTGTGCCGTTGATTTATAATTTATAAAAACGTTTTTCGTAAAACGACCCGAGGGCACACAAATCGAGAAAACTAGAATCGAGGAGTACCCGTAAATTAGTGGGATGAGACAAGTTTACACTTGCCTCACCCCACTCATGGGACGGCTAAACAAAAGACAACACACCCCTTGAGGTGTCAAAACTTCATAACCAAGCTTTAACACATGTCAAGCTAGCTAAACAAGCTAACATCAAAACCACCAAAAATCTAAAACACTTCTCATTTATCTCATGCAAAAACCACCAAATCCTCTCCTTTCTCTCTCAATGTGCCGTCCCACTCTCACCCTAAATACCCCTATTTGATCAATTTTTACCACAATATCATGTGTTATTCATACATATGATGGAAACCCTTTGAAGATATGAAGATTTGAGGTGATCTTAACCTATGAAAAGGAGTTTTAATGAGGTTAAAGGGATGATTTCATGGAGATGTTCATCCATCCAAAGGACCCAAGAAGTTTCCTTGCTAAAGTTGAAGATTTGATAACAAGAACCAAGTCTTGTTCATCAAAAACCCCATATTTTCATCACTAATGGTGGTATAGAGATTGTTCTTCCTATCCTTGTTGTTATTTTCAATATGTAATCTTGTATTTTGTTTGTTTATGTATATGTATATGATGATGAATGATGATAATAATGTTGTGTGGGGATCATGTGTTGATAAACATGGTTAAAAAGATTGAAAACTACATGTAAAAAGGTTAAAATCTTGCTTAAATTATTAGGCTGTATAAAATAACTGATAAAATGATATAGATGAATCAATATACAGTAAGTATTAAGTCTTATACACATGTGAGAGTTGGCCATACAATGGAATCCTAAAAATGAGTGTGATATGATCAAAACAATATTGGAGTGCAAATCTGCATAGACTGTTTTGGACGAATTTATTAAAATACTTAGAGGCTGATTCATCAGTAGCTATAAAAGAGCTAAATGAAGCACGTATCATTTAGTTTCTGCTATAAAAATTTGGGGTCCTATCTCCTTATATAACTCTAGATATGGACATTTTAGTGGACTGAATATTTAGGACATATTTTATAAAATAAATAGTATATAATATAAGCACTCAAAATTATGTATTTATAAAATATACATGTATAGATCCCACTAGTTACTAATAATAATTATAAATAAAGTTATATATATTGATATTAAAATGAGACATTTTATATAAATTACAAGTATAAATGTTTTTCCATGTTATAAAAGTATATACATAAGTTTTACGTCTTTTCGGCTAAAACCGAAAGATTAACGTTTTTGTCAAATAAAACTTAGACGGTCGGACCCGTCTAATGTAAAATTTTATAAACTCACATACTGATGTATAAAATTTTATAACAAGTAAAAATCGATAAAACCCGAGCTTTATAACTTCTGGACATTAACGGGCAAAAATAGCCTTATTGGACTATTAACCCGACAAGTTGGCTAAACACTAATGGACTTACTCATTGGGCTTAACCCACTTGGGCCCAACATGTGAGTATATGCCTGATAATAAAAGTGTAATTGGACTAATATAAGGTAATGGACTTATAATGGGCTTATTGGGCCTTAACATGTAAACAAGATAAACTAGTGAAACTAGTATAAAAAGTTACCAACACATAACACTATAATGGGTAAATGAAGATATACAATCCCACTTGATCATCATCATATTTATAGAATCATCATATGTACACATATCTATTGTTTTTATAAAGTCATTGGACAAGAGTCTAAGACGAGTATTATTTGTCTAGGTTTTCGTGATTGAAGCACGTACCGTACATCCAAATCGCCGATAACCGCCTTTCCCAATAAACGTGAGTTCATAGCCTCGCATCCTTTTAAATGTTTTTATGAAATGTTTTATAAACCCACAAGGGAGATAACATATTAGTTTTGATAAAACAGGACACCATTTGTCCCGATTTTTTGTTTATTTATTTGGACCCGAACGATTGTATGACGCGATGAATGATTATATGACCCGATGTATGAAATGAAATGGATTATTAAAGTTAGGTTATGTCACTAAAAGTCCAATTAGCATGAATTGTGAACTACCGGTATTTGGTAGACGCTTATTCATATAATAGTACTATTTGGGGAAGATCACCCCAGTTCGCGCCTTGATCCCCGTCATGCCACATTGATTGGTAAGAGAATTTATGTATGAGAAGATTTCCATAGCGTGATTTTTGTGATGACATGCTAACTTAGATGGGCAAATTGAGTTTCGGGTTAGCTACCTGATGAGACTGTAATTATACATAGTCTCATCGTCCAAATTGGGCTTAAAACGCTTAAAATATCATCAAAATACCCAAATATATGCTTGTGTTTGTTCATTGTGTATTTTAGGTTCGGATATCGTGAATTCACCAAAAGATAACAAGAATCAAGCAAAAACGAACATGGGAAACGAAGCCGCACAAAGAACCGGACCCGAGCATTGATTTTCCCAAAATACCCTTGAAGAATTGAAAATTGTCAAGTTTGGTCCCTCAAGTTTGAAGATTTGACATTTTATACCCTTGCAAAATACTAAAATTGCATTGTGGTCCCTAAAATGTCAAGATATTACAAGATTGGTCTTTGAAGAATGCCAAAGTTACAACTAATACCCTTGATACAAGTTTGCAAAGATGTTGTTCCAAATGTGACAAGTTCTCTAAAGATATAACAAAGGAAGTATAAAAGAAGAGCTGTTGAAAGTTAATTGCCAAAAGAATGGGAGTTCAGGGACTATTATTGCCAGACAGCCAAACTCATTCACCCAACCATGGCTTGCCACCTCACCAAACCCACCCAACTATCCAAACCCGGATCCAAATCCAACCAAATACCCAAACCCCACCACTTTAGATTTAATTAATACTGATTTTTAAATTAATATTAATTAATACTATTTTCCCACTAAACAAACCCAAATCCCCAATACAGATCAAAAAACTCCCTATTCAACATTCAATCTCCCAAAACCCTAATCCCCTAATTATCTTGTCTAAACCTAATCACAAGTGCAGATGAGTGATTAAGGGTGGTATCATCATAACCTTGCTATCAAACCACCACCCAACACACCCATGTGTTGGGTAGGACCCTCCCCTGATCCATCACTCTCACACAAAGCCCTATACCCCGACAAAATCCACGGCTCAACATGATTCCTTGGTCCCCAATCACTAATAAACGGTTCAAGATCAATATTCTATTAGTTGGCATCACAAGGAAGGAGCAGAGATCGCATGCTTGTGTTTTTGACCAAGAACAAGATTCAAAATCAAGGGGCAG
Organism: Glebionis coronaria; assembly: GCA_025667525.1. Classification (NCBI taxonomy): domain Eukaryota; kingdom Viridiplantae; phylum Streptophyta; class Magnoliopsida; order Asterales; family Asteraceae; genus Glebionis; species Glebionis coronaria. Next base: position 9,203,031 of record CM046881.1, on the reverse strand, counting down.
AAAAGGAAATCAATGAGCAATTAGGGTTTGTAGTTCTATTTCTTTCTAGAAGATTTGTAGCCATTATATAAGGCATAGGTTTAGTTTCATTGTTCTTGTTCCGAATTTTGTAAACCCTCTTTTAACGAATAGATAAAGTGTTTTAATTGGCCTTGCAAAATTCGTGTTTCATTTTCTTGCTTTCTTAGCTTAACAATTTATTTACTTTGCAAAATTTAGTTGGTTAAAAGATTGAAAGGTTAGTTTTTTTCAAAATGACTTTGAGAAATTTTGCTTTTTGAGTCCACTGTTATAGGTCTTAAGATCTTTTGATTGACAACCAAAAAGATTTTTAAAGTTAAACCCTGTTTCTTTTGAAGTTTTGGTGTCATATTTCATGATTGGTGCAAAAGTTTTTTTTTACTGTAGCATATGCCTCAATAAGCCGCAGCTTGTTGACAATAAGCTGTGATAATTGAGCTTACTACTCCTGTTGTCCTCGTGAGTTTGTTCTTTGTGATTGTTTCAGGTCCATGAAGGAGGAAGCTTGTTGATTTTCTTTTTCCGCGTATATTCTATAAGGAGTGATAAGAAGGTGATAAGCTGTTGTCGTTGAGGTGTAGATAAGCTAAAAAGTAACTGTGTGGTCTTGTAGAAAGCTTAGTCTGATCGGATGCGTTAAGACTCAAGGTGAGTTCATACTTTGTCCTTTTTATTCTTTATCTCATCTTATCACTGTTAGCTCCTGAACTTGGCTTATATTGCTTATTTGATATTCGTTCCTAATTGTTTTCATGTTAATTTGCCTTACTCTATATACCTACTTTCTTATTTAAGAATTTGTTTTGTTGGAATTGCTTTTTATTTTAGTTTCATGATTTAATTTTTTTTACTTTTGCTCATAACTAGTGTTTGGGATAGCTTCATTTTCCGTCATAGCATAGAATTTAGGTTTAAGTACTGATTGCATTAGTTGATAGAGGTTAGTTTTAGTCGATTTAAGCTTTTACTTTTCATAAAAACTCAAAAACATTAAAAGAAGAAGTGTCTTTAAGTTTCTATATTCACCTCAGTGCCAATAGCATCAGCTACCTATTGTTTCTGTGTACTGGATCACACCAGCAGCTCTATGAGTCTTTAAAAGGTGACTACTGCTTTGACAATTGGTTCTTAGATGTTGAAAGGGTAAACCTAGGGCTGCAATAGCTGGTATGTAAGTGTCGTTGGATTTTGGTGGATCAAAAGTTCGCTAGTAAGTCACGATATTACTATCAAGAGCCCACTGCCATTTTCTGTCATAGCTTATACCTGCAGGTTTATAAGCCTTAATCTTTGGATTGGAGCTTTGAATCTTGGTACAAACAAAGTTGTTTCATCTTAACATATTTACAGAATTTAATTTTTTTTAAGTTTGGAAAACGTTTTTCAATATTGACTGAAACTCCTTGAAGAAGTGATAGTGGATTCAAGGAGTTTAATTCATTGGTGGGTAAAGCTTTTGTCCAAAGTTTCATTATTTACAAAGTCTAAGTTATCAAAGATTTGACAAAAATCTTTTGTCCCTCCTTTTTCTTTATATTTCAGTTACTGTTATAAAAGCTCACCATAAGCTGCTGACAACAGCTTATGGTTAAGCTTCTATAGCTTGAAGTTTTGTACCTGGATTCGTCTTTGTTTGTGCAGGTTTGAAGAACAAGAAGACAAGTCCATTTCCCTTTCATTTTTCTCATTTACTTGGAAGATATGAAAACCATTGGGTCTCTTGTAGACTCCAAAAACATGGTATCTCTACAAATAGCTCACTTATAAGCTATTGAGTGCAAAAAATAGAAGGCATCAGCTTTTGGTAAGGCTTGAACCCAATTTATGCATTAAACTGCCTAATGTGTATGCTATATGGAGAGATTTTGTTTGACTGAATTTTCTTGAGTGATTTTTGTTTCTAGTTGTTCTGCTTTGTTGATTTGGTAGCTTAAGATTGTTTAAAATTGTTGGGTGAAATTTTGGGTGGTATATTACTTGTTAATTTTTGATTCCAGAAATTAAGGGAGTGTTTGGGACTAGGCTTTTAACTGGAATTAGTGACAAGTTTAGGTTTAAATCCTGCTTAAACATACCTTAATGGAGTTAAATAGGAGTTTTCAGTCTTTGCATTTAGGTTTCGTAGGATTTTAAAGTAAATTGTATGCTAAAAGTTGGTTATTATAGCATAAAAATCAGCAAGTATCCTAGTTGACTGTTTTTTTTTGTAATTTGTTTCACCAGTTTTTGTAATCTGTAGGATTTAGCATCAAGTAGGTTTTGTATTCAGCTTATATGTGTTTTGGTTGTCATTTGAGCAAGATTTTGAGCTTTGAAATTCACTTTTGTGCCATTTGATTCAGTACACTGTTCACAGACCCCCATAGGCCAAATCAGTAACTTTTTTGGTCCTTTGTGTGCTAAGTTTGTGAAGTAACTTGTTCTTTTTCTTGTTTTATTGACTCCCCACAACCCAACTGGTTGTGGGGGTGCCTTATTGTCCAAAACAAGCCAAGCATAAGCTTTCCTAAGCTTAATCAGTCACCAGACATTTTTTTTATACTGTCAGTGGGAACCAAGTTCCCACTGCTAGTATCCAAGTTTCCACTGCTAAGCAAGAAAACAAAAGTTCTCCACATGTCACTTTCAGTATCTTAGAATATTGTCTTTAGTGGCCTAAAATAGGCTTTAGGACTTCAAACTTTTTTCATTATTTTTCTTATTTAACTTTTGATTTTTCTGTTTATTTAATTTTTCAGTTACTGTTCATCTAATATTTTTTAGATTAAATAGCTATTTTAATTACTTTTTAAATTTCTGTTTTTTGTCTTTTAGTGGTAAATTCAATATTTTCCAGTTTTAAAATTTTTCCTAGACTTAGAAAAATACTTTAAGATTTTTAGTTTAAAAAGTTTTTACTGTTCACTTTTTATTTAATTTTTAGAATTAATTTAGTTTAATTAGAGTTTTAATTATATTCATTTTTGTCTTTTAGTGAAAAATTTTACATTTTTCAAACTTTTTCAATTTTCTACTGTTCTTTAGTATAAATTAGGATTTTTAAAATTTTCAAATCATTTTTAGCATTATTTTATTATTTTTTATGATTATTTTAGTTTAAAAATAGTTTTTAGTGTTTTAAAAATAGAAAAATAGTTTTGAAAATTTAGGAAAAATACTTTTTAGTCTTTAAATAATATAAGTGATTTATTAATTCAATAAAATAATATTTTGGACATTTTGTTAATTATATTTAATTTTAGGGCTTTAATTAGCATTAAAAATTGAATATGTAATTAATAAAAGGTGTTAAAATATATTTGTTGGATTTTATTCTTATTTATATTATTTTAGACTTAGTTTAAATTTTAATTAATTTTTAGGTTTTATTTTTAATTTCGTCATGTTTCACGTATTTACGTTCGCGTTTTACGTCAACGTTGTAGTTTAACCGTAGTCGTAGCTCGTCTTTAGATTTCTCTCTTTAAACCAAAAACGTCACTAATCCAAACTTGATTTCATATATATTGGCACATTAATTCACACACCTCCTTCGAGAACGAACCCACATTTATTCGTCTTCGCGGTTTTCCTAAATCGTGTCGATTAATACTTGCCGCATTTATACTCGTCTTTCCTAAGACTTGTATATACAAACCTACATCAATTTTTGGCGCCGCTGCCGGGGAGGTGTTTTTAGTATGCCATTATTATTATCGTGTTTGTGTGAGTAGTGCGTTTTTGCTTTTCATTTTTGGAAAGCGTACATATCGCACATACTCATTTTTTGTTATTTTTCTCTATTATATTATAGTATCCAAATAAATCGTGTTTAGTTTTCCGAAACTAAACAAAAAAATCAATCATTTTACTATATTGTAGATATATTGGTTTTCGTTTTTCTTGTGAAAATATTATTAATATATTGTACTTACGTAGAACAATAAATATACAAGTACTCCAAAAGCGTGAAAACGCAACCTTGATTCGAGATTTCATCACTCGATCATTGTATTCGAATCCAAAGCAAAAGTTTAAAGGCAAAATAGATAAATACTTTCGTGAGGCTTAATTTTAATTAACACAAACTATAAGTTGGGTATAAGGCGGTTGTATTTCATGACCTAAGGGAAAAAGGCTCTTAAGTGCTTAGCGCCGCCTCGTTTCCCCCGCTTGCTTGTGCGTGTTTTGTGTATTATCTACGTATATTATATTTGCTTGTTTTCAAGATTAAACCCTCTTGAACGTTTTGGTGTTCCAACAACCTTCTAAAGTCATCGAAAGCGTTCACTCCACGTGATCGTTTTCATTCTTTGAGGCTCCTTTAATCGAGAAGATCGATTCGAGGAGAGATTTGTAGATTTGAGTCTACGTAATACACAAAAAATCCAAAAAAATTAAAAACAATCAAAAACCAAAAAAATTTGAAAAATCAAAAAGCCGCAAAAAGAATCTTCTTTGCTACCACCCATTCTACGCTTAGTGCATGCGCACTCGATCGAAGGATTATTCTAATTCTAGCGACGCTTCGAATCGACGCAATCGTAATCGAAGGAATCGACGACGTAGACGAGATTTAGATACCGACGTTCCTAATATCGTTGTTGAAGAAACCTTAGACGAGATGGCCGACAATCGTTCGATGATGGAATTGCTCCAAGCACCAACCGAGGGTTATGGAGACGCGATCGTAATTCCCGCTATCGAAGCGGAGAATTTTGAGATTAAGAGCGGAATGCTTTCGTTAATCCAAGCTACGAAGTTTCGAGGTCGTGAAGCCGATAATCCTCACGACCATATTCGGATTTTTGATCGTCTTTTGGCCACGAGCAAGTTTAAGAACGTCGACACCGATGTCGTCAAGCTTATGCTTTTTCCGTACTCGCTCGATGGTGCCGCCAAGGATTGGTACGAGAAAGAGCCACCTAATTCGATAATTACCTGGAAGGATCTCGTTTCCAAGTTCGTTAATTATTTTTTCCCACCGTCTAAGACGACGTTTTTCAAAAATGAAATTACGAAATTTGAGCAAAAACCGAATGAATCTTTTAGAGACGCGTGGGATCGTTTTAAGGAATTGCTTAGGCAATGTCCTCACCATGGTTTTTCCGAGTTGCACCAAATCGATACGTTTTACAACGGTCTTAATTTTCAAGAACCAGATTCGTTGAATTCCGCCGCCGGTGGCAACTTTTTGTGTAAAACTCCGAAAGACGCTTTGATAATTATCGAAAACCGATCCAAGGTTTACCAACTCCGCAACGCACCGAGTGTTGCCAATGTCGCCAATGTTAGTAGTTCTAATCGCGACATTGAGAGAGTTGATGCGAAATTCGATAAGTTGACGAATGTGTTTACGTCTTTTCTCGTTGAGATGCAAAAGAAAGACGCTCCCGCTACGGTGAAAGCGGTTGAGGCATCATGTACGTTTTGTGGTGGACCTCATAATTATTACGAGTGTGCGGATACGGATGGCCAAACGTCGAATGTGAGTGCGTTAAATGGGAACAACAATTTTCAAAATCAAAATAACGCGGGTCCATCACAACAAGGCAATTATAACCAAGGCAACAATTTTCAAAACCGAAACAATTTTCAAGGAAATAATCAACAAGGAAATTTTTCGAATCAAAATCAAGGAGGTTATAATCAAGGTCGTAATATAAGTTGGAAAAATCGAGATAACAACAATAATCAAAACTCGAATTTTTCAAAAAACAACAATCAAGGAAACAATTTTTCAAGTGGGAATCAAGGAAATTTTCAAAGAAACAATCAAAACCAAGGGAACTTTAATTCAAATCAAAATAGTTCGTCAAACGATTTTCAAAATTACATGAAAACGAATGAGGCTAATATGAGACGATTAGAGGGAGAAATTGGTACTTTGAAAAACGACTTTTCTAATACATTGAAATTGCAAAACACGAAGATTGAGCAAGGTCAAATCAACATTAAAAAGATTTTTTCGGCCATAATGAACAAGTCCTCGGGTGCGTCATCGAGTTCGTTACCTAGTGACACCGTAGCAAATCCGAAGGAACAATGTAAAGCCGCCTCGTCTCGTGAGATAGGTCGTGTGATTACCCCTAACCTTGAAGGATTTCGAGTTGTTCCTTCTTCTCAACCCTCGACTTCTAAGACATCTTATTGTTCTAAAGTCGATGGGGTGAACGTGGCGACCAAGGAAAAGAGTACACACCCTCGTGTACCTCAAATTCCATCCACGGTTCTAAAAGAGAGCTTTACTGACCTTACCAAAGTAACCCTTGAAGAAACTTGTGCATCGATCCTTCTTAAAAAACCCAAAAGGCGTATGCCTAGAAAGGAAAAGGATCCGGGCCAATTTCTACTACCTTGTGATTTTTCCGAGATTGAGGGATGTTTAGCTGTAAAACCCGCATGCTTTTACCATGAATAGTACCCTTAAGATTGTACGTACTAGATTAAAACTTTCTTAATATAGCATGATTACGATTACGTGTTAGGAGTTTACGTATTACGTACATGTTAGAACACGATAAGTATTTACTATGCACGATCACGTAATAATTATTTAACGATAATTAATCACGAACATGCGATCATGAAATCATGAACGTAAATAAAACACGAACTATTATTAATTACGTATATATATTTATTACGAGCGTAATTAAATATATTAGGTAACGGTAATTATTTAACGAGAACACACAAAACGCGAACACAAATAAACACGAACAAACACGTAAAACAGGAACACGAGAACACACTTATTAATTAGACACAGAAAATGATCAGGTTACCCCTTGTGGGCCCCATTCCCATGAAATTTAGGAGGGAGGATGGGCTTAGCCCATCAATTTTTACTAAAAAGGGGTTAAATATTTTTACACTACTCATATTTAGTTTTACAGAAGATTTAGAAAAAAACCTTAAAAACCCTCCTCCTTCTCCTCTTTGTGCCGCCACCTTAAGAACACCACAAGGAGGTGGTTTGTGATCTTGGATCTTGGAAATTAAGTTGGTGATCGTGTTTGTTCTTCATCCTTTTGATCCACGAATTCGGTAAATACTTTTTAAACCTTTTCTTTTGATTTAATCTTTTTATAAATTATGAACATGAGATGTTTTTACAAAAACATAATAATTAAACATAGATCTAACATGTTTTGGTGTTAAATAAAATCAAAAGGTTGTTTTTAAGGGGTGTTTGTTTTGGCCGCAGGCTGCAACCGAACCATGGGTTTCGGTTTGCCAAGCCGACCATCACCAAGACCATATGGTCTTGGTTGGTGCGTGTGGGTCCCACGGCAGCAAGGTAAACACGGGGTACCCCGAGTTGGTTCGGGGTACGGTGTCGATTTCATGTCCGGTTCATGTTTTTAGCCTAGATCCGGTTCATGGTGTATGTTAGTTTTTTTTATGTTTATGAACTTATGTTAAAATTAAATTAATAAAATGATGTGATTAATTTAATAACATGACTTAGGTTATTTAATTATTAATGATCATGAAATTATTTTAACCTAACTATTTATATATTTAAGACTTATAATTAATTAATTATTTTAAAAACCATGATTATAATTAATTAGTTAACATGACTTAGGTTATATTATTAATAAATATTAATACATGTTTTAACCTAAGTAGTTAACGTTATTTGATTAAAAACATGTTATTCTTTAATTAAATATTTTAACATATAGTTTAATTTAATTACATGAAATAATTATTAAACTATACAATATACCATATGACTTAGAAAATAATCATGAAAAACACTTAGGCTTATATACTTAGCTTATTTAACCAGCTTATTTCTAATTATAGAAACTTTCTATTTTTAGAAACTTAATTAAATAAGGCAGCTAATTTATTTATGGAAACCAGTTATTTTTAGAAACTTATTTATTTCAGGCAACTAATCTATTTATGGAAAATTATTAATTAAGGCAGCTAATCTATTTATGGAAACTTTCTATTTTTAGAAACTTATCTATTTTAAGCAGTAAATCTGTTTTTTGAAACTTTCTATTTTTGGAAACTTTCTATTTTTGGAAACTTTCTATTTTTGGAAACTTTCTATTTTTGGTAACTTTCTATTTTTGGAAACTTTCTATTTTTGGAAACTTTCTGTTTTTGGAAACTTTCTATTTTTGGAAACTTTCTATTTTTGAAAACTTTCTACTTTGGTAACTTTCTATTTTTGGAAACTTTCTATTTTAGGAAACCTGCTATTTTTGGAAAGTTACTTATTATTACACAGTAAGTATAATAACACATGAAATACCAGAAATACTTAATCATATTAAATAGAATATAAGATAAAACACAGTTTAAGGCTTAGAAACAGTAAATCATGGTAAGAACACATAAAATAAGCTAAGACATGACTTAAAACCAGCTATGTATTTAGTAAGCAGATACTTATTCATGTAGGTATTTATGTAGCACTAGTGATTCGGAAGTAGGATTCTCGCAGTTCGTCTTTCTCATTCACTGGACATAAGGTACGGATTCCCGTCCTTTTAGTATGGACATTCTTTCCTTATTAGGATTCCCCGTATGCAGCCAACTGTTTTCCCGTAGTATAAGTTATGTGTTTGATTTCTTATGTTTAATTAAGATTACCTATAGCCATATACATGCATGACCAGTTTCACCTAGTTATGGAGGTACCATAACCCTAACATTAGAGGCACTAATGTTATGACTTCACCACGGCGGAGTGATTGCTCGTGGAGTCCCTTCAGCTTTTGGCCATTTATTTATATTTATCATGTGGGGCGTATGGGTGCATCGTAGTTACATGTTTTCAGTCAGGATATCATGGTGAATGTGGTGTGTGCCTTGCATCCTTCACAAGGAGCTGATCCCTCCTACCCAAAGCCAGTATATTAAATTAGAGGCAGCCCCTCTAATTTGCATGATGAGGTCACCCCTCCAAGTATTCATGCACGGTGGATTTTCATGACCTATATTGGCTAATGGTAAAATATGTTAAACAGTTTTCATAAGATAAACATAAGGCTTTTCAAACTATAAAACCAGTTTTATGAATATGTTCCAGGTTTTCCATGACTTATACATTTCTGCTGCTATTAAGTCTTTCTTATGCTTAGTCATTCATACTATGTCTATATCCGTGCACTGAGCGTTTTGCTCAGCCGTTATTTTCCTTTCCATGTCCCAAAACGGCAGGTACCCTAGGAAAGACTCGAGCATTTGGAGGACGTGCATCAGATGGAAGCTGCTAGAGACTTCTTTTCCTGTTTCCTTCATATATTTATGCTTGTGTAGACTTTCATTCATTTATTTTGCTTTAATATGTTTTGGGCTTATGTTTGGGAACCGATGTTTGATTCCGGTTATCCCTATGGTCATGTAATGTTTTATACATTTATCCTTGTATGCTTTGATGACACGCCATAATTACGCGTGACATTTCCATTATCAAAATGGGGTGTTACAATTATGGTATCAGAGCCAAGGCTTCGACCTGTAGGCTCTAAAACTCGACCTGTGACTAGTGGGTAGTCACCAGGAGCTTCCTAAGCCAACGTCTGTTATTCTACGTATTGATGTTTTTAGCGCATTGTTATTTTAACCATGATGTTTTCAGCACCTTGAGGTTTTAACCTTGATGTTTTCATCGATATTGTTTTGCTAATATGGATGGACAACCGTCATTCATATTTAGTTATGTGTCATTGTTCCATGCATAATGTTCCTCGTGAACAGTGGCTATGTGGACTGAACCCCAATAGTTCATAATTAGTCACATAAATTTTTTCTGATAAGTTTTGACATATGAGTTTCATTTATTTATGTTTCATGTATCATTGTTGCAGGGATTATTACTAAGTAATGGTTGGTACAGGACTGGCCCTATTTAGTCGCATGTGCTTTTATCGAAACTTTTAACTTTGGGACCGACCCATAGGCGTCCCCTCGCCATGTCTTTTGTTTTGGAACCGACCCATAGGCGTTCCCTCGCACATATAAAGGTTTTATAAACTACATTACGCATTCATGCACTGTTTTTCATGCATAAATTTTTTCTCATGATTTAAATTGGCATATATTTTTTTTCATGCCCCCTCATAAGTTATTATGTTTTTATGTCAAGTATGTTTTCATACTGTCATGGTTAAATTCAGTTTCATGCTGATTATGTTATACACTTCTTCGTGATAGATGGTTTCATGTTTCTTCATGATAATTCCGTCTTCATGTTGATTATGTTTTACGCCTCTTTTGTTATTTACGCTGTCCTGCAAGACATTGTTAGATTTCATTGAATCCTGCTTTCATGATAGTCATGGTTGGTTTTCATTGATCATGCTGTCAGGCAAATCATCGTTGAATTTTGTGTAACCACACTTTAGCGTTTCTCTATGCAACCAGAATGAGGTATATACTGGCATTGCCAGGTTATCATGATGGTTTTCCTAACCGTTTAAATGATATACTTTCTTTAGATCATGATAAATGATCGACCCCATACCGATCATTTCATGTGCATTCAACGTGTACTCCTTGTACCGTATTACATGTGTATTACACGTACCTAAATCCATGTGTATTTAACTTGCAATACTGCACGAGTATTCGCTAGTCGATTCTGAATCACCTCAGGCGTATTTTCAATTGCTGATGTTCTACAAGATTGTTGATGCCGCTCATAACTGGGAGATGTTACTAAAGGTTGATGCTGCTGACGTTCGGAGACGCTACGAGATGCGGATGCTGTTCACAACCTGGAGATCCTACAAGATGAAGACAAAGGCGTCGGAGCAAAGCAATTGGACGAGAAGATGCTTCACCATCAAACGATTTCCATCAATCATTGTCCCTAATTCTTAGTTACATGTCATACGTCATTCAGCTGTCATTTCAGCCATATGAGTGCAAACCGGTACCAGCCGGCCACTCAGCTGAATAGTTACATGAATCACGGTCATGAGAATGACCGTCATGGAACTGACATACAGGACGATAGTAACCACTACTATGACAGAAACTATCCTAGAAATCGCAACCAAGGCTCCGGCCGCGGACGTGATCAGACATACAAATGATCAGAAGTCCAACCGATCTGCCAATTCTGGCATATTAACCTTATATTGTGGTTATATTTGTTTCACATCTCGAGACACATGTCAAGACATCAGTCAAGACACATGTCTCACGTATACTTTCTGAAGACACATGTCAAGACATCAGTCAAGACACATGTCTCACGTATACTTTCTGAAGACACATGTCAAGACACCAGTCAAGACATATGTCATGCTTATAGTTCCAAGACATGAGTCAAGACACATGACTCACGTCCAACTATGGAACAATTCTAAGAAATTCAGGGTACCCTCCAAGGGTATATCCATTTTGTTGTGCCATGTATTAATCAGGCCACAAGAATTTCAATACCATTATCGGCGTATCAGTGAGAACTGTCACGTTGCCGATGTCACTTTCATTCTTTCACCATACTTCATATATTCATGACCATGAAGGACGCCTTTCGTATTCCCACGTATACGAAGGTTTTCCTTCAGCTTAATGATGAGATCCAAGCTTCAAACGCATTCCCTCAGACTGACACGAGATGAATTTTATCCTAATTATGTACTATGAACAGCACACCATGCTATAATTCATAATTATGTACAATGATGTTCAGGCTCCTGAATACATTCAGCTTGATTTTCCATCGGGAAAATCGGTACAAATTATCTATGCTTACAAGCATGTGCGTTGTTAGCCATGGTCGCTAAAATTTACTAGCTATCAGTAAGACACGGCCACTTAAGTCTTCTACGCATAGCCAGTTGATTATTCCAAAATCTTCCCATACATTCCAGGAGAACCTACAAGGAGAAGGATGGTACCATGAGATTATGTGTCGACTACCGTCGACTTAAACAAATCACCATTCATGATCGTTATTCTCCTCCACATATTGACAACATGTCCAATCAACCGTATGGTGTTAATCACTTTTCCAAGATCGAACTCATGATCATGCTGCCAACAGTGACGAATGAAACAGCAGGACATGTCCATGACTGCTATTCGTACACGACTCGGTCATGCTAGATTTATAATTTTGAATTAGTCTCATCAATGCTCCAACGACATTGTAAGAATGAGTTTCCATGAACTCATAGCAAATTCATCAGTGTTTTCATTGAGGATAACCTGAGTTCCTTTAAGCCTAGAAGAAGAACAGGAAGACCATATCTGCACTATGTTGCAAATTCTATGACAAGAGAAATTTCACCCTGGAAATTTTTCCAATATCAATTCTGTTTGATTTTAGTGACACGCTGAATCACATGGCTTCCTACGGTTAATCGTACCATGACTTAGCTTATGCGTAAAGGAGAGAACCCTACACTACATTAGGTGTTCTAGAAAATCCTACGCTAGGAGAAGTCTAGATTCAGAGACTCAGAGTTTCGAAAACTCCTATGTATCAAGTTCTACGAAGCAAGATACAGCTATGTTCATATCTAGGTACCTGACTACCAACAGGTTAAGATAGGACACCAACAAACTGGGATGCTTTCATCATCTGAAATTGTGAATTGAAATGGGACAAGATCTCCATGGATTTTGGTTACCAGATTAACGCAAACTCAGAAGAAGCATGATGCTACCTGGGTTATTGCAAACAGTTTGATCAAGTCTGCAGAATCCTTACATCCGCAAGGATTTCAGAACCAACAGATTGATCGGACATGTTCCAGCCAAGGTTCATCCGATCACTTGGCAATTCCTCAGTTATCAGGTCAGACAAATATTCATAATTATGCTCCTTATTTACTTCACGTCCTTGTTCTAATTCCACGCCTTGCTTTCGCGCTCGCGTTCATGACACTATTCACGTTCATGATCGTATTTTGGTTTACGATTTTACGTTCATTTCTTTTCTCATTATAGGTAGTTTGCAAGAACTTGGGAGACCAGACCCAAGTTTAGTATAACTCCCTATCCTCAGATAGACGTTTCTCGTCATAATCTATGTCTCACCTTCTAGCATTTGTCGTTACCGCCATTATATTCTATGATCACGATATGTTTCACATGTCATGTTCATTCCACGTTCCTCATATCATGATCAAGATATGTTACACGTATCAGGGATCACGATATGTTTACTCATACTACAATCGCCATATCTCCACGTAGCACGTTCAAAATTTTTCACGTATCACGTTCAAAATTTTTCACGTACTACGTTTCTATATGTCTCGCGCATCGTTGCTAGTTATCGGTTAAGTTGGATTGTTTTGCACCATAATGTTTCAGTTACTCTTACACGTTAATTCTTATTCCTCGATCGAATTTAGGGGATCTACCTTACGTTGATAACCAAGAATTTCTTCGGATTCCAAGTCAAGGTCAGGAGGACCAAGATTTATCTTTAGTGTCAAGATCTTCTGAAGGAACCGTTACAAGTGGGAGGCCACTTGGAAGCGGACAAGTTCATCCGAACTTCTTATCCGTTTTTTTTTCACTTATCAATTAGATATGTCCTTTCAGTCACGTCACGTTTCATGTCCTTTCAAGACATGTCACGTTCCGCGTTCCTTCTGCCAGGTCACCTGTACGTTCATTTACCTTACATACCCTCTCAGTTTGATTCGGGTATGTTTCTCCTTCAATTACGTTATCTATAATTTAGGGGCGAATTATTCTTTTTAGGGGGGAAGAGTTGTAAAACCCGCATGCTTTTACCATGAATAGTACCCTTAAGATTGTACGTACTAGATTAAAACTTTCTTAATATAGCATGATTACGATTACGTGTTAGGAGTTTACGTATTACGTACATGTTAGAACCGATAAGTATTTACTATGCACGATCACGTAATAATTATTTAACGATAATTAATCACGAACATGCGATCATGAAATCATGAACATAATTAAAACACGAACTATTATTAATTACGTATATATATTTATTACGAGCGTAATTAAATATATTAGGTCACGGTAATTATATAACGAGAACACACAAAACGCGAACACAAATAAACACGAACAAACACGTAAAACACGAACACGAGAACACACTTATTAATTAGACACGGAAAATCATCAGGTTACCCCTTGTGGGCCCTATTCCCACGAAATTTAGGAGGGAGGATGGGCTTAGCCCATCAGTTTTTACTAAAAAGGGGTTAAATATTTTTACACTACTCATTTTTAGTTTTATAGAAGATTTAGAAAAAAACCCTAAAAACCCTCCTCCTTCTCCTCTTTGTGCCGCCACCTTAAGAACAACACAAGGAGGTGGTCTGTGATCTTGGATCTTGGAAATTAAGTTGGTTATCGTGTTTGTTCTTCATCCTTTTGATCCACGAATTCGGTAAATCCTTTTTAAACCTTTTCTTTTGATTTAATCTTTTTATAAATTATGAACATGAGATGTTTTTACAAAAACATAATAATTAAACATAGATCTAACAGGTTTTGGTGTTAAATAAAATCAAAAGGTTGTTTTTAAGGGGTGTTTGTTTTGGCCGCAGGCTGCAACCGAACCCAAATGGGTTTCGGTTTGCCAAGCCGACCACCACCAAGACCATATGGTCTTGGTTGGTGCGTGTGGGTCCTACGCCAGCAAGGTAAACACGGGGTACCCCGAGTTGGTTCGGGGTACGGTGTCGATTTCATGTCCGGTTCATGTTTTTAGCCTAAGTCCGGTTCATGGTGTATGTTAGTTTTTTTATGTTTATGAACTTATGTTAAAATTAAATTAATAAAATGATGTGATTAATTTAATAACATGACTTAGGTTATTTAATTATTATTGATCATGAAATTATTTTAACCTAACTATTTATATATTTAAGACTTATAATTAATTAATTATTTTAAAAACCATGATTATAATTAATTAATTAACATGACTTAGGTTATATTATTAATAAATAATAATACATGTTTTAACCTAAGTAGTTAACTTTATTTAATTAAAAACATGTTATACTTTAATTAAATATTTTAATATATAGTTTAATTTAATTACATGAAATAATTATTAAACTATACAATATACCATATGACTTAGAAAATAATCATGAAAAACACTTAGGCTTATATACTTAGCTTATTTAATCAGCTTATTTCTAATTATGGAAACTTTCTATTTTTAAAAACTTAATTAAATAAGGCAGCTATTTTATTTATGGAAACCATCTATTTTTAGAAACTTATTTATTTCAGGCAGCTAATCTATTTATGGAAACTTATTTAATTAAGGCAGCTAATCTATTTATGGAAACTATCTATTTTTAGAAACTTATCTATTTGAAGCAGTAAATCTATTTTTGTAAACTTTCTATTTTTGGAAACTTTCTATTTTTGGAAACTTTCTATTTTTGGAAACTTTCTATTTTTGGAAACTTTGTATTTTTGGAAACTTTCTATTTTTGGAAACTTTCTATTTTTAGAAACTTTCTATTTTTGGAAACTTTCTATTTTTGGAAACTTTCTATTTTTGGAAACTTTCTCTTTTTGGTAACTTTCTATTATTGGAAACTTTCTATTTTAGGAAACCTGCTATTTTTGGAAAGTTACTTATTATTACACAGTAAGTATAATAACACATGAAATACCAGAAATACTTAATCAGATTAAACATAATATAAGATAAAACACAGTTTAAGGCTTAGAAACAGTAAAACATGGTAAGAACACATAAAATAAGCTAAGACATGTATTTAGTAAGCAGATACTTATTCATGTACGTATTTATGTAGCACTAGTGATTCGGAAGTAGGATTCTCGCAGTTCGTCTTTCTCGTTCACTGGACATAAGGTACGGATTCCCGTCCTTTCAGTATGGACATTCTTTCCTTATTAGGATTCCCCGTATGCAGCCAACTCTTTTCCCGTAGTATAAGTTATGTGTTTGATTGCTTATTTTTAATTAAGATTACATATAGCCATATACATGCATGACCAGTTTCACCTAGTTATGGAGGTACCATAACCATAACATTAGAGGCACTAATGTTATGACTTCACCACGGCGGACTGATTGCTCGTGGCGTCCCTTCAGCTTTTGGCCATTTATTTATATTTATCATGTGGGGCGTATGGGTGCATCCTAGTTACATGTTTTCAGTCAGGATTTCATGGTGAATGTGGTGTGTGCCTTGCATCCTTCACAAAGAGCTGATCCCTCCTACCCAAAGCCAGTATATTAAATTAGAGGCAGCCCCTCTAATTTGCATGATGAGGTCACCCCTCCAAATATTCATGCACGGTGGATTTTCATGACCTATATTGGCTAATGGTAAAATATGTTAAACAGTTTTCATAAGATAAACATAAGGCTTTTCAAACTATAAAACCAGTTTTATGAATATGTTCCAGGTTTTCCAGGACTTATACATTTCCGTTGCTATTAAGTCTTTGTTATGCTTAGTCATTCATACTATGTCTATATCCGGCACTGAGCGTTTTGCTCAGCCGTTATTTTTCTTTCCATGTCCCAAAACGGCAGGTACCCTAGGAAAGACTCGAGCATTTGGAGGACGTGCATCGGATGGAAGCTGCTAGAGACTTCTTTTCCTGTTGCCTTCATATATTTATGCTTGTGTAGTCTTTCATTCATTTCTTTTGCTTTATTATGTTTTGGGCTTATGTTTGGGAACCGATGTTTGATTCCGGTTATCCCTATGGTCATGTATTGTTTTATACATTTATCCTTGTATGCTTTGATGACACGCCATAATTACGCGTGACATTTCCATTATCAAAATGGGGTGTTACATTAGCCCTTGACGATTTAGGAGCTAGCATCAATCTCATGCCTCATTCTCTTTGGAAATTGATGAGATTGCCTTCACTTACCCCCACGAACATGACAATCGAGCTTGCAAATTGTACACCACTTATACCAATTTGAATAGCCGAGGATGTCTATGTGAAAGTTGGAAAGTTTGTTTTTCCCGCGGATTTCGTTATATCCGATTATGAGTGTGACCCTAAATGTCCCATTATTTTAGGCCGACCATTCTTATCGACGACTCGAACCATAATCGACGTTCACGAGGGGAGACTTACTATGAGATATAGGGATGACAAATGGACTTTTTCGCTAGAAAATCCCAAGCGTTTAATGAGAATGAAAAAACCGAGGTTTCAAAACCTAATCATTCAAATCCTAATGATTTCAAAATGTTCACTTTAGCGGAAAGAATGAGGCTTAATGCATGTTTTGAAAGAATTAAGAAAAACGGTTTTAAAGATGATGATTTTAATGATAAAGAGTACGTATACCTAATTCAAAAGGGTATGAGTAAATTTATGGATGAAAACTCACTTTGGGATGTATTTAGCGAAACAAGTGAAACACCAATTCCGAAGGGCGACGTTAGTGCCATCACGACAATGACCAAAATGGGCTCGTCTTCACCACCTTCGAAGGACCACGTCTTTGAGGCTTCAACTTCTAACTCCATCGAAGTGCCTCCTTTGCCTAGCCCAACACCCGTTGAGGCTAAAGGGTTTATCGACATCGATCCTCTCGTCTTAGAAAAGTCACCTAAGCACAGTCATTCGACTTGTAAGACCATGGTTGTGAGTGCTCACATCGACTCTTTCTTTGACGACGATGATGGCGATTTTGCCGAGATTGATCACGTACTTCGAAATCCACATGCAATTTTTGATTCTCCTAAAAAGAAACATGTGAAGTACGATGATTACGAGTTTGATCCCGAGATTGAGGAAATCATTGAACGAGAGCTAGCTTTTATGCCTTCACTTCCACATACGAGTGAGGTCGATCTTTCCAAAATCGAGGATGAACTTAATGAGTTGGAACGTCTTATTTTCGATGATGAACCAACTCATGTGACCACTAAAAATCCAATTCTCGAGGAGTTACCTAATCAACACTCCTCAAATGAGAATTACGTTTACCACATTCGTGAGGATTTAACTTATCAACAATCCCCACAAAAGAATGATGGTTTCGTGCTTGATCGTGATCTTTTCGAGAGAGTTTCTAAGATACTCAAGGAGGGGAATGACAAACCTTGGTTTGAGAAGCCTATCTGTGATGAAGAAATCGATGAGATTGACGTTCATGAGGATGACGAGTGTGTTGACCTCGAGGGGGCGGTGTTCTTTATTGACAAACGTTTTGAGAACTTATATAATCCGCCACCCCCTCCCACCAAAGACTTAAATGTGAGGATTTTTAGCGCGAATAATTTTGAATTTGACACGCCAAATATTTTCGACATTATCAAATCGGGTTTCCATAAAGAGTTTAAAAACGATGAAAAAGGAAAAGATTTTAAAAATGTTTTAAAAGATTTTTCTACATGTTTAACTCCGTCATCACATCGTTTTATGAGTGCTACCACCTCGTCTACTCCTTTTGACGACGGTTGGTGTGGATCTAGTATGGGGGAAGCCCCTTATGTTCCCTCACATTTCTCCACCGAGGATGAGATTACGATCCCGGAATTGCTTGTAAAGGGAAATCTCGGTCTTCCACCGATGCAATAAATGGAAAACTTATCTATTTCCTTGGTGTGAGTCTACCTCGAGTAGCTCATTGTTTTGACTTACCCATTGTCCCACCTTTCTACTTCTCATCTCTTTTCTTCTACCTCTTTGAGGTTCTAGTTCTAGTTGGAGTGGCGTTGTTTTGTCTTTCATCCGAAAACGAAGACGCTATCTTTGACCCCGGTATACGTTTATCGGGTTTTTAAAGTACTCCATGTACTTTTGGGCCTTGTTTATCATGTAAGCCCCACCAAAAATGACCTTACCAAGATTATCCCTAAATGATTACATTTATGGGGATTCGAGTCGAGCTTTTGACTCGGTTATCAAAAACAAGGTGCCTCGTGGGGGATTCTCATGCTTATCCTTGTAAATATTATTGCTTTCTTAGTTAATGTAACGAGGGGACTTGTGCTCTTCCAACCTTTGTTTCGTGGTTGTTTGTGATTGTGATTTATTAGGTTCATCGTCATCATTGAAGCCTCTCGTGTTCGTTTTACGGATCACTCGAGCTTCGATCGTTGCCTTTGGAGATTCCTATATCCGATGATATCCTTTTATGTTCTAACGTTTATCTTATTAGCATAATTCATAAACGGCTTTTAGGTTATTCGTTTTACCCTTTCCATGCTCGAGATTAAGCATTCGACTTCGTCTCTAGTATGGGGGTGTTTACACCCCTAGGCTCGAAACATTGAGGACAATGTTTAGTTTTAGTATGGGGGGTGAGTAGATACTTCACCTTGCTTAAGTCACCACGCAATCCAATATTCATCTTTTTGTTATCGTTTTATGCAAAATAAGGCCAAAAATGGCCAAATTTTAAAAATTTTCGTATTTTTCATAAGTGTTTATGACACGAATGTAGGTTTTCCAATGGTGAGAATAAGAGTATTTTTTGACTCGACCGTGCGTGTTGAGCACTTAGCTTCGATTCCTTAACTTTTTAGGCTAAGTCTCTTAAATGAGGACGAGAAATGATAGAGTTATTTATAAGTCTCGTAATCGTCACGATCTCATTTGTAGTGATTATTATCTTATTCTCCCCACGCTTTTGTATAATAAATTGTTAATAAATATTGATTTAGCGGTTTAGTCACTATTGTTGGTTTCTAATTTGTTTTAGTAGCTTCCATGTAATTAAATTGGGAAAACATTAAGGTATCGCCAGCGTCACGGTTTTGAAGTATTGGCACCCAAATAATCGAAAGCTTCACCTAATTATAAGAT
This sequence comes from Glebionis coronaria, assembly GCA_025667525.1. Classification (NCBI taxonomy): domain Eukaryota; kingdom Viridiplantae; phylum Streptophyta; class Magnoliopsida; order Asterales; family Asteraceae; genus Glebionis; species Glebionis coronaria. The sequence continues at coordinate 9,183,270 of CM046881.1, read as the reverse complement.
TTCAAGTGCTCACCTAAATTAAGCAAAATTTTGAAGCTCACAAGGCCGAAAAATGTATGCCCAAATTGAAAGTAAATCAAGCCTTAATATTTGAAGCTTTAAAGATCCAAAATTCGCTTTAGCGTGAGGATATACGTCTTTGGCTAATAAAACCACCGATGAGGCGGATAATAAAAGGCAAGGCAAGACCGAAGTCATAATAAAAGGTTCATGGCGAAGTTGAATAAAAGATGGAGGTAAACCAATGATAATAAGGCCCTTCCGTTAGGGGGCGTATAAAAGTCTTGGTAATAAGTCTCATGTTCAAAACCGTTATAAAATCGTGTTTATCGATCCTTCTTGTTGACTTAATTTTTTGACATCGTTGTCTATTAGGGTGAATTATTAATTCGATGGTTTTGGTTACACCGTTAAGTTTCTATTTTTAGACTTAATCTCTATTTACGCATAAGTCAATGATGTATCCTCGTGATCATTAAGACAAAATAAAATATAAGAGATACCAAGTAGGAATAAGGGAGTTTAGGTTCGTAATTAACACTCATGAGATGTGATCGAGTTGCTAACTTATAATAACAATGATCTCGTTACTCGCTTAGCATGGAATTGGGTGAATATCGAGGACGACGAAATTATTTCTAACGAAGCATTCACGTGTTCTTGTTCTATGATCCTAAAAGTCACTTAATCGTGATGAAAACAATACATTATGTCTAAAACGCGTGTAGTAGTTTATTTAAATTTATGTCTTGAATAAAAGTCATCATAAAATGAATTTTTGAAGTGCTAAGATACTTAATTCTAGCATTGCGTGGGGACACAGCAATGGTTTAGTATGGGGGAGTGATGAGACTGTAATTATACATAGTCTCATCGTCCAAATTGGGCTTAAAACGCTTAAAATATCATCAAAATACCCAAAAATGTGCCTGTGTTTGTTCATTGTGTATTTCAGGTACGGATATCGTGAATTCACCAAAATATCAAAGGAATCAAGCAAAAACGAACACGGGAAACGAAGCCGCACAAGAAACCGGGCCCAAGAATGGAATTTCCAAAAATACACTTGAAGAATTGAAGATTGGCAAGATTGGTCCCTCAACCATTGAAGACTTGTCACTTTAGGCCCTTGTAAATCTCAAATATTACAAGTGGGTCGTTAAAGTTTCAAGATATGTCATCATTAGTCCTTGGAGAATGCCAAAGTTACACGAAAGACACTTGGAAAGTTTATACATATGCATGTGCCATAAATGACAACATGGCAAAACTTGTTACAAAGGAAATAAAGAGAGAAGCTGATGAAACTTCATTTGATGGTTTTTGTGAAGTATAGGGGGCATTCATGGACAAAATAAACCCATATCCACCAAAAACCCAACCAAACCCGGTCAAAACCCAACACACAGCCCATAAACTACCCTTTTACCCGACCAAGCCCAATACCCATCACCCCCACCAGTTATTAAACCAAGTCAAACAGTCAACCCCTTCACTAATTTTTAAAACTGGATTATTAATTACAATTAGTGGAAAACAAGTTTTTAAACTTGTAAACAAATCAAAACACCCCCTGCTTATCATCTTCATCCCACAAACCCTAATAAACCCTAGTTTTAATTAACCTAATCATTAACTTAAACCCCAATTAATTTTAGGGGTTTTCATCCCAACCTCACTCCCAACACGCCAACACACCCAGAAAATGACCCTTGTACCTTTTATCCCCTCCCCTGCTACACCCATCACATGGTACTTGACCAAATGAACGTCCCACACGAATTCCTTGGCCCCAAAGACCATTTAAACGTCTAGGATCAATTCATCACAGCTGTCACTCACATGTTACATGGCAAACTTCACAAGAGGCCACATTTGACCAAGATTCCTCACAAGAACAAAGGGCAAGACTGGAAAATGCGGATTAGGGTTTTAGACTTGTAATATTTTATTCATGTTCTAGTTATTTCCATTGTGTAGTATATAAAGGGTGCATGTACCCTTTATTTAGTTTGTTCCAGTTTTGTACAAGGTTTTTAAAAAATTAATGACAATGTAATTTTGAAGAACTTGTACAATCTGAGTTCCCTTTAAATCTTTTCCTAGTTTAATTTAGTGTAAGTCTTTCTGTTTTGGCAAATTCAGTTAAATGGTTTAAGTTGTTTCATCTTAACATATTTACAGAATTCAATTTTTTTTTAAGTTTGGAAAAAGTTTTTCAATATTGACTGAAACTCCTTGAAGAAGTGATAGTGGATTCAAGGAGTTTAATTCATTGGTGGGTAAAGCTTTTGTCCAAAGTTTCATTATTTACAAAGTCTAAGTTATCAAAGATTTGACAAAAATCTTTTGTCCCTCCTTTTTCTTTATATTTCAGTTACTGTTATAAAATCTCACCATAAGCTGCTGACAACAGCTTATGGTTAAGCTTATATAGCTTGAAGTTTTGTGCCTGGATTCGTCTTTGTTTCTGCAGGTTTGAAGAACAAGAAGACAAGTCCATTTCCCTTTCATTTTTCTCATTTACTTGGAAGATATGAAAACCATTGGGTCTGTTGTAGACTCCAACAGCATGGTATCTCTACAAATAGCTCACTTATAAGTTATTGAGTGCAAAAAATAGAAGGCATCAGCTCTTGGTAAGGCTTGAACCCTATTTATGCATTAAACTGCCTAATTTGTATGCTATATGGAGAGATTTTGTTTGACTGAATTTTCTTGAGTGATTTTTGTTTCTAGTTGTTCTGCTTTGTTGATTTGGTAGCTTAAGATTGTTTAAAATTGTTGGGTGAAATTTTGGGTGGTATATTACTTGTTAATTTTTGATTCCAGAAATTAAAGGAGTGTTTGGGACTAGGCTTTTAACTTGAATTGGTGACAAGTTTAGGTTTAAATCCTTCTTAAACATACCTTATTGGAGTTAAATAGGAGTTTTCAGTCTTTGCATTTAGGTTTTGTAGGATTTTAAAGTAAATTGTATGCTAAAAGTTGGTTATTATAGCATAAAAATCAGCAAGTATCCTAGTTGACTGTTTTTTTTTGTAATTTGTTTCACCAGTTTTTGTAATCTGTAGGATTTAGCATCAAGTAGGGTTTTTATTCAGGTTATATGTGTTTTGGTTGTCATTTGAGCAAGATTTTGAGCTTTGAAATTCACTTTTGTGCCATTTGATTCAGTACACTGTTCACAAACCCCCATAGGCCTAATCAGTAACTTTTTTGGTCCTTTGTGTGCTAAGTTTGTGTAGTAACTTGTTCTTTTTCTTGTTTTATTGACTCCCCACAACCCAACTGGTTGTGGGGGTGCCTTATTGTCCAAAACAAGCCAAGCATAAGCTTTCCTAAGCTTAATCAGTCACCAGACATTTTTTTATACTGTCAGTGGGATCCAAGTTCCCACTGCTAGTATCCAAGTTTCCACTGCTAAGCAAGAAAACAAAAGTTCTCCACATGTCACTTTCAGTATCTTAGAATTTTGTCTTTAGTGGCCTAAAATAGGCTTTAGGACTTCAAACTTTTTTCATTATTTTTCTTATTTAACTTTTGATTTTTCTGTTTATTTAATTTTTTAGTTACTGTTCATCTAATATTTTTTAGATTAAATAGCTATTTTAATTACTTTTTATATTTCTGTTTTTTGTCTTTTAGTGGTAAAATTCAATATTTTTCAGTTTTAAAATTTTTCCTAGACTTAGAAAAATACTTTAAGATTTTTAGTTTAAAAATTTTTTACTGTTCACTTTTTATTTAATTTTAAGAATTAATTTAGTTTAATTAGAATTTTAATTATATTCAGTTTTGTCTTTTAGTGAAAATTTTACATTTTTCAAACTTTTTCAATTTTCTACTGTTCTTTAGTATAAATTAGGATTTTTACAATTGTCAAATCATTTTTAGCATTATTTTATTATTTTTTATGATTATTTTAGTTTAAAAATAGTTTTTAGTGTTTTAAAAATAGAAAAATAGTTTTGAAAATTTAGGAAAAATACTTTTTAGTCTTTAAATAATATAAGTGATTTATTAGTTCAATAAAATAATATTTTGGATATTTTATTAATTATATTTAATTTTAGGGCTTTAATTAGGATTAAAAATTGAATATTTAATTAATAAAAGGTGTTAAAATATATTTGTTGGATTTTTATTCTTATTTATATTATTTTAGACTTAGTTTTAAATTTTAATTAATTTTTAGGTTTTATTTTTAATTTCGTCACGTTTTACGTATTTACGTTCGCGTTTTACGTCAACGTCGTAGTTTAACCGTAGTCGTAGCTCGTCTTTAATTTTTCTCTCTTTAAACCAAAAACGTCACTAATCCAAACTTGATTTCATATATATTGGCACATTAATCCACACACCTCCTTCGAGAACGAACCCGCATTTATTCGTCTTCGCGGTTTTCCTAAATCGTGTCGATTAATACTTGCCGCATTTATACTCGTCTTTCCTAAGACTTGTATATACAAACCTACATCACTACCCGTAGTTTGTTGTAGTAAGGTAACAATGTCATGCGGCTTATAATAATCCAATAACGAAAATAATGCTATACGCATTGAATTACGATCTATTGCCTGACTAGCAATACGGGGTCTTATTATTGATATTATGTTCGTGTTTTGGTTTTACATAACCATATTCGTTTAACGGTTTTTATTTAACTATATACGACATTGGTTCGTATATTGGTTTTGAAGGCAAAATCCTATAGTATGATTTACAACAAAGATTTGTATAAAATGTTTTTGTCTTATTTTATGGCTCCGACAAAGGATTGTACAAAATGATTTTTGATGATGATTTTTTATACCGGTGATTTATTAATGGTTTATTAAACTCTATAAATTCACTCGGCGTTTTCGCTGACCTTTTCTTTTAACATGTTTTATCTAAGGTACTTGAAGGTAATTCTCGGGAAGACGACAAGAATTTATGGCCCGCACTTAAATAACAATTTCCATTCAAATGCTTTGTAAAACTTGTATGAAATACTATGACTTGGGACCTATGTAAATTTTATATTTATGAATGGAAATGCTTTATTATTAAACGACGCGATTTTTATGCGTTGTCTATGATGTGAGTAATGTGCTATACCGTAACACCGACTCTTCCGCTGTATTGAATTGTAAAAATTTGGGGGTGTTATAGTTTGGTACCAGAGCTCTCGTTATAGAGAACGAAAGATTTTTAAAACCTAGGTTTTTAATAAAACATTTCAAAATATTTTAACTATAAACATTTTTATCAAAATGTCCAAAAATCTTTTGACTATAACGGTGCCGAAGAATTCCCGAGTTACCGACAAGGCCAGACTGAGAAGTGTAATTTTAATATATATATATATATACATATAACTTGGATTATATACATATCTCTATATTATATATAGGTATAACTATGACTTGATACCACACTTTTATTCCATGTCATATGTGACATGGTAGGTCTTAACCAATAGTATTTTAGAAATCCCTAAAAGATCTCTATTTTCCACGTTTTTAATGATTTGAAATCGCAGATTTTCTGAAATCGCGTTTTGGAAAAGCAATTTTGAAAATTGCGTTCTGAAACGCATTTTTGATAAGGATTTTCGATAATTATGTAAAAAAGGTGTCAAATGTAAGATTTGACCTTGTGACCTATAGTTATCAAGTAACCAGGTTTACCACTAAACCAGACTACTTTTGATGTTTTTCTATCCAAAGCAATGTTAATAAATTCTAAATGCTATTCGTATATATCCAAACATACGTATTACGACTTATTTATCAGAATAACAAAACCACATAAATCTGTGTTATATGTTTTAGTTTTGCAGTTTTGTGATCTTATTTATTTATTTGTTCAAGAATTAATCTCATATGTTGATATTCAGCTTTTTTTTGTTGCTCAAATCTCTCCATTGCAGGTTTTTAAAAAATCCAAACAAAGACTCAATTGCATATTATCATGTTCTGTTTAGACAAGATCCATACTCATAGATGCTACGGTACGTATCTATTATAATTATTATAATTATTCTTTCAACCCCTTGACCTGAAATTCTACGTGATGTCTATTTGTGGATCTCATATAAATTTCATTCACACCTAGCCAATGCACCGCACCAGCAAACACACCAAATCAAATTTCTAGGTTCAAAGTTGTCACAGAAAAGAAACTTACAAAAAAAAGATTATCTGGATTAAAGATTGGACTCTTAACAACTTGATCTGTATCGCTGCACCAAGAAAATCGAAACCCATCAGGTTGGTTTTCTTTTTAATTAACAAAGTGTTTGTGTTACAGTATTATTTTAATTAACATCTCATGACATAATAACTGGCGGTGTTTATTATATATCAAGATCTAAAAGGTAGATTTATTTATTTCACGATTCATCCGTGCTTTGTAGCTCTGAGCCTCTGATGATTTACATCTTATGCTCGCTGTCAGGGAAAAAGGAAGCCTTATTATGTCTCTAAATCCAAGAATGAGGCCTAGACATATCTTTATGAGATGAGGTTTGTTATGTATATTTTATTTATAAACCAAATTCTCCTAATTTTATATATATAAAGAAACAACCAGCCAGTGATTTAAGCGCATAATTATATGAATGCTTAATTGAAATTTTATTGTCGTGTATATGTATTGTTAGCATTGTTGAAGTTATCAAGAATTAAAAGGTGGTGTTGTTCGAATGACGCCATTGCTCTTCTGAAAATAAAGTTAAAATGATCGGCCAAGTTATGGCAGAAGGTAATGATTCGATAAAATTTACGGTTGCATAAATACATTTACAGTTCGTAAACTTTTGTTCATTTAGGCAACGAGCTCTCAAACAAATAGGCATTTCATGAAGCACAAATTCGGATACTACATGCAGAGGTTTGTTCTTACGAATCATGAGATACTGGTGGTTGTTGTTATTCTTTTACTTGGTATGATAATAGTCAATCTATTCATTCTCATCCAATGAAGGTTTTTGTTGTTTTTTCTGTATGAGATAATACTAATCCTTGGGTTCTTGCAGCATAAGCCCTAACGTCAGAGAATGTTTGCTGCAAGTTTTTTATATATATTCTGAACTTGCATACAAATACAATACTTAAACGTATATCTTTTTATTTACAGACAGATAGGGAGGAATATGAAGTTATAGTGGAAGATGGGGTATTCACGTACAAACTAAGCAGGACTGTTATTGATACAAGTGGTGGATCAGATGACACCAAGTGGATATTGGTGCTTAGTACATCAATGGTTTTATATATAGGGAGAAAACAAAAAGAAAAATTTCAACATTCAAGTTTTCTACCCTGAGCTACAATATCTGCCTGATATGCTGATCGAGTGGTGATTATATATGGTATTTTAAAGGTATGTGTGTGTTATCATTTAGCAAAATTGATTAATTTAAGATTTTTATAGCAAGTAATATTAACTCTAAAAATTGACAGGCTGTTTGGCCTCATAGCAGACATTATCTCCCAACTGAAGGAAACTTTCAGACCTTCATATCGTTCCTTGAGCAACACAATGTCGATCTCAATGCTGTCAAGGTACAAGAGTAAAGATTATACATATCAATTAGATTATTTCATATAATATAATCCAAATGTTGTCAATCTTTTCTAGAAAGGAAACTTAAAAGTAATTGGGTCATATGGTTCAAGTCACTTATGGTTGCTTTTTTGTTATTGTGTTTCAGGTCCAAAACGCGGTTGATTTTTTGATAAAGATCGGAGCGTTAGATGAGAATGGAACATATGTGGATAAAAATAATTGTCACGTGCTTTAATACCTCAATCTACAAAAATTCGTTAATCGTATCTGGGTAGGAATCCACTACAATCTTCGGCTTCTTGAGAGGACCCTAAGGAAGCTACAATAGCATTGCTGCAAACGGTATGTATGTACTTCGTTATTTCACACTGTCCTTATTATCAACAGCATATTATGCACCTAATGGCCCTGAATTTACACCTAATGGTCCATTGCACGTAATGGTCCTGGATTTGCGCCTAATTCCCCTGGATTTACGGCCAATGGCACTGTATTTGCGCCTAATGGTCCCTATAACGTGTAACATCCTAATAATGCACATGGTTGAAATCTGTTTTCACAGCCAAAATAAGTTTTCATGGACTAAATATGTCACTAGCAGATATGAAGATCTTTTTAGCATCTTTTTTGTTTCTACTATAGTTGGTTTGCTTAATTAATCAGATGTTGATGTATTGCGTGTGCAGTTCTTTGAGGTTTTTGTGGAATCACATGGATGATATTTTGATGACTTGTAATAAGAGAACATGCTCAGTCTCTTTCCAGAATGATTTGAATTCAGGGAGCAACTCGAGCATAGATCAAATTATCAACTTCCAGACAAAAAAGTATATAGTATAAGCTTATAACGAAGTATATTGTATATGTCATTTTGTTAGGTTGCTTCTGGTTGGCATGTTTAACTTGGTTTTTCCCTTATTCTCACACAGCTGAAAAGTTAGACCATAGTGATGGTCAGTTGTCCAATACATGCTTTGGTCCTCTGATAGCGTCAAAGAACGAAAGAAAATTTGGTGAACATCTATCTGTAAATGTCAATGGAGTATCAATTTTAATATTTTTTATAAATATTAATTTTCTGTAATAGAGGCACAAAACTACATCGTATATTGAGTTCAAGTTGGTAATAGCTACTGAACTTTGAGGATCATTTTACAATAAGGTGCGAAGCTATTATAGCAACTATAAGCTTTTTTGTGACCAAAAGGCTTACGATTTGTACAGACCATGTTAGATTAAAATAGTTTTGGTGTCGAAGTTTTTCAGGTTGTATACACACTGGCCTAATCCAGTCATGCTTTGCGCGATACAAGAGCTGGAGCTCGGGTTTACAGCGGAAGCCATCATCGTCAAAATCATCAAACGAAACAATTATGATGGGTGGTTGTGATTAGGTACTAAATGTAATTTGTTTTTGTAAAAAAATTGCCTTTTGAAAAATTGTCAGGATGTGATGGGAGCAAAAATAAGATGGGTGGTGTGATTCAACATTGAAGAAACTAAAATGCATCTAACCGTTGAGCTTGAAGGTTTTCTTGAGATCGGTGAGTCTCTTGAAAATAACTTTTAAGGTCGATTTTGAACTGAATGATATTTTGTTCATGTTGTGTTCTAATCCAAGAAGGTCATGCACTCTTAATAGCTACTAAGATGGCAGCCTTAAGTTATTTTACTTTGACAACAAGTAATTTTGTACTCCCTAATGTATTTTGTGGACTTATTGGTTGTGGTCTATATCAAAGGAGATGTGGCGCTGTGATGGTGTAGTGTAGAAGCATCCGTGTAATCGTTGAACTATTGTAGTGAATGTAAAGCATAACCCTATTATTTTTTTTCTTATTGAAAACGTTTCTTTTTTGGAACAATATGTGACATTATAATTCTTACCTCACTTATATAATGGACCAAAAGGTGTCACAGATCAACCCCCTCGCAGCCTATTGCGACTGTACTACTGTTACTGTTTATATCAACTACGGCCAACAAGGTACCTTTTAGTAGAATTAAGTATTTGAGATAGTATTATAAAGATGTACGACAAGTGTCTAATATAGTATAATAAGGTTTTACAACAGAAGTTAAGAACCTGGTTAATTTATCTAGATTGTGTATCCTACAAATGCAATACATGTTTTTTTTAATCATGTATGCTAGAGGCTACCCCATATATGTAGTGTATTTGATTCACTTTGTTGTCTCTGTGACGTTTTTTATTAACTTGGTTTATTTATTTAACTTGATCGACAGTTAAGGGTGAACAAGATTTATGCAGCTGCTTCTACGAATGTCCAGTCGTACAGTTTGAGGTGGATCCCTGCAAACCCTAATAATGTTAGTCAACAATTCATGAGCAGGAAATCTTTTCCATCGCCGTTACGATGTATTTTAGTTAATTGATTAATGAATTCTGATGTTGCAGACTCCACTGCATTTACGTATGGTTGGAGTACATATGGTCATTTCAGCCTGGTCGCGGTCAAATTCACAACAAGTTCACAATAAGAAAAGGTAAGCACTGCCGATGAAGCTGTGTGAAAGCAGCTTCGAATTAAAAATTGCTAATTGATATGATGTTATGCTTTCTGTGATTTGGCTCCTATTTTTCTTATAGTTCATACCTTGGTTGTCAGTTGCTGAATACTTCTGTGAGACTTATGGTTTCCGATTCAACGTGTGCAATGGTCGTGCTTGCAAGTTCGGAATACTCAGAGCCAAACTACCTGCACCGATCTTCTTTAAGGTCACATGATGCCATTGGTAGGCGCCGTTTTAGTGAGGGAAGTATTGTTGACCGTGACATCCAAAGAACACTCATTGAATTGCTCAATCATCTTAGATGGATTTGATCAACTTGGGAAGGATTGTGAAATTTATTTATTCATTTATTATCCTTTACGAGAAACCCTGACCCTTTAACAATCACTATAAATAACAGAAGAAAATATGATATTGAAGACACATGGTCAAGGTTAAAACTTACTTTAACAACTGTTAATTTTTTAATTAAAAGTTCATTTACTTATTAGTTATTTATTTAATTTGGTTTTGGCCAAAAGAAGCATCATACACGTGGAGTTCTAGATGTGCAAACATGGAGAATCAGAGGATGAAGATGGAGACACCATCAAATGTGATGATAAAGGCTATGCATCTGTCTTTGTACTCCCAAAAGCAGATGGTGATGAACCCAAGCTTGCTTGATACACTCCTCCATCATCTCCACCGTCCCAAGTTATTTTATCTAACCGGTCGGAGCACTCTTCTAATTATTTCATTGATACATGAGGCGAATTTATGTATTTTAGGTTTTAACTGGATTGTTGTGGATAGAGGGAGGAAGCTTGATCAATAAGCTCAATTTCTCATACAGTGTGTAATCTTGTTTATAGCTTTCCTCTAATGCTTTACTTTTATGCAGACCATCATCCGGTCAAATTCTTGAAGCTCTACATGTCGATCATGCATCTTGTGTATCTGTTGATAGTGAAAGGAATGCCAAAGTGTCAAAACCATTAGCAGGGTACTTTGTTTCCCTTTTGTTTTTTTGTTATTAGCTTAAAGCTATACACTCCCTAAGATACTTACATTCTTTTATTAATCTTGCCAGATCTTCATCAGGATTAGCAAAGTTAAGTAAACCTTCGGGCATTAAATGCAGACACAACAAATGAAAGGAAAGAACACTAAAAACAGATGCAAATGCAACATCTACATTAATTGCAGGAGAGAAATGTTCACCTACAAAGAAGGGGTCTGAATCATCCTCCACTTGGTGGCTCTATAAATTCTAGAAATACGGATGGAATGATGGGAAAGCCATCAGCAAGTACACTTGGTGTGAAAGTAGAAGAATCGATGAAGATAAATTCTAGAAATACGGATGGAATGATGGGAATGCCATCAGCAAGTACACTTGGTGTGAAAGTAGAAGAACCCATGAAGCTATCTCACTCTATGGTTTCAGATATCTCTCCAACTCCTACTCGATGCCAACAAAATGCCCATTCTGAAGTCAACTGCTAATCATCAAGGGTATATGATTATGCATCGATTAGAATGATCAATTATCTCTTTTTCTTGCATAAAATTGGTCAGGTCCTTATAAAAGTTTTTGTTCAGAAAGCCCTCTATGTTTATAACATTCTGATAGTTGTGGTTGTGTTTATAACATTCTAGGCTGAAAAGTAGACTTCGGATTAATCTTTAGACACATAATGCCATAAGTTTCTTTGACTTGGTTATGCATTTTGATACATAAACAGTCGATCATGATTTTGAAGGGAACTGGTAACATCTTACTAAATATGGATTCTTTGTTTTACAAGTTACGAGGAAATATTAACTACAAGATTGAAGTACATTGCTCTATTAATTTGTTGTCTCAGCAAGATGAGTGTATAGTGTATGTTGGTTGATGAGTTATATTATACTGCATTATTAGTTTGTTGCCTTGATTCGACGACTTGATATTTTGATTTCAATGATACACTAAGGGAATCGGTCTGATAGCTCCAAATTGAAATCCCTAATGTGATAACTTATGGCTGAGTAATGGAATCTGACTGAAGATGAGAAAAGATGCTATTGCTTAGTGAATACCACAACCAGTTCTAAAATTATTGAAAATCTTGTGTGTTCCTGGGCTTGCTGAAAAAGATGCAGAGTTGCTTAGCGGAGAGAGAGAGACCATCAAGGTTTAGCATTGTTTGGAGCTTAATTCTGCTTAGACCTCCCCATTAGAGATGTTTGGTTAAAAATTGCTCTATCTACATGTACGTAAGTTTTTTTTATCCGAACTGTATGCATTCGCATTATCTAATTTGCTCTCATTGGGCGTTTTTAAAAAAGAGTGCAGTGCACCACTTGGAGGTAATGCAAACAAAAGCTACGCGTTATGTCCTGATTTAGTATTTATTATCTTAACAAGTTTAATGTTGTATCTTGTTTTTAGTGGTTTATTGTCCAATTATAGGTGGCAAGATAATTGTTATTAACTTAAATATGATTATAATAGGAGGGTATTCGTGCGATTCGACGGTGGGTACCTTGTGATTAATCGAAGAAAGGTAAAAAAATATTTTTAGTCAAGTCTGGTTCGCTTATTTGCATATGTTTCAGCCGGTTTTCTCCAGTTTTCGATTATACTTGTTGACTTGGTCCAATTTTAAAACCATATGTACCACCAACTTGTAAGTTATTTGAAGTTTTATTTATGTTTTAGTAGTCGTATAATATCTATAATAAGATGTATTATTCAATTTAAGAGCATTTTTAAAATATTATTAATTAGAGTGTTTAATATATTAATTAATGTGCATTTGTAACATATGTTTTATAACATGTGTTAATTAAAATTAATTTTAAAAAACTAATGGCAATGATTTTTTTTAATTATTGTATGTTAAAACAGTTGTATATTTGGATTTTGAATTTGTATTACTTTAATCATATTTAAGATGATGGATTAAAAAAATGTACATCATGTTGTTTTAGTTGTATTATACGTCTAACAATGACATATAGCAACAAATAATTATATATGTGGAATCGTGATATTAGTTCAGCTTTTGATGCAAAATGTATGTTGATTTGAAATATAAAGCATGTGGTTGTATTGTTTTAAAAGTTGCCAAATTTAAACTGATCATGTCTAAGGTGTATTAAAAAGTATTTAAAGATAATTTAAACAAACTTTATTATTTTAAGTTTAAAAATTTTTAAGAAAAAAAAGTAAGGATATAGATAGTAATCTAAACTAAAGGTTTTTATTATATAAAGTGTGACATGAAGAATCTTCAATTCATAAGTATTTAAAGATAATTTAAAATGTACATTTCCTAAGCACATCTAAATGCACGCATGAACATGCATACTTAAGTGTCGGTATAAAATTCTTTTATTTTATTCATAATACATTTACATTAGGTTATATATTTGTTAACACATGATTTGATTGTTCTTTTTAATAATCTACATTAACACTTTCTTTTTTATTTCAATCATACTTAGGCATTTGTGAATTTGTATTTAGTGTGCGTTGTAGTTGTACATAGACTAAACAAAAAGTGTTAAATCATTTATTAATAACATATTATTATGAAGCTAACTTATTCAGAGCAACCATTCAAACAGTCAAAATTTAGTCAGCATTTTTGTAAAAAGAACATTCTATGTTTACATAAAACAGAGCAACCATTAAAACTAATGAAAAAAATTGTTTTAAATAAACATTTAACAACCGAATCCGGAAAGAGCCAAACCCAAACCCAAACAATATCAAACGTTTTATCAAAACAAGATTTACGAACCAAATCCGCCTGCTAGGTGAGTCGAGGCCACATAATATCAAAGGATGGGTTTTTTTAAACAAAGACATCAAACACTGAAGAAAAAATGAAAAAAACAAAATAAGACGAAAACAAAAAGTAACACAAAAGAAATATATATTTATAAAAAGAAATTCATGTCCGCTAGATGGCCCAAGGCCTTAAAAAATCAAAAACCCAAGCCATAGCTGCAAATAAAAAAAATAAAACACAAACATACTCCGAAAAATGTTTATGAAACTAACCGAAACTAACCCGCCCATTGGTAATAGTAATAACTATTTTTTACATCAAATATCGAGAAAAATATAAATTGACTCCCTAAAACGAATACTTTATATAATGACCTTTCCAAAAAAAGTGTCCAAATTCCGTCCATACGTATGTATAAAAAGCTATATTTTTTAACTTGTATCACTTACGTCAAACAAAAAAAGAAAACAAAATTGAAAATCACAATTAAGACTAACAAAACATAAATAACCTATTTGTTCTATAAGACATATAATAATTTATAGAAAAAATATTTAAAAAATCCCGTGTTATAAATCATCCCGCATTCACGTAGACATAAATAATTTCATATCTTTTTAATTCATTTGTCTTTAAGTAACTTTTTGTTAACGATAACAATAAGGAGAGATTTACAAACATAATTATATATCTGTTTCAGCATATTGTTTTAATTAAGCTACATCTTTTTGTACATTTCAAAACATGTTTTACTTTATTTTTCCGGCTCAAATATGCATATACTTCATTTTCGCAAATACTTAGGAAACCTATTTTTCTCATATAAGATGAACACTTACTTATTTCCGTTGTTAATAAGATCAATACATAACTTGCAAACAAAATTTTATCAAATAAAAGAATATTAAACGACAATTATAAGTCATACCCGTCCATCGAACGGGTTTGAACGCAATGCAACGTTATAATATAGGATTCATAATAAGTTAACTGGATGTTCAAAAAAATAATTTCTTATTTTATATTGTACAATACTAAAAGGTAAGCCACTTATAATTTTTTTTTAATTTTTTGACTTTTTCTTTTAAATTTTGGTTTTTTTTGAAATTATTTATTCGGACTTTTAAAATTTCATAATTTTTGATTTTTAAAAAAATCGAGATTGAATTTTAAAATTTTTAAAAATATATCTATTTTTAAAATAAATTTAAGAAACATATTATAGAAATATATCAGGTTATGGTTTGATCACCCGGTAACGTGATCGATCATCCGGTCAACCCGATCGAGCCAGGGGTTCATCGTTAGCGGTTTGTTTAGATCAAGGAGGAAAAAAAAGACAACCCGACCCGTTGATCACAAATAAACTATAACTAATATATACTAAAGGTTAAATTATAAATTAAAGAAACTAAAAATGCACGAACCATAAACCTTCTGTCACAAGAAAAAAAGCGACACCGCCCATTGGGCGGGTTATAACGCTAGTATATATATATATATATATATATATATATATATATATATATATATATATATATATATATATATATATATATATATATATATATATATATATATATATATATATATATATATATATATATATATATATATATATATATATATATATATATATATATATATATATATATATATAGGTATAATTACGATTTGATACCACACCCCTAATCCCAGTCATATGTGACATGGCAGCTATTAGCCAATAGTATTTCAGAAATCCCTAAAAAGTCTTCATTTTTCACGTTTTTCATGATATGAAATCGCAGATTTTGAATATCGCGTTTTGGAAACGCAGTTTCGGAATTCGCGTTTTTAAACGTAGTTTTGACATGGATTTTCAGAAATTATGTAAAAAAGTGTCAAATGCAAGATTTGACCTTGTGACCTATGGTTAACAAGTAACCAAGTTTACCACTAAGCCAAATTACTTTTGATATTTTTTAATCGAAAACAATGTTAATAAATTCTAGAAAAACCTATGATAGGATTAAAATTAGAACAAGATATACATCCAAACACATACCTATTACGACTTGTTTATCAACATATACCTCAAAACCAACACACGATAAAAAATGTGCCCCTCTTTGTTCTTAAACCCTAATCTCAAACCCTAATGAAAATGTTTTTTTGTTTTGCAGGTTAATTCATCTTTGTTAATTCATCTTTTTTACGATTGCTTTTATTAACATTGCATATTGCTTATACCATGTTGATAGTTCTTTTGCTTTGTTTTGTTTTGTAGGGGAGGGGTAATTTGCTTAAAGAAAGGTTCCGTCATTTAATTAAGAACTTAACGTATAACTCAGTGTACATAAGTTTGTTTTGTTTTATAGTATATGTAAAAAATAGCATATTTTTTTACCGATTATGTTTTGTATAGAGTATTATTGATGTTTTGGAGGCCTTCGGGAGCATATTACCACATACAAAAAAGGTTCCATCACATCGGTACAAACTATTTACGTGCCTACTGATGACTTGACAGATCCTGCTCTAGCGACTACTTTTGCCACTTGGATGCTACCACCGTACTTTCTTGACAGGTATCCTAACCGATTTTTTAGAAAAATGGTGTTTTACGCAGAATTGAACGTTCACGCGAAAATAGGTTCCAACGGGCAGAAATATATAAATACGACAGGTATCCTAATAAATTCTTTGTTAGTTCTATTTGGTTGTTGCTTTCTTTTAAGATCTAAAAATGAATTTCAAGTTATAAATTACTACAGATTTGTTTCTTATACTGATGCAAGGCAAAATTCCCCGATTTAAGTGATATAAGGTATGGGCTCACTTCTTATACTACGTTAAATTCATATGTTTCTTCATCTAGAGGAAATTTTATGAAATGGAAAAATTTATCAGCATTTGTAAATATGTAATTTACTTACTGTTCCTTTTTTTTGAACGCAGGACCCTTTTTTTCTTCTTTGTGTATGTTATCAACCACTTTTACGGAAAATACCCAATAGAAAATTTTGGCTAATTGCAAATGCTGGAATATTGGGAGCCACGCATACACCTGACCTAAGAGGATGATATTTTAATAACTAATGCTATACTCAATGGAAGCTCTGTGATTAAATTTTTTAGATTATAATTCACTGTATTCTGGTCATAGCATAGGCGGCAGCGGTTATATGGGTACTGGAAGCTCTGAATCCTACTGTTGAGGTGCACATCATTTTCTCATTTTGTTGCCAATATTTTTTAACTCAATTCTCTTCATATAGAAACCTGTATGAGGCGTCTGTAGTGTTTGGTTACTATCTTCTTTGTTACTGTCATTTAGCTTATTTGAAATAAAATTAATAAAATTGGTGTATTCGTTACTCCTGTTATTCATCCCAATACTAATTAAATATGTTTATGCCTTGGTGATTGTACAATTACTCCAGTTAACCATTAAATATCCCAACAGTTCAAGAGTTTCATAAGAAAATACAAGTCTATGCTTTAGCAACGAAAGAGGGTATCCTATTGAGGAATTTCTCTATCCTTGCCAAGCTCTCCATCTTCAAGCTCCTCCCGACCATCAATATCACTATCACCATCATCATTTTTACTACGAGAATCTTTCTTGTGTTTATTATGCTTACGTTCGCTATCAGATTCAAAGAAGGAGGAGGCACATCAGTAATTAAAACTTAAACCACCCTCTGCTGCACAACAAGAGGAGTCCGTAGTTAGCAAAGCACTGAGGTTCCCTATACGCCCACGACAAGGTGTCACATGACAACGATGCATTGTTAAGGTCAACTCATATTAATCCTCGTGTTTGTGCAGACGTTTAGTGACACGACGGCCTTTAGGGTATCAAACATCAAGGCGACTTTTAAGTCCTTAGAACTTAGGTTCACTATTTAATCCATTTAACCAGCTGATGAGAGTGTTTCTATTAGCGCCAAATTATATTATTCCTTGTGTTTGTGTAGGCATTTATTGACACAACGGCCAGGCAGAAGACTTCAAGGCGACTTTTCAGGCTTTAGAACTCAAGTTCACCATTTAAGCCATTTAACCAGTTGATGGGAGCGTTTCCTGCTGCAAGGTTGAACCTCATACATGTTCTTTCCCTCTTTAGAAGAAAAAAAAACCCTTGCAAGGGTATTAATACATAGGGTTTTGTTTTTATTACTTTTAATTTTAATAATGAAGCGATTCTATTTATTCGCCGGTTGAACCTTTCATGGTTGGAGTTAGATTGCATCTCAAAACTAAAAATTGTTTGAGGGCCTGGAGTTAGTCAGGACTATATATATCTTCACAATTTATCACAAACACCAAGGATCAGAAATATGTAAGTCCATGTGCTTTATAAATTATTTTTTATACATCTATCTGTAGTTATAGTAACCAATTCGTATCCAAAAGACCAAAATTACGCATTTGAAATGTTTGCTAACCTGATCATGTCGCCTACTATAATATATCCGAATACGGCTTTACTAAATTCTGTGTGCTCTGAGTTATCTTGCAGGAGATGCATGTCCTTGATCATAATTTTGTAATAATTGTTCTTGGAGAAATTTACCATGCTGAAGTATTAGATCAGACACTTAACTGATCTGGGATATTTAATTGCGTTTTATGGTATGTCTTTTTATTCTATTTGATATTTAGCTCTAACACTATAGAGGTTTGCTTTATTCTCACAATAGTTGTACATCTTTGTAAATTATTACTTTTGTCATGTAATGGCTATATTTTTTGGTAAAAACAACATATATGATATATATATATGCTACTAAGAAAGAGCTCCCCATAAAACTGCTAAGCTTGGTTTTTGATCTTTAAAAGCCATTCAACTTATATTTTGCCCATTGGTTCAGTACAGAGCATATTTTGCTTGATTAGACCCGTATCACATGGTCCCTAGGTTTAACTTCTCTCACACCTTTGCCAACACTCTCAACAATCCTGACATAACAATATCAGATAGCAATATCAATGTATTTCCTTTGATTAAAAAAAGACCACAAACTTCTAATTTGATAAGTGCAGATACCTACCCAGCAGATTTGTGACAATCACCTCACACTTTATACCCCGAGGGGTGTTGATGTTTCAGGTGTGTTACTTGTGATAAGCTCTAAGACCATTTCTTGGTGTTTCAGGTAAGACTTAAATGATATTTGGAAATGAGGGGTGTTGATGGTGGCCCATGGAGGAGGCTATGTGCATTCTTTGGTTAGGTCCTTTTTAATTCAATATGTTCAATATGCATATGAACCATGTAGTACTTCTACTTCTGCATGTGAAATGGTGGATAAAGCGTTTTCAAGCTTCTAATTTTGTTATTTTGGTGGATATGTGTTGTTTGGTGAAATTACAGGTGTTCATAAAGTATGATCATGTTTCTCTATAAAATGTCTTTCACATGACAACCCATTGGACTCCATCAGAAAGAGAGATGTTGCGAAATAAGGTAATATGACCATATAGATAATATTTTTTTATTTGTCTCTCTGGCTTTAAAAGAAGTGGTACTGAGACGACACAACAACATTATCAAAACAAAAGCTAATTCATACTGAAAAAAACTGTGGCTTTCATATATTTAGGTGTTGCTAACAGAAAAGTTAGCTTCAAATTACTGAGATAAATTAGCTTCAACTTACTTCAAGTTAATTGCTTTGTGTTTTTGTTTAGTTAGGTTACTCTACTATTTTTTCACCCATCTAGATCACTGACTTTATTAAAAGATATATAAGCTACTCGACTTAATCCGTGAACTTATTAAACACTATAATTAGGTTACTTAACTTAAAGAATTTATACATTCAGATCACTCGATGTATTTCTCAGCAGTATCAAGAGCCGCCAATCCATCTTTGTTCACCAGCTTTAGGTTAACCCGATGGTCCCATGTTAGAGAACTCAAAACTTTGGATGACAGTTTATGGTTGCCAAATGAAGCGGTGTATTACCATCATCGTCTATCTCATTTATGAGACACTCCAAATCTGGTGTTTGTAGTATGTTGTTCATGTTACTTCTAACTTCTAAATTTTTCCTAACAAACTTTATGTTAGCATTTGCTTTTAGACTTATATTAGATTTGTAAGAATACCAAAGTTCTTTATGTATGTGCATAAGATGTTTAACACAATTCTTTAAATGAATTCTTTTCATATTGTAGATCCTTTCCATGACGTGAAGAGCAAACGAGAAAAAAGGAGGTATGTGGAGTTGGATGAGGAGGATACAACTGAATACATGCCTCGTGGTGGTGGTAGCACTTCAAGCCATGGTGGTAGAAGTGGTACAGATCTTTATTCAGGACGTGGTAGTTCATCACATTATAAATCTTCCGGTATATGACTGTTTTGTTTCATTAATTGCTTTGTAGACGGTTTTCATCGCCCCTCTTCCGAGCACTTCCTTAAACTGATCATATTTCATTCATCAAAACGCAAAATAATCAGAAGACTTTGACTCAATAAGGACATGTCAGGTTGGCTCCTTAACATGTAAGTCAAAATGCTTTTGGCTCAAAACAGAGAATATTTAGTGCCGGCTAAAACTGTTCGACTCCGTTTGACCTGAAAGACCTATTGTCTCAATTATTAAATATTTGTATAAATACGGAGTGTCAGATGATTATAAATCTTTGTAGTTAATAATAATTTATTATTCGAGTTAAATCATCTGGATGGATTCTAAGGATGGACTATATACTTTAGACAACTTTCAGTTCAACCCGTTAAACTCAGTTGACCCAAATTCTGTAAAACATACCCAAATTATGCTTGGATAATTAGGTATAGTAATATTTTATGAAATTCACGATTATCTCATAGAAGATGGATACATGCTCCATATATCCTTCAACCAAAATATAGAAGTTAAAGTCTGCTACTGAAGTTAATGATTTTGTGCAGATCTCAGATCGGGCTTACGAGCATCGTCATGTGTTAGTGATGGAGAAGAGGATTTTGGGTAGATTGGAGTGGAATATAACTGTCCCAACCCCTTATGTGTTCCTAGCTAGGTTCATCAAAGTTGTTGATACCCCAATGGATACAGCGGTGCGTTTTCTATATCTTGTTGATACTGGTTTCATTATGGTTAACTTGGTTCAGATTTATGTTTGACCTGTTGAATTCTTTCTGTAAAAGATGGAACGGATGGTGTACTTTTAATTCTGCATCAAACAAACATCAACAAAATCAATAAAACGTCCATACTATAAAATTTGAATCAGATGGTCTACTTTTATACACGTTTTTAGAAGAGTTGTATGAGTCCGCCAACTACTACAGAAGATAATCAGGTTCAGCTTCTATTTCATATTATAATAACACAACGACAGTGTGCGGTCGGCCCATACTATGAATTTCACATTTGCAGTCTGTTAAGAAAAGAAATTTGTAGATGATTGCATTATAAGCTTCCTAAGAAATTGGTTATTGCACTTACCTGATGAAAGGCCTATCGTGGAGGTGGTGTGTTGGCGCCATTGGTAGTTCTCAAATGCTTCTTTTGAGCGGCTTTTAGCTTCAATTGAATTAAAAAGTTCCTAAAGCTTTTTTACTTTTCATACAACGGTGACACCGATTCACTCATTACTCTCAGTACAACAAGATGCTAGATTGATATATTAAATCTTACAATTGTCACCAATTTGTATCCGTTGTAAAGGTAATGAGTTGCCAGTTGTAGTTGCATCTTTCCCATAAATATGTATATTAAGTATGTATTCCAATAAGCATCTAATGAATTTGTTTTTTATTTTTTATTTCAGGTGTTGTAAATTGGAGCCAGATATACTAAGGGATGACAATAATGTCAAAAATGGGTGCAGCACACGAGGTGCCATTACATCACTTTTGCCAAGCTTTTATACCTTTCTGGTCAGTTTCTAGCGCAAAGCAATGTAAACAAGCTAACCTAAGATTATAACATCTTAGGCTTCATTTGTTTTTTCAGAGGCTACAAGAGGTTTTTAAAAAAAAAACAAACGAGGCCTTAGTAATCATGTTTCTTGCAGGTGTGGATCCGTCAGCGCATATATATGCGAGTAAAATAAGTAATTTTGGAAAAGTTATGTGATAGGCCTCACTGTACTATATGTGTGGCCCGTATGGACGCTGCAACATCCTCACCGCACCTTACTTGGGTTTCTAAAAGATTTCAAACTCGCAGTAGCATAACGCATCGACGAGTGGTCTAATGTTTTTCTTGGTTTTGAGTCTGCAAGTTATTTTTCTATATAGTTAGTTGAAAAAATGGTTCGATAATGAGGTAAATCAGTAATCTTAAACTTAGTTATAATAGTTAAAATTGTGTCTTTAGCACTATTTACAGATTTTTCTCGATAAGGTTAACCCTGAAAAAAACTATAATACATATTTTGATGGACGCAAGAAAAATCTTATAACTTGTTCAATATGCAGGGACGAGAATTATATGCTGTAGAAGTAGATAGAATAAGAAACTGGGCAGAGCGTCGTACTCGTTTTTCCTTCACATACGCCATTGAAATATACACAGAAAACACTTGCGTGTTTGTGTTTTCAGTTTCAGTTGTTTGTGCATTCATCATACTTTGTAATTTTCCTCTTTGCTACCCATTTTACAATCAACAGACAACACTGTTACTATACTCTTTTGAATCATTTAACACATAACTAAAAGCTGGGGTTTCGATGCCTGGAGGTTCCCATGTTGACTCTTATGTTCTACGCCTTAAATATAATAGTAGTAAACGTTATGAGAGTCTCAATTCTCCACCAGCTTTGACCCGTTAGGCTCATTATCGTTTAAAAAAAAGTTTTATTTAGTATAGTTATGTAGGTGATTTATTTTTGTGTTAATGAAATTTAAGACCTCATGTTTGGTTCTTCAAGGAATGAGGATATTGGGTTTATCAATGGATGCCACGTACTTTGTACTTTATCCATTGTCTTTCGATTGACCTTTAATACCTTATCAAGATTATGGAAGCACTAAACAAATTCCAGTATATATATGTAGTTAACTGTTCAATGCATATGTGTAATGTAATGTCTCACTGACTTGTATTGAAAGTGTAATAACGAGTACATTTGTAAAACTAGAACGGTACTCGCGCAATGCGACGGCGAGTACTTAATAACGAATTTTCAGACTAATAAATATTAATCTCTTACTCATTGTAAAGTTATAAAAAGTCGAATTAAAAAACCCACTAAAATTGAAAAAGACTAAAAGTTAATAAAAATATATCAAAATAGATATCGAATTAAAAAGCACAAAATTTTTTAAAAAATATAGTGAAATTAGATTATAAAAATAATAAATAAATAAATAAAAAATTCAATTTAAAAGAAAAAATGTTGTTACAAAAGTTTGTTACAAAAGTTTGTTAGAAAAGGTTATAATATTATAATGTTGATGAAAATATTAACAACTTGCTTTATTTAATAGGTAAAAAAGTCTGAATTTTAGCTTTGCCATTTTAAAGTAATATAGATATAGATTGTATTTCACAATAATTTTGAGATGAAAGAGTAAGTTTGCATGTTTCAAGCACATCAAATTTTAGAGCGCTTAAGCCTAAAAATACTTTAAGAAATTTTGAATTATAAATTATGCTTTACATCTTTACTCGCCATTCGCCAAGGGGTAGTTGCATGCATTTTAGCTTAATGGCAATTCTAATACTACGTAGTTTAGTACCTAAAGAGAATTATATTAGATATATTAATTGGCCGGAAATTAATCAAGTTGATTTTTGAGAATCATTGTAAAAAACAAATACAGAAGCAAGTCAAACTTTTAGTGAAGCGACCTTCAAAGTGTCAATTAGACTGAATCAAATGTTTTTAACATATAAATGTCTTAACTAAAAGTTAGTATGTTCTCCGTTATTTTATCATGCTTTTGTTATTCTCTAATAACAGGTACCCGTGTGTTGCAGCTGCGGGTACATTATAAAATAAGTTTCGATTAATAACATTTTAATTTTATGCTCCTTACAACGATAGATCGAAAAACGACAATTAAAAGATTAAGTAACTTTAATAGATTGTATAGCTTAACCGATGGTGACTCCGGTTAAACTCGTTGGTATGGTTATGTATTCAAAACTATATACACTATAATTTTATATAAACAACATATGTATATATGCTTTTGTTGATATATGATTTAAATTGTTATATATTGTGAACATAAAATTGTATGTTTAATTAACAGGGTTATTAATTATATGTTAATTAGCGTTGATTAATTTTGGAAAAAAATAACATGTAGTGATATTTGTACAATGTGTTATTTTATTTGTAAATTGTGATAATGAGGTGTTTTAATTATAATACTAATAATTTTTAATTATATACTATTAAATGTAATTTGTTGTATTAAATGAAATTAATTGTGCATTACAATGTTATTTTTTTTAATATTGACGCTACGTTGATTTGTACATGAAGCATTACAAAGAGTAAGTTGATTTTGTAACACTTCTAGAAATAAAAAGGGTTTTCTTTTAATATGTAGTAGAGATTTATCCATTTAACCTAAAATAATCCAAACACATCTGTGGGTGAAGGATAAAAATATTAAAAATTAGTTTCCTTTTAGTTTTCTTTTAACAAAAACACGTGACACCCCCAACATATAAATCTAATACACAAACATACTTTTAGAAAAGTTACGAAACAAACCCACGTGTACCAAGGCCTAACACTATCAAAGCTTACTTTACGTTTAACCAACAAAAAATAAACCGATATTTGTACAACGCTAGATTCACATGAGACAAAACACGTCCGCTGCGTAGGTAAAGGCGTAAAAATATCAAAATAAATTTCTTTTTAGTTTTCTTTAAAAAAACTACTAACAGATATAAAGAAGGAGAAGAGGTGTGGTAATATTTAACTAAAATGATTACAGTGCAAGACTTCAAATTTTTTATATCACTTTAGATTATTTTTGTTTTAACAACGTTATTTACCCATTTTATATTTAGTATTCCTTGAATAGATATTTATTACTAAAAAAGATATGCTTCTTATTAGCCAACCACACGAGTGGTACATGATTTTGTGAACATTCATAGTAGATATAAAACAGTCGTCTGTTATTTAAGCTATTCGGTTAATTAAAATTAACCCGAAAATTAAAGCTTATATATTCTAATCGATAATAATACTTACAACTTTTTTTAGAAAAAAAGTTATTTTATATTGTTTTTACTGTAATCTTTTAGAGGAAAATGTTCAAGTAAAACAATATCTTAAATTGAAAAATATAGGAAAGCATGACAACCTTAGGATGTGTTGCTTTGACTTCATATACGGACTAAGTTATTTGTGTCATTTAGTAATTTAAACGAAGTTTTAAAGATAAGATAATTTTAATGGAGGGTTAATTTTGTTACTTTACATCCTTCAAATTGTTGACAGTTTCTGGTCCTCACATAAAAAAACACTACTAGCTGTTTTTTTAATTGATATTGGTTTTAGAAAACTCTCACGCACAAATTATATTATTCAAACTTTAAAGAATTTAAAATTTTAATAATTTTTTTATTTAAAATCAGATTGAATTTAAAATTAGAAAAATAAATTTATTTTTAACAAAAATTTAAACGTAACTTAAGCGTAAATTATAAATAAAATATAATATAGGTTAAATAGAAAAAACAATAAACCAAGAACGCACAAACAATAAACCCCCCGGAATAACAACAAAAACGACCCCGCCCGTTGGGCGGGTTACGAGGCTAGTATATATATATATATATATATATATATATATATATATATATATATATATATATATATATATATATATATATATATATATATATATATATATATATATATATATATATATATATATATATATATATATATATATATATATATATATATATATATATATATATATATATATATATATATATATATATATATATATATATATATATATATATATATATATATATATATATATGATGTAATTTGATTACATGATTGTTTGATGATTATTTTAATATTTATACGAGGTATTTTTATGACGTAGATTGTCACAAGAAACCCTAAGTCCCCTAACAAATCAGTCTAAGCCATTTCTGTAGGAATTCTAGCTATTCCAGATCTAAACCAAGTTGTGGATAATTATGATCCCAACAAAATAGTTGATATTCGTAGAAATGTAAATATTAGTTGATTATGATATTGAAGAAGAATTGGCGAGATTAAAGCTGATATTGATGTCATGACGATCTTTCTTTATAGAGTGGAGTTTGACAAAATCTTACCACCTAGAAAGATGTCATCTGATTTGGTGTCACCTAATTCTTAAATTGAAATCGAAAGGGTGAATGTTGCACTTGAGGCTGTCATTAGAACCATTACCCAAAAGCCTCATGCCACTAGTACCTTTCCGAGAAGTCTAATTGAATGTGTGAGTCATTTCATACTAGTGACTCATTTGATAACCATTGTTGTAAGAGCTATATGATTGGAATTTAAGTGTTGTTCATATCGAGCTTTTATTGCCCTTTCAAGGTCTAAGAATAAGGTTGAACGTATTGAAGAATGAGGTAGGATATCGCATTGAGTATGATTGGTCGAAACTTGAATAAAATAAAATTTAACTTGTATGAAATATGAGATTGTTAAGAGGAAGTCGTTAACTTCTGTGATTGAATTATAAGGTTTTAATTGATTGTTGATTCGTGTTAAGGGTTGTTCCTAGGCCATTGTCCACTGACGAGGATGCCGAGTGTCCAAGAAATAAATCGAAGAAATCTTCTTCTAAAATTAGGACCGATGGATCTTTCGGGACATGTGTAACACCTAATGACTTTTGTAGATTAGTATTCATTGTAGTATCTTTTAAAATTCTCTAACTTAACTGAGATATCAGTTGGTAGGATGAGTTCTTGGAATAGTATGACATAGTGACACGTAATGTGTTACGGTACAATTTTGACTTGTTTGTGATTAATCAAAAGACTACCTTTGATTGCTAAATTCTACATGTATCGATGTTATCTCTCTTTTATTGCTTCATCCTAATGTTCGCATTAGTGATGCAATCATTGAACACGTACTCATCTCGAATTGAGTTACGCTGTAGATTATTCTTTTTGAGCGCCAGCGAAGTCATGAACCTTATGATTAATTGGCTAAAACTCATTTCCTATCATATTGTAGTTAGTTCTTGGTGAACAACTTTTCATCACTCTTTTGTAGATCACTCATTGTTTTTATAAGATAAAACAGTATTCCTTGAGAAAAAAAACTGAATTTTCATCACCGTAAGGTTATTTAAAGTGATATTTATAAGTAATCGTTATCGAAATAAAGTTTTTTATGAAACACCTTGGAAAACTTAATTGTTTTCATAACAAAGAACATCTCTGTAAATTCATTTGATTTTTATTTTATGATTAAGCATGAGTGTATATATTTTAAACATGATGACAAAGTTTTGAAGAACTGAGTATTGCATCGTCAATTCTAAAATTGTATATAGTTGCGCGCCTACATACAATTTGGAAGGGACCGTGCAAGGCTGATTAGTAGTCACCATGAAATATTAATAAACACTAAATTTTCTTTGAAGATTTTGAAAGATTAAATTTTATGAGATCTACAAGAAGTGCAAAAATAAGGACATATTGTTAGAGACACCTACATATGTGCCTGTACCATTTATTCTTCTGAATCAAATTTACTCATCTGTGGATATTGTCTTAATTGACAATTGATATTCCCTTCTTGTCCAATTCTCCCGTGGTGAGATTCTTAGGAAAAGTATTTGATTACCGAATGTTGATACCCGACTGGATGCATCAACGTTCCTATAATTTCTTTTGATTAAGATTTCAGTTGAATGACCTGGGTAACGATCCGAGGAGCTTTCGAATGCGTACTCAATCCTGAAAACATGGGATGTATTCATATTCGTTAATGTTTTCGTCTGTATCTGATTTGAAATTCTCTCGCGTAGATTATGCGTTGACCTTACTCTTTTAATGGTAGTTGTGTCTCCTGATATCCTTGAATTTGTGAAGGATTATGAGTTATTATTAGTCTTTTGAGAAGTTCACATCTTATCAACGGTAATGAAACTGGAAAGTTAATAGTGCTAGTAGAATGGAATGATTGATTATGACATGACGACATTGTCTTAAGTGATGGGAACTCGAGTAGAATTCCCCTAAATGATAAGATGTTGGTTATCAAAAGTGATCTAAATAATTCTTGATAGATGACCATATCCTGCATTTAGACTTGAAAGTATACCGTAAATGGTTGTGAACTTGTCATAGATATTGTAATCTAGAAAGGACTTAATGTAAATTTATTAAAAGATGTTTATGTTATCTGAAACTTTAGGAGGTATTTGTTGATGAATTACCTAGACTTTCGCCATTAAGGCAAGTTGAATTTGGTATTGATGATATTCCTGGTGCTGCACCTGTGGCGTGTGCACTATACGTCAGCACCATCTGAATTAAAAGAATTACCGTACAACTGAGAGAGTTGTCGGAGAAGGCTTTTATTCTACCAAGCTCCTCATCATGAAGAGCTATGGTGTTATCATTCCTTATACTTATTGATTACCGTGAACTAAGTAAATTGACGATCGAAATTGATATCCATTAACCAAGATGATAGATTTGTTCGATCATTTACAAGGTTCTAGCGTATATTCACAAAAATTTGATCCACGGCATGGTTATCATCAACTTCGCATCCACGAAAAAGATTATCTATTCCAATCACTACATTCAGAACTCGTAATGAACATTATGAGTTTCATGTTATGTTGTTTGGATTGACCAATGCACATGTAGCATCCATAAGTTTGGTGAATCACGTGTGTAGGCTGTAATTTGATAAATTCATGCTTGTGATCATTAAGGACCATTTGTTTGTTTATAAGTATAAGAAGGAGTTAATAATTATTTATAAACTGCCCGAATTTGTCCGAGCAATGAAAAATATGTACCTTGAATAATTAACATGTGATTTAAGGCTTAATCCTTTACATTATTTGCCCGTGTGATTAAAAGATAATGGAATCTATATTGACTCTTCAAAAATAAGAGCCATTTAAGACTTTGGGTTTTACCAAAAAGAAAGTGCAAATATGTTTTGACAAATGTTTTATCAAAAGAATTTTTAAGAAATTATTCCCTTATACCCAAATCATTTAACTAAACTCCTTTAGGGTTAAATGTTTGTGTATACCTCAAGACAACCTAAGAGGGATTGACGAAACCGTTTAAACCAAGACTTGGAATTTGAAACGACAATTTTTGCTTTTCAACTAAGAAAATTTTGACCATAACAAAAGTTTTTTTTTTCTTTTTCGAACATTTACAAATCTTATTAATTATTTTCAATAAATCAACAAAAATCGTGTTAACTAAATTCAAATTAATTTGAATATTTTTATATAAATGGTCGAGCTAAGAAATTTAAAATTTTTACGTTTACGTTTCTTAAAAATTAAATATTTATTATTTAATTGCCTGTAATAATTATCGGCGCTTTAGACGTCGGATTGAGCAAAACTTATAAAAATAATTGTTGAGATGAAACTAAAACTTAGAAAATGTGAAGAAAGAATTTCTGAGTGATTTTGGTTATGACAATTATTTCATCAGGAAAGGTGAATGTAAATAATGACGCATTATGTAGAAAGGATAAAGAATCAATTAGGATGTGTGCCTTAGTAAAGATTGTGCAAAATAAATTGCCGAGCAATTTAAAAATAACTGATGCTTGTAAGAAGGATAATATAGATAATAAAAGGGGTTCTCGGCTAATGTGAACCATTAGAATTGAGAAGCCGATGGCGTTAAATGTTTTAAAGGCCGCTTTTGATTGCCTAAATATGGAGGTTTGTGAGATGTAGTCATGTTGGAATCTCGTAAGTATAAGTATTCTATTCATGCCATTTCTGATTTAATGTATCTTTATCTGAAGAAGTTGTACTAATGGTAAATTATGAAGGCATACATCGCCTCATCATTAGTAAACGTCTAAGTATTGCAAAGGTCATCATCTGAATTTGATTTGATTTGGGTCATCGTCGACAGACTGACCAAATCAGCTAATATCATTCCTGTTAATGATAGATTCTCGATGAAGAAATTGACTCTTGGTATTTAAAGGAGTTGTGTAAACATAGTGTTGTATCGATCATCTCTATCAAGATCCTCGCTTCGTATCGAATTTCTAGGGATTTGCTCAGAAGTCATTGGGAACGAACCTTGATGAGAGTACTGTTTACCACCCCAGTCGAAGGGACGAGGTAAAGTAATGATACAAAACACTAGAACTGTTGTTTTATGCTTGAAAAATTGACCTTTGGTAATAAACCGTATAATCGCTTTCCTTTGGAGAGATTATCATTGATAATTATCGTATTAGGATCGAGATCGAATCTTGTTAGGATCTAAATATAAGAGCATCTGTAAGCAGGAGTTGGGATGAAGACATCCAACATACACCCATTGTCAGTTGGACATGTATTTTAGGTTTAAGGTTGCCTATGATGACAAACCTAACCTTACAAGATACCCGACCCGTGAAATCTGAAATGATTGTTGAAATTAGGACCTGACTATTGACTGCCAGTAGTGGATAGGAGGTTATGTGAACATGGAATGTAGATCTTGAAGTGCAGGATGGGTAGCGAAGTTATGCCTAAAAAGTTTACTTTGGAAAAACGAATAGATGATCTGAAAGATCACGGGAAATAAGTCCCCGTTGCATGGGACCATTGAGATGATGTAAAAGTTGGTTTGAAAGGCATATAAGCTGGATCTACCCTAGGACTTCAAGGGCTGCGTAAATTATGATTCGTATATCTAACTTGATTAAATATCTATCAAGTGAAAATCTGAATTCTTCTTGATAAAGTTTAGATCGACGAAAAGTTGCATTCATCAAAAACCCGTGAACATCATGGATAGAGAAAGTAAGTCAACATTAAGCCTGATCTTATTCCCGTAGTTATGTTTGATGAAACTCGCGTATTGTAATGGATTACACTTGTGAGAAAAGACCGAATGTGGAGGAAATACCCACATGGCTCTAACTCTATAAGAAGCGAGTAGTAAGATAAATCGATCTTTGAGGACAAAGATCCTGTTTAGGGGTAAATGCTGTGACAATCCGTCAATTTATGGTTGATATTTTATTCTTAAGTGTTATTTAAAAACATTATTTTAATGTTATATTATGAACTCACTTATTTTTTGGAAGAAATTTGGGTTTACATCTTGAAGTAGCATCGACTACGTCTAAACCGGAGGATTCTACGTTACGTGCTAACGTTTACATACACTGTTTTGGTGACAGTCCGACACTTCAGGAAATAAATTTATCCGTGAATATTATTTTGGGATTTTAAAATTGTGTTGGTTCATAAACTCACCAATTTACGAGAAGATATTAGGACTTACGTGAATAATTTAACGTCCTTTACGACTAAACCGGAAACCCTAGGTTTACGTATTTACGTTTTTGAACTCCGTTTTTGATGAGACAATTTTTATTAGATTCGTTTTGTGGCGTTGATTCATAATTTATAAAAATGTTTTTCATAAAACGACCCGTAAATTAGTGGGATGAGACAAGTTTACACTTGCCTCACCCCACTCATGGGACGGCTAAACATAAGACAATACACCCCTTGAGGTGTCAAAACTTCATAAACAAGCTTTAACACATGTCAAGCTAGCTAAACAAGCTCACATCAAAACCACCAAACATCTAAACCACTTCTCATTTATCTCATGCAAAAAACACCAAATCCTCTCCTTTCTCTCTCAATGTGCCGTCCCACTCTCACCCTAAATACCCCTATTTGATCAATTTTTACCACAATATCATGTGTTATTCACACATATGATGGAAACCCTTTGAAGATATGAAGATTTGAGGTGATCTTAACCTATGAAAAGGAGTTTTCATGAGGTTAAAGGGCTGATTTCATGGAGATGTTCATCCATCCAAAGGACCCAAGAAGTTGCGTTTGCTAAAGTTGAATATTTGATAACAAGAACCAAGTCTTGTTCATCAAAAACCCCATCTTTTCATCACTAATGGTGGTATAGAGATTGTTCTTCCTATCCTTGTTGTTATTTTGAATATGTCATATTGTATTTTCTTTATTTATGTATATGTATATGATAATGAATGATGATAAAATTTTTGTGTGGGGATCATGTGTTGATAAACATGGTTAAAAAGATTGAAAACTACATGTAAAAAGGTTAAAATCTTACTTAAATTATTAGGCTGTATAAAAACAGTAAAGAACCATTTGTTAAACTGATAAAATGATATAGATGAATCAATATACAGTAAGTATTAAGTCTTATACACATGTGAGAGTTGGCCATACAATGGAATCCTAAAAATGAGTAAGATATGATCAAAACAATATTGGAGTGAAAATCTGCGTAGACTATTTTGGACGAATTTATTAAAATACTTGAAGGTTGATTCATCAGTAGCTATACTAGAGTTAAATGAAGCACATATCATGTAGTTTATGCTATAAAAAATTGGGGTCCTATCTCCTAATATAACTCTAGATATGTGTTGGGAATAAATTATAGCCAGTCTACTTGAACGCTGACAAGAGTAAAACAAGCGTTTACAGGAGTAAAACAAACGCTGACAGCTCAAGCGTTGACAAGACAAAGTCAAGTGTTGATACATTGAAGACAAGCACTGATGGGAAGATATACTCTACGCGTTTATTGTATTCTAGATTACTTCTAGTAAAGATAGGAACAACAATGTATTTTCTATATTTATCTTTACCTAGAATAGCTGATACGTAGATTATTGTACAAGGCTTCTTATGTCTATAAAAGAAGACCTTTAGGTTAATATTCAATATAAGTTTTCATACGTAAACTACTTTCATTGTAAGCAAGTTTGATATCATTAATCAAAGTGAAAGTTTGTTTATATCATTGTGTTCTTGTTTAAGTGTTAATTCCGCATAACACTTAGATTGTCATAAACATATACAAAGGTTTCTCTAAGTGTATTACTTGATCTAATCTCGTATACATAAAGCTAAATCGATCTAAGTTTGGGATCAACAATATGGACATTTTAGTGGACTGAATATTTAGGACAGATTTTATAAAATAAATAGTATATAATATAAGCACTCAAAATTATGTATTTATAAAATATACATATATAGAGCCCACTAGTTACTAATAATAATTATAAATGAAGTTATATATGTTGATATTAAAATGAGACATTTTATATAAATTACAAGTATAAATGTTTTTCCAAGTTATAAAACTATATACATAAGTTTTACGTCTTTTCGGCTAAAACCGAAAGATTAACGTTTTTGTCAAATAAAACTTAGTCGGTCGGAACCGTCTAATGTAAACTTTTTTAAACTCACATACTGATTTATAAACTTATATAAAAAGTAAAAATCGATAAAACTCGAGCTTTATGACTTATGGACATTAACGGGACAAAATAGCCTTATTGGACTATTAACCCGACAAGTTGGCTAAACACTAATGGACTTAATCATTTGGCTTAACCCACTTGGGCCCAACATGTGAGTATAGGCCTGATAATAAAAGTGTAATTAGACTAATATAAGGTAATGGACTTATAATGGGCTTATTGGGCCTTAACATGTAAACAAGATAAACTAGTGAAACTAGTTTAAAAAGTTACCGACACATAACACTATAATGGGTAAATGAAGATATACAATCCCACTTGATCATCATCATATTTATAGAATCATCATATGTATACATAGCTATTGTTTTTATAAAGTCATTAGACAAGAGTCTATGACGAGTATTATTTGTCTAGGTTTCTGTGATGGAAGCACGTACCGTACATCCAAATCGCCGATAACCGCCTTTCCCAATCAACATGAGTTCATAGCCTCGCATCCTTTTAAATGTTTTTATGAAATGTTTTATAAACCCGCGAGGGAGATAACATGTTAGTTTTGATAAAATAGGACACCATTTGTCCTGATTGTTTGTTTATTGATTTGGACCCGAATGATTGTATGACCCGATGAATGATTATATGACCCGATGTATGAAATGAAATGGATTATTAAAGTTAGGTTATGTCACTAAAAGTCCCATTGGCATGAGTTGTGAACTACCGGGATTTGGTAGACGCTTATGCATATAATAGTAGTATTTGGGGAAGATCACCCCAGTTCGCGCCTTGACGGTTGATCCCCGTCATGCCACATTGATTGGTAAGCGAATTTATGTATGAGAAGATTTCCATAGCGTGATTTTTGTGACAACACGCTAACTTAGATGGGCAAATTGAGTTTCGGGTTAGCTACCCGTTGTTTGTTATAGTAAGGTAACAATGTCATGCGGCTTATAATAATCCAATAACGAAAATAATGCTATACGCATTGAATTACGATCTATTGCCTGACTAGCAATATGGGGTCTTATTATTGATATTATGTTCGTGTTTTGGTTTTACATAACCATATTCATTTAACGGTTTTTACTTAACTCTATACAACGTTATAAAACGTATTTTATAATGTTTTTTCGACATTGTTTCGTATATTGGTTTTGAAGGCTAAATCCTATAGTATGATTTATAACAAAGATTTGTATAAAATGTTTTTGGCTTATTTTATGGCCTCCGACAAAGGATTGTACAAAATGATTTTTGATGATGATTATTTATACCGGTGATTTATTAATGGTTTATTAAACTCTATGAATTCACTCGGCGTTTTCGCTGACCTTTTCTTTTAACATGTTTTATCTTAGGTACTTGAAGGTAATTCTCGGGAAGACAACAAGAATTTATGGCCCGCACTTAAATAACCATTTCCATTCAAATGCTTTGTAAAACTTGTATGAAATACTATGACTTGGGACCTATGTAAATTTTATATTTATGAATGGAAATGCTTTATTATTAAACGACGCGATTTTTATGCGTTGTCTATGATGTGAGTAATGTGTTATCCCGTAACACCAACGACTCTTCCACTGTATTGAATTGTAAAAATTTGGGGGTGTTACAAAACGCCGAGTGAATTCATAGAGTTTAATAAACCTTTAATATATCACCGGTATAAATAATCATCATCAAAAATCATTTTTTGTACAATTCTTAGTCGGAGGCCATAAAATAGGCCAAAAACATTTTATACAAATCGTTGTCAAAATCATAATATAGAATATTGCCTTCAAAACCAATATACGAACCAATGTCGTAAATACATCATACAATACGTTTTATAACGTTGTACATAGTTAAATAAAAAAACATTATATGAAAATGGTTTATACAAACCAAAACACGAACATAATATCAATAATAAGACCCCGTATTGCTAGTTAGGCAATATATCGTAATTCAGTGTGTATATCAGTATTTTCGTCATTGGATTATTATAAGCCGCATGACATTGCTACCTTACTATACCAAACAACGGGTAGCTAACCTGAAACTCATTTGCCCATCTAAAATAGCGTGTCATCACAATAATCACGCTTGTATAAATCTTCTCATACATAAATTCTCTTCCCAATAGTATTATTATATGCATATGCGTCTACCAAATCCCGGTAGTTCACAATTCATGCTAATGGGACTTTTGGTGACATAACCTAAATTTAATAATCCATTTTATTTCATACATCGGGTCATATAATCATTCATCGGGTCATACAATCATTCGGGTCCAAATCAATAAACAAACAATCGGGACAACTGGTGTCCTATTTTATTAAAACTAACATGTTATCTCCTTCGCGGGTTTATAAAACATTTCATAAAAACATTTAAAAGAGTGAGAGGCTATGAACTCACGTTGATTGGGAAAGGCGGTTATCGGCGATTTAGATATACGGTACGTGCTTCAATCACGGAAACCTAGACAAATAATACTCGTCTTAAACTCTTGTCCAATGACTTTATGAAAACAATGGCTATGTATATGTATGATGATATTATAAGTATGATGATGATCAAGTAGGTTTTTATATCTTCATTCATTCATTGTAGTGTTATGTGTTGGTAAATTTTTATACTAATTTAACTTCTTTACATGTCAAGGCCCAATAAGCCCATTATAAGCCCATTACCTTATATTAGTCCATTTTATAATTTTAACATCAGTCCTATACTCACATGTTGGGCCCAAGTGGGTTAAACCCAATGAATAAGTCCATTAGTGTTTAGCCAAATTAGTTGGGTTAATAGTCCAATAAGGCTAATTTGGCCCGTTAATGTCCATATGTTATAAAGCTCGGGTATTATCGGTTTTTACTTGTTATATAAGTTTATACATCAGTATGTGAGTTTATAAAAAGTTTACTTTAGACGGGTCCAACCGTCTAAGTTATATTTAACAAAAACGTTAATCTTTCGGTTTTAGCCGAAAAGACGTAAAACTTATGTATATAGTTTTTATAACTTATAAAACTTATCAAATTGCCATTTCTAGAAAATGTCTCATTTATTTATGAATGTACATACTTATTATTATGTAATATATAAGTTAGTGGGTTTTAAATTTATATTTTATATTGTATTTACTTAAGTGCTAATATTATACTATATACTTTAATTTCACAAATCTGATTTTTACTTTCACTTTCACTATT
The DNA here is from genome assembly GCA_025667525.1 of Glebionis coronaria. Lineage (NCBI taxonomy): Eukaryota > Viridiplantae > Streptophyta > Magnoliopsida > Asterales > Asteraceae > Glebionis > Glebionis coronaria. The sequence continues at coordinate 9,146,757 of CM046881.1, read as the reverse complement.
TTTACCATATCTTGAGTTCTACAAGGATATAGAAGCTTATTTTTGGATGACATAAACTTTATATTATGTGCTACAATTAACTTAGTTTTAGCTACTGCTCAATCTAAGTCTATGTGTCCCTAACACTCCTCACAAAACAGACTATTCAGATTGGTACATCAATTTTGTTTTGATCATATCTAACTCACTATAATGATTCCATTGCATGGACAACTCTCAAATGTGTAAAAGTCTTAATACTTACTGTATATTAATTTATCTATACCATTTTATCAGTTTAACATATGGTTGTTTACTGTTTTTATACAACCTACTAAATTAAGTAAGATTTACCACTTTTACATGTCGTTTTTCATCTTTTTAACCAAATTTATCAACACATGATCCCCATATAATATTTTGATCATCATTCATCATCATATACATATAAATAAATGAAGAAAATACAAGATTACATATTCAAAATAACAAATTTCCATTCAAATGCTTTGTAAAAATTGTATGAAATACTATGACTTGGGACCTATGTAACTTGATATTTATGAATGGAAATTGCTTTATTATTAAACGACGTGATTTTTAAGCGTTGTCTATGATTTGAATATTTAGGTGTGTTACAGTTTGGTATCAGAGATCTCGTTATAGAGAACGAAACATTTTTTAAACTAAGTTTTTGAATAAAACATTTCAAAATCTTTTAACTATAAACATTTTTCTCAAAATGTCTAAAAATCTTTTGACTATAACGGTGCCGAAAAATTCCCGAGTTACCGACAAGGCTAGACTGTGAAGTGTTATTTTAATATATATATATATATATAACTTGTATTATATATATATGATGTAATTTGATTACAAGATTGTTTGATGATTATTTTAATATTTAAACGAGGTATTTATACGACGTAGATTGTCACCAGAAACCCTAACTCCCCTAGCAAATCAATCGAAGCTATTCATGTAGTAATTCTAGCTATCCTAGAGCCAAACCAAGTTGTGGATATTTATGATCCCAACAAATGGTTGATATTCTTGGAAATGTTGATATTAGTTTATTGTGATATTAAGGAAGAATTGTCGAGATTAAATATGATATCGATGTCATGATGATTTCTCCTTATAGAGTGGAGTTTGACAAAACCTTACCACTGGAAAGGTGTCATCTGAATCGTTGTCACCCAATTCTTAAATTTGAAATCGAAATGGTGAATGTTGCACTTGAGGCTGTCATTGGAACCATTACCCAAAAGCCTCATGCCACTAGTACCTTTCTGAGAAGTCTAGTTGAATGTGTGAGTCATTTCATACTAGTGACTCATTTGATAACTATTGTTGTAAGAGTTATAGGATTGGAAATTAAGTGTTGTTCATATCGAACTTTTAATGCCCTTTCAAGTTCTAGGAATAAGGTTGAAAGTATTGGAGAATGAGGTATGATGTTGCATTGAGTATAAGTGGATTAAAACTTGAATAAAGTAAAAAAAAAATTTAACTTGTATGGAATAAGAAATTGTTAAGTGGAAGTTGTTGAGTCCTGTAATTGAATTGTAAGGTTTTTAATGATTGTTGGTTTGTGTTAAGGGTTGTTCCTAGGCCATTGTCCAATGACGAGGATGCCCAGTGTCCAATAAATAAATTGAAGAAAATCTTGTTCTGAATTGGGACCGATGGATCTTCTGGGACAGGTGGGACACCTAATGACTCTTATAGATTAGTATTCATTGTAGCATCTTTTAAAAATCCCTAACTTAACTGAGACATCAGTTGGTAGGATGAGTTTTTGGAATTTTATGACATGGCAACACGTAATGTGTTACGGTACAATTTTGACTTGTTTGTGATTTATGAAAAGACTACCCTTGATTGCTAAATCCTATATGTATCGATGTTATCTATCTTTTCTTGCTTGTTTCTAATGCTCGCATTAGTGATGCAACCATTGAACAAGTACTCATCTCGATTTGAGTTATGTTGTGAATTATTCTTTTTGAGCGCCATCGAGGTCCTGAACCTCATGATTATTTGGCTAAAGCTCATTTCCTATTATATTGTAGTTAGTTCTTGGTGAACGACTTTTCATCACTCTTTTGCAAATCACTCATTGTTTTATAAGTTGATACAGTATTCCTTGAGAAAAATTGAATTTTCATCACCGTATCGATTATTCAAAGTGAGATTTATAAATAATCATTATCGAAATAAAGTTTTTTATGAAACACTTTGGAAAACTTAATTGTTTTCATAACAAAGGACATCTCTTTAAATTCATCTGATTTTTATTTCATGATTAAGCATGAATATATATTTTAAACATGATGACAAAGTTTTGATAAACTGAGTATTGCATCGTTAATCTTAAAACATACAATTTGGAAGGGACCATGCAAGGATGATTAGTAGTCACCATGAAATTATTAATATAAATTTTCTTTGAAGATTGTGAAAGATTAAATTTTATGAGATCTGCAAAAAGTGAAAAATAGGGACATATTATTAGGGACACCTACATATGTGCCCGTACCATTTGCTCTCCTAAGTTGAATTTAATCATCTGTGGAAATTGTCTTAATTGACATTTTGTATCCCTTCTTTGTCCAATTCTCCCGTGGTGAGATTCTTTGGAAAAGTATCTGATTATCGAGTGTAGATACCAGAATGGATGTATCGACGTTCCTATCATTTCTTTTGATTAGATTTCATTTGAATGACCTGGGTAACGATCCGAGGAGCTTTCAAATGCGTACTCAAATTATGAAAAAATGGGATATATTCATATTCGTTAAATTTTTTTGTCTGTATCTGATTTGAAATTCTCTCGCGTAGATTATGCGTTGATCTTATTATTTTAAGGTTAGTTATGTCTCCAGATATCCTTAAATTGTGAAGGATTATGAGTTATTAATAGTATTTTGAGAAGTTCACATCTTATCGACGACAATAAAACTGAAAAGTTGGTAGTGCCATTAGAATGGATTGATTGATTATGACATGACGACATTGTCTTAATTGATGGGAACTCGAGTAGAATTCCCCTAAAAGATAAGATGTTGATTATCAAAAGTGATTTAAATAATTCCCGATAGGTGGCTGTATCCTGCTTTTAGACTTGAAATTATACAATGAATGGTTATAAACTGATCATAGATCTTGTAATCTAGAAAGAACTTAAAGTAAATTTATTAAAAGATGTTTCTGTTATCTGAAACTTTAGGAGGTATTTGCTGGTGAATTACCTAGACTTTTGCCATTAAGGCAGGTTGAAATTGGTATTGATTATAAGCCCGGTGCTGCACCTGTGGCGTGTGCACTGTACGTTAGAACCATCTGAATTAAAAGAATTACCGTATAACTGAAAGAGTTGTCGGAGAAAGATTTTATTCTACCAAGCTTGTCATCATGAAGAGCTATGGTGTATTATTCCTTATATTTGTTGAATTACCGTAAACTAGGTAAATTGGTGATCAAAAATCTACATCCACTACCCAAGATGATAGATTTGTTCAATCATTTACAAGGTTCTAGAGTATATTCAAAAATTTGATCCACGACATGGTTATAATCAACTTCGCATCTGCGAAAAAGATTATCTATTCCAATCACTACATCCAGAACTTGTAATGACCATTATGAGTTTCATGTTATGTCATTTGGATTGACCAATGCACATGTAGCATCCATAAAATTGGTGAATCACGTGTGTAGGCTGTAATTTGATAAATTCATGCTCGTGATCATTAAAGACCATCTGTTTGTTTCTAAGAATAAGAAGGAGTTAATAATTATTTATAGATTGCCCTGAATTGGCCGAACAATGAAAACCTGTACCTTGAATATTTAACATGTGATTTAAGGCTTGATCCTTTACATAAAATGACCGTTTGATTAATGATGGTAAGACATATATATATATATATATATATATATATATATATATATATATATATATATATATATATATATATATATATATATATATATATATATATATATATATATATATATTGACCCTTCAAAAATTGGAAGTCATTTAAGACTTTGGGTTATACCGAAAAGAAAGTGCAAATATATTTTGACAAATGTTTTATCAAAAAAAAACTTTTAAGGAAACATTCCCTTAAATCCAGAACATTTAACTAAACTTTTGTTTAGGGGTAAATGTTTGTGTATACCTCAAGACAACCTAAGAAGGATTGATGAAAACATTTAAACCATGACTTGGAATTTGAAACGAAAATTTTTGCTTTTCAACTAAGAAAATTTTGACCAAAGTATAACCAAAGATTTTTCGAACATTTACGAATCTTAATAATTGTTTTTGATAAATTAACAAAAGCCGTGTTAATTAAATTCAAATTTATTTTGAACATTTTTATATAATTGGTGGAACTGAGAAAATTTAAAACTTTTACGTTTACGTTTCATAAAATTTAATATTTATTATTTAATTACTTGTAATAATTATCGACGCTTTGGACGCCGGATTGAGTAAAACTGATAAAAATAATAGTTGAGACGAAACTAAAACTTAGAAAATATGAAGAAAGAAATTTTGAATGAATACATTCATGATATTTATTTCATCAGGGAATGTGAATATGATTACTGACACATAACATAGAAAGGATAAAGAATTAATTAGGATGGTGCCTTAGTAATGACGGTGCAAAATAATTTTCCCGAGCATTTTTAAAATAGCCGATGCTTGTAAAAAGGATAATTTAGATAATAAAAGGGGGTTCACGGCTAATGTGAACCATTAGAATTGAGAAGCCGATGGCGTTAAAAGTTTAAAAGGCCGCTTGTGGTTGCCTAAAAATGGAGATTTAGAGATTTAGTTATGTTGGAATCTTCTAAGTTTAAGTGTTCTATTCATGTCAATTCTGACTAAATGTATCTTTATCTGAAGAAGTTGTACTTATGGCAAATTATGAATGCAGACATCGCCTCATACGTTAATAAACGTCTAATTATTGCAAAGGTCATCATCTGAATTTGATTAGATTTGGGTCGTCGTCGACAGACTGACCAAATCTGCTAATATCATTCTTGTTAATGATAGATTCTTGATGAAGAAATTGACTCTTTTGTATTTAAAGGAGTTGTGTAAACATAGTGTGCCTGTATCGATCATCTCTATGAAGATCCTCGCTGCGCATCGAATTTCTAGAGATTTGCTCAGAAGTCACTAGAAACGAACCTTGATGAGAGTACCGTTTACCACCCAAATCTAAGTAAAGTAATGACACAAAACACTAAAAGTGTTGTTTTATGTTTGAATGATTGACCTTTGGTAATAAACTATATAATCGTATTCCTTTGGAGAGATCATCATTGATAATTATCGTATTAGGATCGAGATTGAATCTTGTGAGGATCTATATGAGAGCATCTGTAAGCAGGAGTTGGGATGAAGACACCCAACATACACCCACTATGAGTTGGACGTGGCTTTTAGGTTTAAGGTTGCCTATGATGACAAACCTAACCTTACAAAATACCCGACGCGCGAGACCTGAAATGATTGTTGAAATTAGGATCTGATTATTGACTGTCAGTAGTGGGCAGGAGGTTATGTGAATAAGAAATGTAGATCTTGAAGTGCAGGATGGGTAGCATAGTTATGCCAAAAATTTTCACCATAGAAAGATGAATGAATGATTTGAAGGATCATGGGAAATAAGTCCCTTGTTGTATGGGACCATTGAGATGATGTAAAAAGTTGGTTTGAAAGGCATATAAGCTGGATCTACCCTAGGACTTCAAGGGCTGCGTGAAATTATTTATCATATATCGAACTTGATGAAATGTCTATCAAGTGAAAATCTGATTTCTTCTTGATTAAATTTATATCGGCGAAAAGTTGCATTCATCAAAAACCCATGAACATCATGGATAGAGAAAGTAAATCAACATTAATCCTGATCGTATTCCCGTAGTTATGCTTGATGAAACTCGCGTATTGTAATGAATTACACTTGTAAGAAAAGACCGAATGTGGAGGAAATACCCACATGGCTTTAACTCTATAAGAAGCGAGTAAGATAAATCGATCTTTGAGGACAAAGATCCTGTTTAGGGGTAAATGCTGTAACAATCCGTCAATTTATGGTTGATATTTTATTCTAAAGTATAATTTAAAAACATTATTTTAATGTTATATTATGAACTCACTTATTTTTCGGAAGAAATTATGGTTTACATCTTGAAGTAGCATCGACTACGTCTAAACTGAAGGATTCTACTTTACGTGCTTACGTTTACATACACCGTCTTTGGTGACAGTCCGACACTTCAGGAAATAAATTTATCCGTGAATATTATTTTAGAATTTTTAAATTTTGTTGGTTCATAAACTCACTAATTTACGAGAAGAGATTATGACTTACGTGAATAATTTAACGTCCTTTATGACTAAACATGAAACCTTAGGATTACGTATTTACGTTTTTGAACTCCGTTTTTTATGAGATAATTTTTATTAGATTCTTTTTGTGTCGTTGATTCATAATTTATAAAGACATTTTTCGTAAAACGACCCGAGGGCACGCAAATCGAGGAAACTAGAATCGAGGAATACCCGTAAATTAGTGGGATGGGACAAGTTTACACTTGCCCACCCCACTAATATGGGACGGCAACACCTAGCCACCAACACCCTTAGGTGTCAAAAGGTTCACAAGGAAGCTTAAACACTTGTATAAACTTCACCAAAACCATTTTTCAAAACCATTTCTCAAAAATTGTTACATACAAACCACTCTCTCATCCTCCCTTTCTCTCTCTCTCTATTCCGTCCCAAAATCACAATAAACACCCCTCTTTGATCAATTTTGACCACAAACCATGTGTTATCTACACATATGGTGAAGAACCTTTGAAGCCTTGAAGATTGGAGGTGATTCTAACATACAAAGAGGAGATTTCTTGGTGTCATAGGGCTGATTTTCCATGAGAAGTTTATAAAGATTGGTGATCTTAAAGTTGGTCTTGGTCTATCACAAGTGTTGCCATCAAAATCCAAGCCTTGATCATAACCTACACAATCTTAGTGTTATAGAGATTGTTCTTCCTATCCTCTTGTTATTTTGATTATGTAATCTTGTATTTTCTTTATTTATGTATATGTATATGATGATGAATGATGATTAAAAACATTGTGCGGGGATCTTGTGTTGATAAACATGATTAAAATGATTAAGAGTTATGTAACACCCCCAAATATACACAATTCAATACAGCGGAAGACTCATTGGTGTAACGGGATAGCACATTACTCACATCATAGACAACGCTAAAAAATCGCGTCGTTTAATAATAAAGCATTTCCATTCATAAATATCAAATTTACATAGGTCCCAAGTCATAATATTTCATACAATTTTTACAAAGCATTTGAATGGAAATTGTTATATAAGTGTGGGCCTGAATTCTTGTCGTATTACCTTCAAGTACCTGAGATTAGACATGTTAAAAGAAAAGGTCAGCGAAAACGCCGAGTGAATTCATAGAGTTTAATGAAATCCATTATTATATGATCGGTATATATTTATTACCAAAAATCATTTTGTACAAATCCTTGTAGTAGGCCATAAAATAGGCCAAAAACATTTTATACAAATCCTTGTCAAATCATAATATAGGCTTTTGCCTTCAAAACCATTATACGAACCATTGTCGTAAAAATATCATACAATACGTTTTATAACGTTATATAAAGTTAAATAAAAACCGTTACATGAATATGGTTATGTAAAACCAAAACACGAACATAATATCAATAATAAGACCCCGTATTGCTAGTCAGGCAATATATCGTAATTCAGTGCGTATAGCAGTATTTCGTTATTTGGATTATTATAAGCCGCATGACATTGTTACCTTACTACAACAAACAACGGGTAGCTAGCCCGAAACTTAATTTGCCCATCTAAGTTAGTGTGTCGTCACAAAAATCACGCTATGGAAATATACTCATACATAAATTCGCTTACCAATCAATGTGGCACGACGGGGATCAACCGTCAAGGCGCGAACTGGGGTGATCGTCCCCAAATAGTACTATTATATGCATAAGCGTCTACCAAATCCCGGTAGTTCACAATTCATGCTAATGGGACTTTTAGTGACATAACCTAACTTTAATAATCCATTTTATTTCACACATCGGGTCATATAATCATTCATCACGTCGTACAGTCATTCGGGTCCAAATCAATATTCAAACAATCGGGACAAATGGTGTCCTATTTTATCAAAACTAACATGTTATCTCCCTTGCGGGTTTATAAAACATTTCATAAAACATTTGAAAGAGTGCGAGGCTATGAACTCACGTTGATTGGGAAAGGCGGTTATTGGCGATTCGGATGTACGGTACGTGCTTCAATCACGGAAACATAGACAAATAATACTCGTCTTAGACTCTTGTCCAATAACTTTATAAAAACAATAACTATGTATATATATATATATATATATATATATGATGATATCATTAGTATGATGATGATCATGTGGGAGTTTATATCTTTATACACATTAAAATTTCATGTGTTGGTACATTTCTAGACTAGTTATACTAGTTCAATTTATTTACATTTTGAGGCCCAATAGGCCCATTACAAGCCCAATATATTATATTAGCCCAATTACACTTTTATTATCAGTCCTATGCTTACATGTTGGGCCCAAGTGGGTTAATCCCAATTAAGCAAGTTTATTAGTGTTTAGCCAAATTAGTTGGATTAATAGTCCAATAAGGCTAATTTTGCCCGTTAATGTCCGTATGTTATAAATCCCGGGTTTTATCGGTTTTTACTTGTAATATGTACTTATATATCAGTATATGAGTTATTAAAAGTTCACATTAGACGGGTCCGACCATCTAAGTTTTAATTGACGAAAACGTTAATTTTACGGATTTAGCCAAAAAGACGTAAAAATCATGTTTATAGTTTTATATCTTATAAAACTTATCAAATTGCCATTTTTATAAAATGTCTCATTTATTTATTATTGTACAACTTATATAAATGTTATATATAAGTTAGTGGGTTTTAAGTTTATATTTTATATATTATTTATTTGAGTGCTATTATAATACTATATACTTTAATTTTCACAAATCTGATTTTTACTTTCACTTTCACCATTTTTACCATATCTTCAGTTCTACAAGGAGATAGAAACTCATTTTTGGATGACATAAACTTCATATTATGTGTTACAAATAAGTTAGTTTTAGCTACTTCTCAATCCAAGTCTAAGTATCCCTAACATCCTCAAAAAACAGACTATTCAGATTGATACATCAATTTTGTTTTGATCATATCTCACTTATTATAATGATTCCATTGCATGACCAACTCTCACATGTGTACAAGAATTAATACTTAATGTATATTGATTCCACTATGCCATTTTATCAGTTTATCATATGGTTTCTTACTGTTTTTATACAGCCAACTATTTAAAGCATGATTTAACCATTTTACATGTAGTTTTCAATCTTTTTATCCAAGTTTATCAACACATGATCCCCACACAATATTTTTATCATCATATATCATCATATACATATACATTAAGGAAGAAAATACATGGTTACATATTCAAAATAACAAGAGGATAGGAAGAACAATCTATATACCACCAAAGTGATGAAAAGATAGGGTTGGTGATGAACAAGACTTGGTTTTGGGTAACCAATTTTATGAGATATCAACACCACTTCTAGGATCACCAAATACTTGTAGAATTCTCCAAAAATCAGCCCTTTATCTCCATGAAAACTCCTTGCTAGTTGTTAAAATCACCTCCAATCAATATATCTTCAATGGGTTTTCATCATATGTATAAATAACATATGATTTATGGTTGAATTAAGATCAAATGGGGGTTGTTTTGGGTGAAGAGTGGACGTTCATAGAGAGAGAGTTGAGAGAAAAATGGTGGTTTGCATGAGTGTTATTTGAGAGAATAGTTTTAGTTAGTAGTTTTAAGGTGTGGATGGTTTTGGTGGAAGACTAAGGACATGTGTCCTTAGTTAGCTTAACAATTTGACACACATGAGGTTTGTTGTTGAAGCTTAAACCATCCCATATTGGGGGTGGGGCAAAAATTGTTTTGTCTCATCCCCAATTATTTACGGGTACTCCTCGATTCTAGTTTCCTCGATTTGCGTGCCCTCGAGTCGTTTTACGAAAAACGTTTTTATAAGTTATGAATCAACGGCACAAAACGAATCTAATAAAAATTGTCTCATCAAAAACGGAGTTCAAAAACATAAATACGTAAACCTAGGGTTTCCGGTTTAGTCGTAAGGGACGTTAAATTATGCCCGTAAATCCTAATCTCTTCTCGTAAATTTGTGAGTTTATGAACCAACACAAATTTAAAATCCCAAAATAATATTCACGGATGAATTTCTTTTCTGAAATGTCGGACTGTCACCAAAACGGTGTATGTAAACGTAAGCACGTAACGTAGAATCCTCCGGTTTAGATGTAGTCGATACTACTTCAAGACGTAAACTCAAATTTCTTCCCAAAAATAAATGAGTTCATAATATAGCATTAAAATAATGTTTTTAAATTATACTTGAGAATAAAATATCAACCATAAATTGACGGATTGTCACAACATTTACCCCTAAACAAGATCTTTGTCCTCAAAGATCGATTTATCTTACTACTCGCTTCTTATAGAGTTAGCGCCATGTGGGTATTCCTCCACATTCGGTCTTTTCTCTCAAGTGTAATTCATCACAATACGCGAGTTTCATCAAACATAACTATGGGAATACGATCAAGATTAATGTTGACTTACTTTCTCTATCCATGATATTCACGGGTTTTTGATGAATGCAACTTTTCGCCGATCTAAACTTCATCAAGAAGTAATCAGATTTTTCACTTGATAGACATTTTATCAAGTTAGATATACGAAACATAATTCACGCAGCCCTTGAAGTCATAGGGTAGATCCAGCTTATTTGCCTTTCAAACCAACTTTTACATCATCTCAATGGTCCCATACAACGGGGACTTATTTTCCGTGATCTTTTAGATCATCAATTCATTTTTCCAAGGTGAAATTTTTTGGCATAACTTCGCTACCCATCCTGCACTTCAAGATCTACATTTCATATTCACATAACCTTCTGCCCACTACCGGCAGTCAATAATCAGATCCTAATTTACACAATTATTTCAGGTCTCGCGGGTCGAGTATTTTGCAAGGTTAGGTTTGTCGTCATAGGCAACCTTAAAACCTAAAAGACATGTCCAACTTACATTGGGTGTATGTCGGGTGTCTTCATCCCAACTCCTATTTACATATGCTCTCATATAGATCCTCACAAGATTCGATGTCGATCCTAATACGATGATTATCAATGATAATCTTTCCAAAAAAAACGATTATCCTGTTTATTACCAAAAGTCAATTATTCAAGCATAAAACAACACTTCTAGTGTTTTGTATCGTGACTTTACCTCGTCCCTTCGATTGGGGTGGTAAATAGTACTCTCATCAAGGTTCGTTCCTAATGACTTCTGAGCAAATCTCTAGAAATTCGATGCGAAGCGAGGATCTTGATAGTGATGGTCGATACAGGCACACTATGTTTACACAACTCCTTTAAATACAAAAGTGTCAATTTCTTCATCAAGAATCTATCATTAACAGGAATGATATTAGCAGATTTGGTCAGTCTGTCAACGATGACCCAAATCGAATCAAAATCAGATGATGACCTTTGCAATAGTTAGACGTTTACTAATGTATGAGGTGAAGTCTGCCTTCATAATTTGCCATCAGTACATCTTCTTCAGATAAGATACACTTAATCAGAAACGACATGAATAGAAAACTTAATCTTATGAGATTCCAACATAACTATATCTCACGATCCTCCATATTTAGACAACCACAAGTGGCCTTTTAATCATTTAACGCCATCGGCTCTTATTACGAATGGTTCACATTAGCCGCGAACCCCCTTTTATTATTTACATTATCCTTCTTTTCAAGCATCGGCTATTTTTTTAAATTGCTCAGGCAATTTATTTTGCACAATCATTACTAAGGAACACATCCTAATTGATTCTTTATTTTTACATAATGTGTCAGTAATTACGTTCACCTTCCTTGATGGAATAAATATCATGACCGTAGATATTCGAAAATTATTTCTTCATATTTTCTAAGTTTTAGTTTCGTCTCAACTATTATTTTTATCAGTTTTCCTCAATCCGACGTTTAAAGCGTCGATAAGTATTACTAGTAATTAAATAATAAATATTTAATTTTATGAAACGTAAACGTAAAAAGTTTTAAATTTTATCAGTTCGTCCAATTATAGGAAAATGTTCAAAAGAATAAATTTGAATTTAATTAACACGATTTTTGTTGATTTACCAAAAATAATTAGTGAGATTCGTAAATGTTCGAAGAATCTTTGTTTATACTTTGGTCACAATTTTCTTAGTTGACAAGCAAAAATTGTCGTTTCAAATTTCAAGTCATGGTTTAAATGGTTTCCTCAATCACTCTTAGGTTTCCTTGAAGTATACACAAACATTTACCCCTAAACAGGAGTTTAGTTAAATGATTTGGTTATAAGCGAATGATTCCTTAAAAATTCTTTTGATAAAACATTTGTCAAAACATGTTTGCACTTTCTTTTTGGTAAAACCCAAAATCTTAAATGGCTCAAATTTTTGTAGAGTCAATATAGATTCCATTATCTATCAATCACACGGTCAAATAATGTAAAGGATTTAGTCTTTAATCACATGTTAAATACTCAAGGTATAGGCTTTCACTACTCGGCCAATTCAGGGCACTTTATAATTGATTATTAACTCCTTCTTATTCTTATAAACAAACAAACGGTCCTTAATGATCACAAGAATGAATTTATCAAATTACAGCCTACACACGTGATTCACCAAATGTATGGATGCTACATGTGCATTGGTCAATCCAAACGACATCACGTGAAACTTATAATGTTCATTACAAGTTCTGGATGTAGTGATTGGAATAGATAATCTTTTACGTGGACGCGAAGTTGATGATAACCATGTCGTGGACCAAATCTTGAATATACGCTAGAACCTTGTAAATGATTGAACAAATCTATCATCTTGGGTAGTGGATATATATTTTTATCATCAATTTACCTAGTTCATGGTAATTCAAAAAATATAAGGAATAATAAAACCATAGCTCTTCATGATGACGAGCTTGGTAGAATAAAAGTCTTCTCCTACAACTCTCTCAGTTGTAGGGTAATTCTTTTAATTCAGATGGTGCTGACGTACAGTGCACATGCCACAGGTGCAACACCGAGAATATAATCAATACCAAATTCAACTTGCCTTAATGGCGAAAGTCTAGGAAATTCACCAACAAATACTTGCTAAAGTTTCAGATAGCACGAACATCTTTTAATAAATTTGCTTTAAGTTCTTTCTAGATTACAAGGTGTATGACTAGTTCACAACCATTCATGGTATAATTTCAAGCCTAAATGCAGGATATGGTCATCCATCAAGAATTATTTAGATCACTTTTGATAATCTACGCGAGAGAATTTCAAATCAGATACAGACGAAAACATTTAACGAATATGAATATATCCCATGTTTTCATAATTTGAGTACGCATTCGAAAGATCCTCGGATCGTTACCCAGGTCATTCAAATGAAATATAATCAAAAGAAATGATAGGAACGTCGATACATCCAGTCTGGTATCTACACTCGATAAATAGATACTTTTCCAAAGAATCTCACCACGGGATAATTGGACAAGAAGGAGATATCAATTTTCAGTTAAGACAATTCCCACAGATGATTAAATTCGGTTCAGAAGAATAAATAGTACGGGCACATATGTAGGTGTCCCTCACAGTATGTCCCTATTTTCGCACTTCTTGCAGATCTCACAAAATTTCAATCCTTCACATTTTCAAGGAAAATGTAATGTTTATTAACAATTTAATGGTGACTACTAATCAGCCTTGCATGGTCCCTTCCAAATTGTATGTAGGCGCGTAACTATATACAATTTCAAGATTAACGATGCAATACTCAGTTCGTCAAAACTTTGTCATCATGTTTAAAATATATATTCATGCTTAATTCAATATGAATTTACAGATATGTTCTTTATCATGGAAACAATTAAGTTTTCCAAGATGTTTCATAAACAACTTCATTTCGATAACGATTATTTATAAATCTCACTTTAAATAATCCTTATGGTGATGAAAATTCAATTTTTCTCAAGGAATACTGTTTTATCTTATAAAAAAAATGAGTGATCTGCAAAAGAGTGATGAAAAGTTGTTCACCAAGAACTAACTACAATATATCAGGAAATGAGCTTAGCCAAATAATCATGAGGTTCATGACCTCGATGGCACTCAGGAATACAAAGAGAATAATCCACAACGTAACTCAAATCGAGATGAGTACTTGTTCAATGGTTGCATCACTAACTCGATCATTAGGATGAAGCAATAAAAGATAGATAACTCGATCATTAGGTGTATGACTAGTTCACAACCATTCATGGTATAATTTCAAGCCTAAATGCAGGATATGGTCATCCATCAAGAATTATTTAGATCACTTTTGATAATCTACGCGAGAGAATTTCAAATCAGATACAGACGAAAACATTTAACGAATATGAATATATCCCATGTTTTCATAATTTGAGTACGCATTCGAAAGATCCTCGGATCGTTACCCAGGTCATTCAAATGAAATATAATCAAAAGAAATGATAGGAACGTCGATACATCCAGTCTGGTATCTACACTCGATAAATAGATACTTTTCCAAAGAATCTCACCACGGGATAATTGGACAAGAAGGAGATATCAATTGTCAGTTAAGACAATTCCCACAGATGATTAAATTCGGTTCAGAAGAATAAATAGTACGGGCACATATGTAGGTGTCCCTCACAGTATGTCCCTATTTTCGCACTTCTTGCAGATCTCACAAAATTTCAATCCTTCACATTTTCAAGGAAAATGTAATGTTTATTAACAATTTAATGGTGACTACTAATCAGCCTTGCATGGTCCCTTCCAAATTGTATGTAGGCGCGTAACTATATACAATTTCAAGATTAACGATGCAATACTCAGTTCGTCAAAACTTTGTCATCATGTTTAAAATATATATTCATGCTTAATTCAATATGAATTTACAGATATGTTCTTTATCATGGAAACAATTAAGTTTTCCAAGATGTTTCATAAACAACTTCATTTCGATAACGATTATTTATAAATCTCACTTTAAATAATCCTTATGGTGATGAAAATTCAATTTTTCTCAAGGAATACTGTTTTATCTTATAAAAAAAATGAGTGATCTGCAAAAGAGTGATGAAAAGTTGTTCACCAAGAACTAACTACAATATATCAGGAAATGAGCTTAGCCAAATAATCATGAGGTTCATGACCTCGATGGCACTCAGGAATACAAAGAGAATAATCCACAACGTAACTCAAATCGAGATGAGTACTTGTTCAATGGTTGCATCACTAACTCGATCATTAGGATGAAGCAATAAAAGATAGATAACATCGATACATGTACGATTTAGCAATCAATGGTAGTTTTTTCATTAATCACAAACAAGTCAAAATTGTACCGTAACACATTATGTGTCACTATGTCATACAATTCCAAGAACTAATCCTACCAACTGATGACTCAGTTAAGTTAGGGATTATTTTTGAAAGATACCACAATGAATACTAATCTACAAGAGTCATTAGGTGTCCCACCTGTCCCGGAAGATCCATCGGTCCCAATTCAGAAGAAGATTTCTTCAATTTATTTATTGGATACTGGGCATCCTCGTCATTGGACAATGGCCTAGGAACAATCCTTAACACGAACCAACAATCATTTAAAACCTTATAATTCAATCACATGGCTTAACGACTTTCTCTTATCAATCTCATATTCCATACGAGTTAAATTTTATTTCGTTCAAGTTTCAATTAATATTATACTTAATGCGATATCCTACCTCATTCTCCAATACTTTCAACCTTATTCTTAGACCTTGAAAGGGCAATAAAAGCTCAATATGAATAACACTTAATTTCCAATCCTATAGCTCTTTCAACAATAGTTATCAAATGAGTCACTAGTATGAAATGACTCACACATTCCATTAGACTTCTCGGAAAGGTACAAGTGGCATGAGGCTTTTGGGTAATGGTTCCAATGACAGCCTCAAGTGCAACATTCGCCTTTTCGATTTCAAATTTAAGAATTGGGTGACACTGAATCAGATGACACATTTCCAGGTGGTAAGGTTTTTTCAAACTCCACTCTATAAGGAAAGATTGTCATGACATCGATATCAGATTTAATCTCGCCAATTCTTCTTCAATATCACAATCAACTAATATCTACATTTCTACGAATATCAACCATTTTGTTGGGATCAAAAATATTCCACAACTTGGTTTAGATCTAGAATAGCTAGAATTCCTACAGATAAATAGCTTCGATTAATTTGCTAAGGAAGTTAGGGTTTCTTGTGACAATCTACGTCGTATAAATACCTCGTATAAATATTAAAATAATCATCAAACAATCATGTAATCAAATTACAACATATATATATATATAATCCAAGTTATATATATATATATATATTAAAATAACACTTCTCAGTCTGGCCTTGTCGGTTGCACCGTTATAGTCAAAAGATTTTTAGACATTTTTAGAAAAATGTTTATAGTTAAAAGATTTTGAAATGTTTTATTCAAAACCTTGGTTTTAAAAATCTTTCGTTCTCTATAACGAGAGCTCTGGTACCAATCTCTAACACCCCCAAATATACACAATTCAATACAGCGGAAGACTCATTGGTGTTACGGGACAACACATTACTCACATCATAGACAACCCTTAAAAATCGCGTCGTTTAATAATAAAGCATTTCCATTCATAAATATCAAATTTACATAGGTCCCAAGTCATTATATTTAATACAATTTTTACAAAGCATTTGAATGGAAATTGTTATATAAGTGCGGGCCATGAATTCTTGTCGTCTTCCTGAGAATTACCTTCAAGAACCTGAGATAAAACATGTTAAAAGAAAAGGTCAGCAAAAACGCCGAGTGAATTCATAGAGTTTAATGAAATCCATTATTATATGATGGGTATATATTTATTACCAAAAATCATTTTGTACAAATCCTTGTAGTAGGCCATAAAATAGGCCAAAAACATTTTATACAAATCCTTGTCAAATCATAATATAGGCTTTTGCCTTCAAAACCATTATACGAACCATTGTCGTAAAAATATCATACAATACGTTTTATAACGTTATATAAAGTTAAATAAAAACCGTTATATGAATATGGTTATGTAAAACCAAAACACGAACATAATATCAATAATAAGACCCCGTATTGCTAGTCAGACAATATATCATAATTCAGTACGTATAGCAGTATTTCGTTATTTGGATTACTATAAGCCGCATGACATTGTTACCTTACTACAACAAACAACGGGTAGCTAGCCCGAAACTTAATTTGCCCATCTAAGTTAGTGTGTCGTCACAAAAATCACGCTATGGAAATCTTCTCATACATAAATTTGCTTACCAATCAATGTGGCACGACGGGGATCAACCGTCAAGGCGCGAACTGGGGTGATCGTCCCCAAATAGTACTATTATATGCATAAGCATCTACCAAATCCCGGTGTAAAACCCGCATGCTTTTACTATCAATAGTACCCTTAAGATCGTACGTATATGATTAAAACTTTCCTTTTATAATATATTTACGTTTCACGTATAAGTATTACGAGTATTACGTACGTGTTAGAACACGATAAGTATTTATTACATATGAACACACAATAATTATTCAAATAATTATTATAATCACGAGTATACGAACATGAAATAATGAACGTAAATTAATCACGAACTAATATTATGTTTGTATTTATATATTTATTATGAACACGAATAAATATATTAAGTCACGATCGATAACTAATTAAAACACGTAAAACACGAACACGAGAACACACTTACTAATTAGACACGGAAAATGATCGGGTTACCCCATGTGGGCCCATATACCTCGAAATTAGGAAGGAAAAGGGCTTAGCCCATCAATTTTTACTAATAAGAAAAATTAGGAAAACACATTCATTTATCAAAAATCAAGAAAATAAGAAAAACCCTAGCCTCCTTTTCTCTCCCCTTTTCTCTTTGGCCGCCGGTTCGGATCATCACCACAAGGGTGTTTGGGTTGATTTTGGTGTTGATTATTTACAAAGAGCATTAGTGTGTTCATCATCCTTGATTCACGCATTCGGTAAACTTTAAAACCCTTTTCTTTTAATCTTTTAATTTATTTTTACACATGAACTTATAAGGGTTTTGTTTTAATATGATTATCATGTTAATTAAATCAAGGGGGTAAATGTTTTGATGTTTTAGGATTGTTTGTTTATGGCCGACGCAAGAACCGAGCCCCATAGGGGTCTCGGCTTGATTTAATCCACACCACCGAGACCACAAGGTCTCGGTATGGTGATGGTGGTCCCACGGCAGCAGCCAAAACAAGGGAACCCCGACTTGGTTCGGGGTATGGTGTTGATTACGGGTCCGGTTCATGGTTTCTAGTCACGATCCGGTTCATTGATTATGTTAAGGTTTATGATTTTAATAGTTATATGTTAAAAATTAAATTAATAAAACATGACATAATTAAATTAATTAACATGACTTAGGTTATAAATTTAATTATTAGATCATGAATTTTAACCTAAGTATTTATTTTTCATTAGACTTTATAATTAGTTAATTATTAAAAACCATGACTATAATTAATTAATTAACATGACTTAGGTTATATTATTAATAATTAATAACACATGTTTTAACCTAAGTATTTAACTTTATTTAATTAAAAACATGATATATTTAATTAAATACTTTTAACCTATAGTTTATTTAAATTACATGTAATAATTAATAAACTATACCTTATATCTATATGACTTAGAATAATAACCAGAAAACACTTAATCTTATATAATTAACTTATTTAACCAGCTTATATCTATTTATGGAAACTTTCTATTTTTAGAAACTTTTTTAATTAAGGAAGCTAATCTATTTATGGAAACTTTCTATTTTTAGAAACTTATCTATTTTAAGCAGTAATTCTATTTTTGGAAACTTTATATTTTTGGAAACTTTTTATTTTTTGAAACTTTCTATTTTTGGTAACTTTCTATTTTTGGAAACTTTCTATTTTAGGAAACCTGCTATTTTTAGAAAGTTACTTATTATTACACAGTAAGTATAATAATACATGAAATACAAGTAATACTTAATAAGAATAGACAGAATATAAGATAGATACACTATAAAGCTTAAACAGTAAAACATGACATGAACGTATAAAATAAGCTAAGACATGAAATAGAACCAGTTACGTATTTAGTAATCAGATACTTATACACGTATGTATTTATGTAGCATTAGTGATACCAAAGTAGGACTATCTGCCGTTCGTCTTCTTCGTTCATTGGACATAAGGTACGGATTCCCGTCCTTTCAGTATGGACATTCTTTCCTTATTAGGATTTCCGTATGCAGCCAACTGTTTTCCTATAGTATAAGTTTATATGTTTGATTGCTTATGTTTAATTTAGAATTCCTGAAGCCATATACATGCATGACCAGTTTCTCCTAGTTATGGAGGTACCATAACCATAACACTAGAGGCACTGTTGTTATGACTTCCCCACGGCGGAGTGATTGCTCGTGGCGTCCCTTCAGCTTTTGGCCATATTATTATATTTATCATGTAGGGCGTATGGGTGCATCCTAGTTACATCTTTTCAGCAGATTACTCAGTGTGAATGTGGTGTGTGCCTTGCATCCTTCACAAGGAGCTGATTCCTCCTACCCAAACCAGTATATTAAATTAGAGGCAGCCCCTCTAATTTGCATGATGAGGTCACCCCTCCAAGTATTCATGCACGGTGGATTTTCATGACCTATATTGGCTAATGGTAAAATATGTTAAACAGTTTTCATAAGATAAACTTAAGGCTTTTCAAACTATAAAACCATTTTTACAAACATGTTCCAGGTTTTTCCAGGACTTATACATTTCCGCTGCTATTAAGTATTTATTATGTTTTAGTCATTTATACTATGTCTTTATCCATGCACTGAGCGTTTTGCTCAGCCGTTACTTTCCTTTCCATGTCTCAAAACGGCAGGTATCCTAGGAAAGACTCGATCATTTGGAGGACGTACATAGGATGGAAGCTGCTAGAGACTTCTTTTCCTTTTTGCCTTCATATACTTATGCTTGTTTAGTCTTTCATTCATTTATTTTGCTTTATTTTGTTTTGGGCTTATGTTTGGGAACCGATGTTTGATTTCGGTTATCCCTATGGTCATGTAATGTTTTAAACATTTATCCTTGTATGCTTTGATGACACACCATAATTACGCGTGACATTCCATTATCAAAATGGGGTGTTACAATTATGATATCAGAGCCAAGGCTTCGACCTGTAGGCTCTAAAACTTGACCTGTGACTAGTGGGTAGTCACCAGGAGCTTCCAAAGCCAACGTTTGTTATACCACGTATTGATGTTTTCAGCGTATTGTTGTTTTAACCATGATGTTTTCAGCACCTTGAGGTTTTAACCTTGATGTTTTCATCGATATTGTTTTACTAATAGGGATGGACAACCGTCATTCATATTTAGTTATGTGTCATTGTTTCATGCATAATGTTCCTCGAGAACTGTGGCTATATGGACTGAACCCCAGTAGTTCAGAATTAGTCACATAAATTTTTTTCTGATAAGTTTTGACAGATGAGTTTCATTTATTTATGTTTCATGTATCATTGTTGCAGGAATTATGACTAAGTAATGGTTGGTACAGGACTGGCCGTATTTAGTCGCATGTGCTTTTATCGATACTTTTAACTTTGGAACCGACCCATAGGCGTCCCCTCGCCATGTCTTTTGTTTTGGGACCGACCCATAGGCGTCCCCTCACACATATAAAGGTTTTTATAAACTACATTACGCATCCATGCACTGTTTTTCATGCATAAAATTTTTCTCATGATTTATTGGCATACATTTTTTTCATGTACCCTCATAAGTTACTATGTTTTTATGTCAAGTATGTTTTCATACTGTCATGGTTAACTTCAGTTCCATGCTGATTATGTTATACACTCCTTCATGATAGATTGTTTCATGTATCTTCATGATAATTCCGTCTTCATGTTGATTACGTCTTACGCCTCTTTTGTTATTTATGCTTTCATGTAAGACACTGTTGGATTTCAATGAATCTTGCTTTCATGATAGTCATGGTTGGTTTTCATTGATCATGCTGTCAGGCAAATCATCGTTGAATTTTGTGTAACCACACTTTAACGTTTCTCGATACAACCAGAATGATGTCTATGCTAATAATGACAGGTTATCATAATGGTTTTTCCTAACCGTCTAACCGATACACCTTCCTTAAATCATGACAAATGATCGACCCCATACCGATCATTTCATGTGCATTCCGTGTGTACTCCATGTACCGTATTCCATGTGTATTTCACATACCTTAATCCATGTGTATTTCACTTGCAATACTTCACGAATATTCGCTAGTTGATTCTAAATCATCTCAGGCGTATGTTTACTTGCTGATATTCTACAAGATTGCTGATGCCGCTCATAGCTTGGAGATGTTATTAAAGGTTGATGCTGCTGATGTTGGGAGACGCTACGAGATGTTGATGTTGTTCACAACCTGGAGCTCATACAAAACGAAGATAAAGGCGTTAGATCAAAGCGATCAGACGAGATGATGCTTCACCACCAGACGATTTCCATCTATCATTGTCCCAAATTCTTAGTTACATGTCACGCGCCATTAAGTTGTCGTTTCAGTCATATGAGTGCAAACCGGTACTAGCCGGCCACTCAGCTGAATAGTTACATGAATCACAGTCATGAGAATGACCTTCATGGAACTGACAGACAGGAAGATAGTAACCACTACTATGACAGCAACTATCCTAGAAATATTAACCAATGCTCCGGCCGCGGACGTCATCAGACATACAAATGATCAATAGTCCAACCGATCCGCTAATTCTGGCATATTAACCTAATATTGTAGTTCTATTGTTTCACCTCTCGAGACACATGTCAAGACATCTGTCAAGACACATGTCTCACGTATACTTTCTGGAGACACATGTCAAGACATCAGTCAAGACACATGTCTCACGTATACTTTCTGAAGACACATGTCAAGACACCAGTCAAGACATATGTCATGCTTATATTTCCAAGACACGAGTCAAGACACATGACTCACGTCTAATTATGGAACATTTCTAAGAAATTCAGGGTACCCTCCCAGGGTTTATCCATTTTGTTGTACCATGAATTAATCAGGCCACAAGAATTTCAGTACCCTCACCGGCGTATCTGTAAGGTCAGTCACGTTCGCTGGATGACTGTAACACCCCACTTGGATAAGTGGACCGTTACGTGTATTTATGGTGTGTCATCAAAGCATAAGGTAAATGTCCTAAAACATTAACTGACCATAAATGAAATACCGGAATCAAACATCGGCAATCCAAACATAAGCCCAAAACATGAAAAGTAAAATACTGAAAGGACTAAGCAATGTCCAAATAAGCAGAATAATGTAAGAAATGCATAAAGTAGGAAGTCTGGATAGCTTCCATCCAAATGCACATGCTCTTAGAATCCTAAAAGCGTCCTGGTGTACCTGGCGTTAGAACATGAAAGGGAGATACGGCTGAGCATAACGCTCAGTGAACGGATATAAAACATGATAAGGAATTACTGAAATGAAGCAGATGATAAAATGCTGAAGCTGTAAGGCTGATAAGTAAAGTTGCAGTGGAAATCTGTGTATAATCTGTAAAGTCTAATTTATAAATAATAAAGCTGAACTGTTATCAGTTAAATCTGAAAACCGTGCATTTATTGTATTTTTATTTCCAGAGCTTATATAGGTCATGTACTGTAACAACGGTGCATGAATAACTGGAGGGGTGACATCGTCATGCTATAGAGGGGTGACCTCTAAATAACTGTAGAGGGTGACCTCTAAATACTATGCTGGGTGGAGGGATCAGCTCCAATGTGAAGGATGTAGAGCACACACCACATTCACCCTGATAACTTGTAAACTAATAAGCCTAGGATGCATCCATACGCCCCACTAAACATACTGATAAAATGGCCAAACTAAACATGAGTGGGACGATGCAGGATATCACTCTCCTGCATGTGAGTCACGACACTGGTGCCTCTAGTGCCATGGTTACGGTACCTCCGTAACTAGTACATAAACTGATCATGCTTGTATATAATGCTCAGGCAATTTATTTGGTTATTAACATGATTACTGATAAGCTTAAACATATATTGGGGAAAACATTTGGCTGTAGACAGGGAATCCTAATCATGCATAGGAAAGGAAGTCCTTACTGAAAGGACGGAAAATCCGTACCTTAACCACTCTCTATGCCTAAACAAAGTCCGGACTTATTGCTCGTCAGTTATCTACATAAATTACACATTAATAATTATTAACTAGCCAATTAATTAGTGATTGCTTACCATTGAAACTTATTTTTATCCTTAAATATTTCCATTTTGATCATATTAATAAGAGCTTAAAAATCTTAGTACATAAAGTGTATGAAAATACATATATATATATATATATATATATATATATATATATATTAAACTTCATATATCTTGACATGACTACCCTTTAAGCACTAGTTCTCCAAAAACATCAACATCAAGTTGAAATGTATTGTTTAGAAAAACTTATTAAATAAGTATAAATTTAGTATCTAGAATTTATATGCTCCCATTTGCAGATTCAAACTTATAGGCTTCTGAATCTCATATCAATTTAGTTTCATAATAAGACAGTGTTCATGCAGTCATGTAGTTTTCAGACACCTATTGTCTATATGTCTTACCGATTCGAGAACGATGAGTTCTGAATATGATTCATACACTACCTACGTATATATATGTCATGTTAACATACACATAGATTACTTATTACTTGTATATTAACTGCATGTTAGTTTACTGTTATATATTAGCAGGTGAAACTTACATTTACCTCAAGGATAGACAAGGCGGGTCAAAACCGATAACACGAACACCAGATCCGATGAGACATGGTCGAGTCCCAAAACCAGATTAAACAAGAACACAAACCGACCCTTGAAATTCACAACCACATGTATACGGATAGATGAATGCAAATCCATGCCAATCAGGAACTATGGGTCTATAGTTACCGACGAATGAACCTGAACCGTGTTTCCAAACATGACACAATCATGCTTAACCTAAGCAGACTCCGACTCAAACAATAACACGAACAGACGAGACCCATATTCTGAGCCGAACCCGCACGATCATACTTTTTTAATCTTGTTTTGAAAGTGACTAGAACACATATAATGTATGCTTCATTTTATGAGTGACTATGTCACGTCATTCTCATATATGTATATTTGTAACTGATCAATTGATTAAGAGGCATCATGAAATGTAAGTAGTAATAAAAGGAGATGATTGGCCGAGATTCTTAGAGTTAAAGGTAACTGTTTTGACCAAACATTTAACAAAACGTGTTTTATTTGTAAATGAAGATTTTCATGCCTTTTTTTACATTATTTGTATTTATGAACATAAAATTTGAGTACATCCTCTTAAAGAATGAAAAGGACACGTAAAGAGATAATGGCTAAAAGTTGTTTTACGTTATTCACATATTCAAATAAACAATTATAATTTAACGTCTTAGTATCAAATGTTTGAATAAAACTATCAATTATTATTCTGAATAAACTATAATTTACGTAACGTTATAATTAAATCTAGCACTGCGTGAATTAATGTTCATGGATTTTAAACCGGGTTTTACAACTCTTCCCCCCTAAAAAAAATAATTCGTCCTCGAATTAGAAACTTGATAATGCTGCGAGTTTTACAATTCTTCCCCTCTAAAAAAGGAAATTTCGTCCTCGAATTAAAGGTAATGAAGCTGCTGGGGTGATAAGGACTGAAAGAACACGTAAACTGAAAAGACATGTAAGCTGAAAGGACATGAACGTGACATGACTGAAGAGAACACGGAGCATGACATGGCTGAAGAGGACATGGAACGAACATGACTGCAAGAACATAACTGAATTATGGAAGGAAAAAGGGTGAGAAGTTCGGATTGACACCTCCGTTCCAAGTGGCTTCCTGCTCGAAATAGTTCCTTCAAAGATCTTGACAAAATGAACAATGTTGGTCTTAATGACCCTGTCCAGACGATGCTGAATAGTTTTTGGTTCCATACTTAAGATGGATTTTCTGAATCTGATAGAATGAAATAAGTTGTAGCATGTAGTATACATGGAACGATACGTGTAATTATTCTGAAAAGATAACATTTATATCTCTGGGCAAAGCTACTAAAGACATATTGGGACGAACTACGTGAACAATTGTGAGCGCGCTACGTGAGCAATTGTGAATGTGGTTCGCGATCATATGATGAACGCTGGGCATTGAATATATCGTGAACATGATACGTGAAACATATTGTGAACGTGATATTAGGACATATCACGAAGATAGGCTGACTGAGGAAAAGAATGCCAAACGATATGGCCTGAGATGTGAAACGTCTGGCTGGGTATGGAAAAGCTGTGCTAACTTGAGTCTGGTTTCTTAAACATCATATGAACATATTCAGTAACAAGCTGTGAAACATACATCGTGTGATAGAACACGAGTCTGAACGTGAACAATGATATGAACGCAAACGTGAGCTTAAATCATGTGATAGCACAAACATGAACTGAAATAATATCATAATGTGAACGAGACATAAACGTGAAAGTGAAAGTGAACGTAAACGTGAAAATGAACATAAACATAAACGTGAATGCGAACATAACGTGATTCATGGACATGAACGTGAGCATGATTCGTGATCGTGAAATTTTCTATCTGATATGATGGTTGATGGAATATCTTGAAATCTTACGATTTATTGCTGAATTTCCTGCAGGTCTGTTACTGCGTAATTATTTTGAATAAAAGAAGACGTGTAGGCTGGGTTAACTGGTTAACAACGACTTGGATAGCATCATGCTTCGTCTGAGTCTGTGGTAACCGACAATATCTTCCATGGAATCTTATCTCATTTATGTTCAGAAATTTCTAATGGTTGAAATAACTCATTAGCATGTCGATGTCCTATCTTGAACCTGAGGTATGTCAGGCATCCAGATATGAACATAGCTGCATCAATTGTTATACGGCTTCTATCAAAATTATGCCTGGGATTATGGTACATTCTGGTGGAATCTGGGTGAATAGTCATGAAGAATTTTTTTAGGGAGAACTGTCAGTAATTTCTGCGGTAGTAGTCAATTAAGTTCTAGAAAATTTGGTACTTCGATCACAGGCGTCGGTCGAGACCATCAGGTGATGGCCTTCACCTTCGCAGGATTGTCTGAAATTTCTTCTACTAAAATAGGGTGGCTCAGAAATGCTACCTTGTTCATCTGGAACTCACAACTGGAAAGTTGCGTATATAATTTCCTCTTATCAGAAAATCTGTAGGATCGCTAGAAGATGATCCCGCGTTCTTCTTTAGGATTTAGTAGATAAAATGTGATCAATGAATATACTGACGACTTTGTCTGAGAATTTATGGGAAAATTTTTATTCATAAATTTTTATAATATAGTTGGAGCATTAGGGAGCTCAGACGTATAAGTCAAAATTTTAGAGAGGCTATAACATGTTCAACAACAATCTGGAAAACATCATGTTCTTCTCTCACCACTGCTGGTGGCATGGTCGCTAATTGTTCTGGAAAATATTAAGACATCTTAGCAGGTCAGGTAACCTCCTATTCGTGGAATGAGTATCGTTTTATGAATGGCGATCTTGTAAATTTTCGGTGATCAATACATGATCTCATGTTACCGGCCTTCTTTCTGATAGACAGAAACGGTACACCTCCTAGTGGTGCGTTAGGGCGAATAAAGCCTCGTTCCGATAACTCTTGCAGCAAATGCTGCAACTCTTTTAACTCAGTTGAAGTCCTGCGATAAAGAGTTCTGAAAACAGTTTCCGTCCTTGAGACAAGCTCGACGTTAAACTATGTCTCGTGGTTAGGAATGAATTTCTAGAAAACCTTCTGGAATGACATCTAGAAACTTTTGGATAATCTGCTGAGCATGAAATTAAAGTATTCGGAAGTTGATTTATGACTGGTAGTTAAAAGTTTTCATAGCCTTGGGATAAAATTTACTTGGTGTAAGGCATAACAACTTGTACTGATTTTTCTGGTAGAAAATAATGGATATAATTAGGAGTTAGTAAGACGGATCTTGTCTTCAACTGGGAGGAAAATCTTTATAAATATGGTGATACCATGTAGTCTTTTTTTTGCTGGGAGGTAGTTAATACCTGATTTAAATAAAGCTGACATAGAAATACGTGAAGTAAACGTAGCGACTTTCACTGAATGTGTTTGTCTGTAACCTCACAGAATGAATATTGCGTGTCTAACCTGAATAATACTCCAGTGGTGGTAACTGATTTTTTTAATGTTGATTTATGCGTGTCATGAAAAAAAAACGTTTATACCCCCTTGGAGGGTACCCTGAGTTTCTGAGAGTCTGGTTTAGAAACATATGAAGTTATGAGTCTTAACTCGTGTCTTAGTAGGTGAGTCTGAATGAGGTTAAAAAAATATTTGGTAACTGCTAGGGTTGGCGGACCGGTTAGACTGATGTCCTCTGTATTTCTGGTCACGTCTGTGCCGGAGGTCCGATGGTTACTGACTGATTAGTTATTAACACGGTGGTTGTCATTACCGCTTTGTCTGTCAGTTTCACGACGGTCATTATTACGACCGAGATTTCCTTTAACTATTCTGCTGAGTGGCCGGCTGGGTACCGGTTCCCACTCTTCTGAATGATGGTTAGCTGAGAGAAGTGTGACATCTAGCTGAGAAAATAAAAGCATGGAATAGAATGGTAGTGTCTGATGGTTGAAGTTTATTCTTTTCATAAATTTAAAATTTATAGTTTTCGTCCTTGTTCGACAGAGTCTTCCTAGTATAAACAGCATCAGCATCTTGAGAAATACCCAAAGTATCAACAACATCAGCATTTGTGAGGTCTTCAAAGTGTTAGCAGCATTAGTATCTGGTAAAATCTTCAACTTACGAGTAGCATTAGCATCTGGTAGAATATCGCCAAGTGGAAACGCCCGAGATGATTGAGGATCGATTAGCAATATCCATGTAGTAGGGTACATGGAGTACACCTGGACTACTGTACATGAAGTACAAAATGAATACTGCACATGGAGCATATCTGAGACACTGTACGTGGAGTACACGTGAAATACTTTACGTGGAGTATAACTGAGACACTGTACATGGGGTACATATGGAATAATGTACATGGAGCTAGTGGAAATTTTATAGGATGATCGATACTGGTGTCGCTTGTCTGACATTATCAAAGAAATAAATTGATTTAAACGGTAGTAAACTGAACTGCAACGGTTAACATGATAGGCTGATAATTTCTGCGTAGACTTAATGCTGGTTGTATAGAGGCTAAAAAGTATGATTAAACGGAGTTTCATCAACGTTCAGTATAAAGACATGATTTATAAAGACCAGAACATGATTTATCATGAAATAGTATTTTACTGTAATCCTTCTGTATCTTAGCATGAAACATTATCATTCTGTTGAAAACATAATCCTTGTAAGGAAACATGAAACTGAATCCGCATGAAGGCGACATCAGCTTGAAATTGTGAAACTGGATTGTTACAAAGAACATAAGAGTATGATCAACTGAGTTTTAACAACAACTGGTGTGGATGGCTATAGTTCAATCCATAGCATTCAAGGAAGAAAACATGTGACTAAGTATGGGCAATTCTGGTTCGATCCATACTTATCAAAATTTCATGGGAACTGTCATGTATAGAAATTTACAATCTGGGACTAAACATGGTTGGTTGTAGTCCAATTCATACTTGTCAAACTTTATAAAACATCATGATATGTGCAAAGGTGAACATCTATGGTTCAGTTCACAAAACATCATTTGACTGAAAAGCATGAAATTTGACTTGAGAAGTGGTGAACGTTTATGGCTGGTTCACCATGTAATATTTGACTGAAAACATGAATCCATCATGAGTAAGGGTAAACGCCTATGGTCAGTTTACCAATACAAAATTCGTAGAAAAGCACATGCGACTAAATATTGCCAGTCCTGTACCAACCTTTTACTTAGTCAAAACTTTAAGGAAAACTGACTGATAACTGAAGAAAACTGACTGATAAATGCATGAGAAACATGAAACATAACAATGCCAAAATCTGGGAAGTTCTTGGTGACTACCCACTAGTCACAGGTCAAGTTTTAGAGCCTACAGGTCGAACCTTGCGCTCTGATACCATAATTGTAACACCCCACTTGGATAAGTGGACCGTTACGTGTATTTATGGCGTGTCATCAAAGTATAAGGTAAATGTCCTAAAACATTAACTGACCATAAAAGAAAATACAGGAATCAAACGTCGGCAATCCAAACATAAGCCCAAAACATGAAAAGTAAAATACTGAAAGGACTAAGCAATGTCCAAATAAGAAGAATAATGTAAGAAATGCATAAAGTAAGAAGTCTGGATAGCTTCCATCCAAATGCACATGCTCTTAGAATCTTAAAAGCGTCCAGGTGTACCTGCCGTTAGAACATGAAAGGGATATACGGCTGAGCATAACGCTCAGTGAACGGATATAAAACATGATAAGGAATTACTGAAATGAAGCAGATGATAAAATGCTGAAGCTGTAAGGCTGATAAGTAAAGTTGCAGCAGAAATCTGTGTATAATCTGTAAAGTCTAATTTATAAATAATAAAGCTGAACTGTTATCAGTTAAATCTGAAAAACGTGCATTTACTGTATTTTAATTGCCACAACTTATATAGGTCATGCACTGTAACAACGGTGCATGAATAACTGGAGGGGTGACCTCGTCATTCTGTAGAGGGGTGACCTCTAAATAACTGTAGAGGGGTGACCTCTAAATACTGTGCTGGGTGGAGGGATCAGCTCCAATATGAAGGATGTAGAGCACACACCACATTCACCCTGATAAATTGTAAACTAATAAGCCTAGGATGCATCCATACGCCCCACTAAACATACTGATAAAATGGCCAAACTGAACATGAGTGGGACGATGCAGGATATCACTCTCCTGCATGTGAGTCACGACACTGGTGCCTCTAGTGCCATGGTTACGGTACCTCCGTAACTAGTACATAAACTGATCATGCTTGTATATAATGCTCAGGCAATTTATTTGGTTATTAACATGATTACTGATAAGCTTAAACATATATTGGGGAAAACATTTGGCTGTAGACAGGGAATCCTAATCATGCATAGGAAAGGAAGTCCTTACTGAAAGGACGGAAAATCCGTACCTTAACCACTCTCGATGCCAAAACAAAGTCCGGACTTATTGCTCGTCAGTTATCTACATAAATTACACATAAATAATTATTAACTAGCCAATTAATTAGTGATTGCTTACCATTGAAACTTATTTTTATCCTTAAATATTTCCATTTTGATCATATTAATAAGAGCTTAAAAATCTTAGTACATAAAGTGTATGAAAATACATATATATATATATATATATTAAACTTCATATATCTTGACATGACTACCATTTAAGCACTAGTTCTCCAAACACGTCAACATCAAGTTGAAATGTATTGTTTAGAAAAACTTATTAAATATGTATTAATTTAGTATCTAGAATTTATATGCTCCCATTTGCAGATTCAAACTTATAGGCTTCTGAATCTCATATCAATTTAGTTTCATAATAAGACAGTGTTCATGCAGTCATGTAGTTTTCAGACACCTATTGTCTATATGTCTTACCGATTCGTCACGATGAGTTCTGAATATGATTCATACACTACCTACGTATATATATGTCATGTTAACATACACATAGATTACTTATTACTTGTATATTAACTGCATGTTAGTCTACTGTTATATATTAGCAGGTGAAACTTACATTTACCTCAAGGATAGACAAGGCGGGTCAAAACCGATAACACGAACACCAGATCCGATGAGACATGGTCGAGTCCCAAAACCAGATTAAACAAGAAGACGAACCGACCCTTGAAATTCACAACCACATGTATACGGATAGATGAATGCAAATCCATGCCAATCAGGAACTATGGGTCTATAGTTACCGACGAATGAACCTGAACCGTGTTTCCAAACATGACACAATCATGCTTAACCTGAGCAGACTCCGACTCAAACAATAACATGAACAGACGAGACCTGTATTCTGAGCCGAACCCACACGATCATACTTTTTTAATCTTGTTTTGAAAGTGACTAGAACACATATAATGTATGCTTCATTTTATGAGTGACTATGTCCCGTCATTCTCATATATGTATATTTGTAACTGATCAATTGATTAAGAGGCATCATGAAATGTAAGTAGTAATAAAAGGAGATGATTGGCCGAGATTCTTGGAGTTAAAGGTAACTGTTTTGACCAAACATTTAACAAAACGTGTTTTACTTGTAAATGAAGATTTTCATGCTTTTTTTACATTATTTGTATTTATTAACATAAAATTTGAGTACATCCTCTTAAAGATTGAAAAGGACACGTAAAGAGTTAATGGCTAAAAGTTGTTTTACGTTATTCACATATTCAAATAAACAATTATAATTTAACGTCTTAGTATCAAATGTTTGAATAAAACTATCAATTATTATTCTGAATAAACTATAATTTACGTAACGTTATAATTAAATCTAGGACTGCGTGAATTAATGTTCATGGATTTTAAACCGGGTTTTACAATGACATTTTCCATTCTTGCACCTATATTTCATATGTTCATGACCATATCGGACGCCATTCGTATTTCCCATGTATACGAAGGTTTTCTTCAGCCTAATGATAAGATCCGAACTGATAACACATTACCTCGGACAGATGCGAGTTGAATTTAATCCTAATTATGGACTACTAACCACACACCATGCTATGATTCATAATTATGTACAGTAATGTTCAGGCTCTTGAATACACTCATCATGGTTTTTGTGACAATCCGTCAATTTATGGTTGATATTTTATTCTCAATATTTATTTAAAAACATTATTTTAATGTTATAATATGAACTCACATATTTTTGGGAAGAAATTTAGATTTACGTCTTGGAGTAGCATCGACTACGTCTAAACCGGAGGATTCAACGTTACGTGCTTACATTTACATACACCGTCTTTGGTGACAGTCCGACATTTCAGAAAATAAATTTATCCGTGAATATTATTTTGGAGTTTTAAATTTGTGTTAGCTCATAAACTCACAAATTTACGAGAAGAGATTAGGACTTACGATTTTATTTTAACGTCCTTTACGACTAAACCGGAAACCTTAGGATTTCGTATTTACGTTTTTGAACTCCATTTTTGATGAGACAATTTTTATTGGAATCTTTTTGTGACGTTGATTCATAATTCATAAAAACGTTTTGCGTAAAACGACCCGAGGGCACGCAAATCGAGGAAACTAGAATCGAGGAGTACCCGTAAATAAATGGGGATGAGACAAGTGGGACACTTGTCCCACCCCCATCAAAACCGGCCTTAACTAGTTACACAAGACACTTATGTGTCAAGTGTAAGCTAAAGCTTACTACACTTGTCCATTTTAGCTTCCACTTGAAGCTACCTTCCATCAAAACTAGCAACTTTCACATACCATCCATTTCAACATGCAAAACCACTCAACATTCTCTCTTCCTCCCCATTTTTGGCCGTCCCATATCTTAATCAAAACACCCCACTCATACAATTTTTAACCACAAACATATGTTATAATTAACATATGTTAATCTCCATTCAAAAAGATGAAGATTGGTGCAACTTATAACATCCAAGGAGGAGTATTCATGGTGTCTTGGGGCTGATTTTCCACAAGGTGATCATGAAGATTGATGGTCTTGAAGATGGTCTTGGCTATGCACAAGTTTCTCCATCAAAATCCATGTTTTGATCACAACCTACATCATCATGGTGGTATAAAGATTGTCCTCCTCATCTTCTTGTTATTTTGATTATGTAAACATGTATTTTATTTCCTATTGTATATGTATATGATGATTATATGATGATAAAAATGTTATGTGGGGATTTGGTGTTGATAAACATGATTAAAAAGGTGAAAACCCATAAGAAACAAGGTTAAAATCTTGGTTAAATTTGTTGGCTGTATAAAACAGTAAAGAAACAGGTCATGGACTGATAAAATGATGAAGTAGAATCCATTTACAGTAAGCTATATGTCTTGTACACATGTGAGAGTTGGCCATGCAATGGAATCATTGTAATGAGTGAGATATGATCAAAACAAGTTTAAGGTATAAATCTGAGTTCACTGTTTTGGACGATTTTTATAAAATATTTAGAAGATGATTCAACAGTAGCTATAGGAGAGTTAAATGTAGCACATATCATGTAGTTTATGTGATAAAAATTTGAGCTTCTATCTCCATATAGAACTCAAGATATGGCAGTTTTGGTGAAGATGAAAATAAAAATCAGATTTTGGAAAATAAAGTATAATACTATTATATAAGCACTCAAAATTATATTGTATAAAATGTAAAGTTAAAACCCACTAACTCTTGGATTTTATTTATATAAATATGTACAATGATAAATAAGTGGAAATTTTATAAAAATGGTAACTTGTTATGTTTTATAAGTTATAAAAACTATAAACATGATTTTTACGACTTTTTCGGCTAATACCGTAAAATTAACGTTTTTGTTAAATAAAACTTAGATGGTTGGACCCGTCTAATGAAAACTTTATAAAACTTATATACTGATATATAGACATGTATAACAAGTAAAAACCGATAAAACCCGAACTTTAGGGCATACGGACATTAACGAGCTAAGTAAACATATTGGACTAATACTTGGACTAATAATTGGACTAGATAAGATAAAAACTTGTAAAAAGAACTTATTGGGCTTAACCCATTTGGGCCCAACATGGAAAGTATACATACTGATAAAATAAGTATAACAAGGATTAAAACAAGTTAAAGAACTTATAATAGGCTTATTGGACCTAAAACACGTAAATAGGTAAAACGAGACAACTAGTATAAAAGTTATCGACACATAACACAAAAATGAGTAAATGAGAATATATAAACCCACTTGATCATCATATATATATAATCATCATATGTATACATAATTGTTATTTTTATAAAGTCATTGGACATGAGTCTAAGACGAGTATTATTTGTCTAGGTTTCCGTGATTGAAGCACGTACCGTACATCTGAATTGCCGATAACCCGCCTTCTCACATCAACGTGAGTTCATAGCCTCGCACTCTTTTAAATGTTTTTATAAATATTTTATAAACCCGCGAGGGAGATAACATGTTAGTTTTTATTAAATAAGACACCATTTGTCCCGATTGTTTGTTTATTGATTTTGGACCCGAATGATTGAATGACCCGATTGTATGACCCGATAAATGATTAAAGGACCCGATAGATGAAATTAAATGGATTATTAAAGTTAGGTTATGTCACTAAATGTCCCATTAGCATGAATTGTGAACTACTGGGATTTGGTAGACGTTTATGCATTTAATAGTACTATTTGGGGGCGATCACCCCAGTTCGCGCCTTGACGGTTGACCCCGTCGTGCCACATTGATTGGTAAGCGAATTTATGTATGAGAAGATTTCCATAGCGTGACCTTTGTGACGACACGCTACTTTAGATGGGCAAAATTGGTATCGGGTTAGCTACCCGTTGTTGATTTAGTAAGGTAACAATGTCATGCGGCTTATAATAATCCAAAACTAACGAAATACTATTAGACGCACCGAATTACGAAGTATTGCCTGACTAGCAATACGGGGTCATACTATTGATATTATGTTTGTATTATTGGTTTTCATAACCATATTCATATAACGGTTTTTATTTTCATACAACGTCATAAGACGTATTGTAT
This sequence comes from Glebionis coronaria, assembly GCA_025667525.1. Classification (NCBI taxonomy): domain Eukaryota; kingdom Viridiplantae; phylum Streptophyta; class Magnoliopsida; order Asterales; family Asteraceae; genus Glebionis; species Glebionis coronaria. The sequence continues at coordinate 9,111,446 of CM046881.1, read as the reverse complement.
GATGTTTTTACGACATTGGCTCGTATAATGATTTTTCATAACCATATTCATATAACGGTTTTTATTTTTCATACAACGTTATAAGACGTATTGTATGATGTTTTTACGACATTGGCTCGTTTAATGATTTTTAAGGCAAATGCCTATATTATGATTTTGATAAAGATTTGTATAAAATGATTTTGGCTATTTTATGGCCTATTACAATGATTTGTACGAAATGATTTTTGGTACTAATTTTATACCAAAGTTATATTGATGGAATTTATTAAACTCTATGAATTCACTCGGCGTTATCGCTGACCTTTTCTTTTAACATGTTTTATCTCAGGTACTTGAAGGTAATTCTCGGGAAGACGAAAAGAATTCATGGCCCGCACCTAAATAATATTTTTCCATTCAAATACTTTGTAAAACTTTGTATGTAATGTAATGACTTGGGACCTATGTAACTTTATTGTTTATGAATGGAAATGATTTAATATTAAACAACGCGATTTTTATGCGTTGTCTATGATGTGAGTAATGTGCTATCCCGTAACACCAACGAGTCTTCCGCTGTATTGAGTTGTATGAATTTGGGGGTGTTACAGTTTTCCATCAAGAAAATCTGTACAAATTATCTATGCTTACAAGCATGTCCGTTGTTAGCCATGGCCGCTAAAATTTTCTAGTTGTCAGTTGATTATTCCAAGATCTTCTCATATATTTCAGAAGAACCTACAAGGAGAAGGACGGTACCATGAGATTATGTGTCGACTACCGCCGACTTAAACAAATCACCATTCATGACCGTTATTCTCCTCCACGTATTGACAACATGTCCAATTGACCTTATAGTGTTAATTGTTGGGAATAAAATTAGCTAAGTCATTGGAACGCTGACAAGAGGAAATTGGACGCTGACAAAAGTAAACGAGGCGCTGACAGATGAGACGTTGTTAAGAATTATCAAGGCGTTGACAAGAAGAATCTTAACACAAAGACAAGGACTAAATCTGCCAATGATGAATTCTTCAAGCTAGTGGACAAAATATGAAGATAAGAATTCAGAATATATTCTTAAATGTTTAAAAGATTTAGTCAATAAGTTATTTGAGTATGTTTATCTTGTGTCTCTTCCTAAAATAGTTGATCTTAGCTTTTTGTACAAGGCTCCTTAAACCTATAAAAGGAGGCCTTAGGGTTAGACATAAGACACATCTCACATACACCTCTTCCACATATCTCATAACACTTTCATTGTAATCTTTCATTGTTATTATTAATCAAAGTGAAAGTTTGGTATTCATATATTCTGTTTGTTCTTCGTTCTGAGTATTAGTTTCCGCATAATACTTAGATTGTTGAATACACAAAGTTTCTCTAAGTGTATTACTTGATCTAGTCTCGTATACATAAAGCTAAATCGATCTAAGTTTGGGATCAACAAGTGGTATCAGAGCTTGTTGAGAAACTTTGATTTGAAGAACGAGATCCAATATCGTGAGTTGAACCAAGCTAAGGAAGAAGGTGAAGAAGAATCTGATGATGTTTTCAATTAAGGCCACGTCTACTTCAAATTCCACAAGTTCCAATTCATCTTCATGTTCTGATAGTGAGGTATGTGATAACTCTTCTTGTAGGTTAAATACTGAAAGACTTAACAAAGAGGTTTTAAGATTGTTAGGAGATGTGAGTACTGAGAGATGCAAGTTGTCTAACTATCAAATTGCTCTCACTCAAACTGAAAAGACAGTTTCTGAGTATAAGAAAATGGAATTTGACCTAAAAGATAAAATAAATATCTTAAAACATGATTTAAATCAAAGTAATGATATTAGAAACATCATGAATAGGGTCAATGGTGAATTACAGGCTAAGTTAGATGAGGCTATCAAAAATAAGGATAATGTAGACCTTAAAATTCAGAGATTTGATAAAGCCTCACAAACCCTAGAAAAATGTGTTAGTGAACAAAGGGATTCTAGGGATATGTCTGGGATTGGGTTGAAAGAATATGTGGTTGTTCCACCACCAGCTGGGGACTTCTATGGTGTCCATAGAAAGGATCTCTCTTGGACTGGTATTCCAGAACTCCAAGAAGAGGAATTTATTCCTCCACCTAGAGTTCTCTCTCCAGTTGAGGAATATCAACAAAAGGTTATTGACCTAGAAGAGTGGAAGAAGGCCAACCTCACTTTGTTTGTTAAGGGTGGGATGCTTAGTGAGAGTCCATATGTGCCTACACCCATTGAGAGTCCAGTAGTATCTAGACCTATCACTGTGACCAATCCTATTACTGGAAAAGCTGTTAATCTTGGCTCCCCAATTAAGAAACAACCTAGTGTTAAATATGCTGAAATGTATAGGAAACCCAGGTCACCCCAAAGCCAAGCAAGTGTTAACGGGACAGGGTTTTATCATTCTAAGCCTAAGTTTGTGTCCAAAAAGGCTTGTTACTCATGTGGGAGCTTCTCTCATTTGGCCTATAATTGTGTGAGTGAATACAATTCATTCGCTGACAATAGGTCATCCAATGTCGACCATAGACCTTTTGTCCACACTAGACCACAGGCTACTAGACCAGCTCCTTTCTTCTTTAAGGCAGCTAACACCCATGGACAAAGGCCCTTTCAAAAGACCAACACCTGGTCAAACAGACAGTATGTTCCTGTAGCAAACCCTAATTTAGGCGCTGACAAGAACAAATTTAGCGCTGCCAGGAACAAATTCAGCGCTGACAGAAACAAATTCAGCGTTGACAGGAACAAATGCAACGCTGACAGCTCCAAGTTTGGTATGAGACCTTATTTTAGACCATATAAACAAAGATACTTGGTTAATAAGGGTCAAGGGTCTAAAGCATCATCCCATTTAACTTGGAAACCTAAACAAGAGCAAAACTCTAATTTTAATAGTATTTCAATGACTTGCAATAGATTTAAATATCTTGAGAAGGTCATTACTAGACTCATTGGAACAAATTGGGTGATTAGGTCCCAAAGGGATGAACAGGGATTTGTGGTAAAGAATAAGTCCACTCTAGTTGAACAACTAGACAGATCCAAGTCTGATAAAGCTTGGATCTCCAAGGAAAACTAATTTGTTTTCTTTTTGAGCAGCCTATCCAAAAGCAGGTTAATGATCAAGGATATTGGGATACTGGATGCTCAAGGAACATGCATTGTTGGTCTTTCCACTGATATTATTTTTATCCACTAACATGCTATCTCTACCCATTATCATGGGATAGGGTAGCCTCTGTTGGTGTGTGTTTTTTTTTGTGGTTTTTGTCTAACTATGCAGGAAAGTGGAGCTACTTTTGGATGGATACAGAATTGCAAACTTTTATTTATGATGGTTGGAGTGTTTACATTCCTATCTTGATATAAAATTTTGCTTCTTCACATATAATGATTTGTATGCTTCTGTTAAGGGGAGGTAAACCTTTAGGTTTTTGGGTACTCTTAGAGCACTTTGCACAATTCTAGATTGTGTCCACTGGTGAGTGCGGGTTAGAAATAATGAAGGCTCTTTCCTTATGAAATTGTTGGAATTTCTAAACCTCGAGGCACTGTAGCATGCACGTAGTTTATTTTGCATGCATGTTGCCAAGACTTTTGACCTAGAATTGGGTGTGGTCGTATGGGTGACTTGGGGTAGTTATTATTTTTGGGTTACTTGGGGAGTTGCAAAGGTTTTATATGAGTTAACTTTCTCTTTGGGGCATTTGTGAACAAAGGACTCTAGAGTTCATGTGTGTCTATCATGCTTTTGCATAAGTGTGTGCGTGAACAGTGTTTGTCACTCTTGCTTATTAGAGACTAGTTAATTTCCTTAGGATTATTACCTTTGTTTATGTTCTAACTAAAGTTTTCCATTCTCAAGTTCATTTTATGCTATGACATCTTAGCTGGTGTGATTTATAAACTTCTTTATAGTCCCAAAATGTTTCATCACCCTTTCATTTTTCAAATTTTTGGATATCTGGAAGCCTAATGATCATTGAGATGTTTTTCCTAGTGATTGACATCTAGTAGCAGCAGAGATCACTTTCACAAGGGTGTATAGTGTTATGGAGATGGCTGAGACTATTGGCACTAGCTTTAATGCAGGTCAAGTCAGTCTTATCATCAGTAAGTCCATCCCCATGTCCTATGAATCAAAATTGAGGATTCATTTCCTGAATGTGGATGAGGATAGTATGAAACCTTTGACATTAATGGAATTGACGAAAATCTGTATTAGCTTGTAAAAGCATAATACAGAAATGGTACATATTGTCAAGGATCACTGTTTTGAACTGATAGACTTGTTGTTTTGGAAGCTGATGCAAGGAGGACATTCTTGGTTTCGTCCTTGTATATTGATCTTGGAGAGGAGTCTTAAAAGGGGAGGAGCAATCAAATTTGAGTGACAAAAGTAATAAAGAAAGCTCCAAAGACTCTACAAATATTGAAGATGATTAAGACCATGTGAAGGCTGACTATACAAGGGATTTGAGTGATTGACTTTTCGAGATTTATTATTACTCAAATTCAGGGATAAGTATATTTGTAAGAATCCTCTCTATATGTTTTATTTTATTCAGAAACTTGATTACTAGAGTAGATATCAAGTTTAGGGGAGGATTGTTGGGAATAAAATTAGCTAAGTCATTGGAACGCTGACAAGAGGAAATTGGACGCTGACAAAAGTAAGAATTCAGAATATATTCTTAAATGTTTAAAAGATTTAGTCAATAAGTTATTTGAGTATGTTTATCTTGTGTCTCTTCCTAAAATAGTTGATCTTAGCTTTTTGTACAAGGCTCCTTAAACCTATAAAAGGAGGCCTTAGGGTTAGACATAAGACACATCTCACATACACCTCTTCCACATATCTCATAACACTTTCATTGTAATCTTTCATTGTTATTATTAATCAAAGTGAAAGTTTGGTATTCATATATTATGTTTGTTCTTCGTTCTGAGTATTAGTTTCCGCATAATACTTAGATTGTTGAATACACAAAGTTTCTCTAAGTGTATTACTTGATCTAGTCTCGTATACATAAAGCTAAATCGATCTAAGTTTGGGATCAACATTAATCACTTTTCCAAGATCGCCCTCATGATCATGCTGCCAACAGTGACGAGTGAAAGAGCAGGACATGTCCATGACTGCTATTCGTACACGACTCGGTCATGCTAGATTTATGATTTTGAATTAGTCTCATCAATGCTCCAACGACATTATAAGAATGAGTTTCCATGAACTCATAGCAAATTCATCAGTGTTTCCATTTAGGATAACCTGATTTCCCTCTAAGCCTAGAGAAGAACAGGAAGACCATATCTGCATTATGTTGCAAATTCTATGACAAGCGAAATTTTACGCTGGGAATTTTTCCAATATCAATTCTGTTTGATTATAGTGACACGTTGAATCACATGGGTTTCTACGGTTAATCTTACCATGACTCAGCTTATGCGTAAAGGAGAGAACCCTACACTACATTAGGTGTTCTAGAAAAATCCTACGCTAGGAGAAGTCTAGATTCAGAGACTCAGAGTTTCACAAACTCCTATGTATCAAGTTCTACGAAGCAAGATACAGTTACGTTCATATCTAGGTACCTGACATACCAACAGGTTAAGATAGGACACCAACAGACTGGGATGTTTTCATCATCTGAAATTGTAAATTTAAATGGGACAAGATCTCCACGGATTTTGGTTACCAGTTTAACGCAAACTCAGAAGAAGCATGATGCTATCTGGGTTATTGCGAACAGTTTGATCAAGTCTGCAGAATCCTTACATCCGCAAGGATTTCAGAACCAACAGATTGATCGGACATGTTCCAGCCAAGGCTCGTCTGATCACTTGGCAATCCCTCAGTTATTGGGTCAGACTCATAATTGTGCTCCTTATTTACTTCACGTCCTTGTTCAAAATTTCACGACTTGCTTTCGCGCTCGCGTTCATGACACTATTTACGTTCATGATGGTAACTCGGCATACGATTTTACATTCATTTTTTTCTCATTCTAGGAATTTTTGCAAGAACTTGAGAGACCAGACCCAAGTTTAGTATAACTCCCTATCCTTAGATAGACGTTTCTCGTCATATTCTATGTCTCACCTTGTAGCGTTTGGCGTTACCGCCATTATATTCTATGTTCACGATATGTTTCACATGTCATGTTCATTCCACGTTCCTCATATCATGATCAAGATATGTTACACATATCATGGATCACGATATGTTTACTCATACTACACTCATCATATCTCCACGTATCACGTTCAAAATTTTTCACGTATCACGTTTAAAATTTTTCACGTACTACGTTTCTTTATGTATCGCGCATTGTTGCTAATTATCAGTTAAGTTAGAGTGTTTCACACGATAACGTTTTAGTTGCCCATACACGTTAATTCTTATTCCCTCGATTAAATTTAGGGGATCTATCTTACGTAGATGACAATGAACTTGTAGAGCTTTCAAGTCAAGGTCAGGAGGACCAAGATTTAGCATTGTGTCAAGATCTTGAGAAGAAATCGTTCCAAGCGAGAGGCCACTTGGAAACGGACAAGTCTATCCGGACTTCTTATCCGTTTTTATCTTATCAATTAGATATGTCCTTTCAGTCACGTCAAATTCCATGTCCTTTCAAGACATGTCACGTTCCGCGTTCCTTCTGCCAGGTCACCTGGATGTTCATTTATCTTACATACCCTCTCGGTTTGATTCGGGTAAGTTTCTTTTCAGTTATGTTATCTATAATTCGGGGACAAATTATTCTTTTTAGGGGGGAAGAGTTGTAAAACCCGCATGCTTTTACCATGAATAGTACCCTTAAGATCGTATGTATATGATTAAAACTTTCCTTTTATAACATATTTACGTTTCACGTATAAGTATTACGAGTATTACGTAGGTGTTAGAACACGATAAGTATTTATTACGTATGAACACACAATAATTATTCAAATAATTATTATAATCACGAGTATACGAACATGAAATCATGAACGTAAATTAATCATGAACTAATATTACGTATGTATATATATATTTATTACGAACACGAATAAATATATTAAGTCACGATCGATAACTAATTAAAACACGTAAAACACGAACACGAGAACACACTTATTAATTAGACACGGAAAATAATCGGGTTACCCCATGTGGGCCCATGTACCACAAAATTAGGAAGGAAAAGGGCTTAGCCCATCAATTTTTACTAAACAAGAAAAATTAGGAAAACACATTCATTTATAAAAAATTAAGAAAATAAGCAAAAAACCTAGCCTCCTTTTCTCTCCCATTTCTCTTTGGCCGCCGGTTTGGATCATCACCACAAGGGTGTTTGGGTTGATTTTGGTGTTGATTATTTACAAAGAGCATTAGTGTGTTCATCCTCCTTGATTCACGCATTCGGTAAACCTTAAAACCCTTTTCTTTTAATCTTTTAATTTATTTTTACACGTGAACTTATAAGGGTTTTGTTTTAATATGATTATCATGTTAATTAAATCAAGGGGGTAAATGTTTTGATGTTTTAGGGTTGTTTGTTTGTGGCCGACGCAAGAATCGAGCCCCATAGGGGTCTCGGCTTGATTAATCCACACCACCGAGACCACAAGGTCTCGGTATGGTGATGGTGGTCCCATGGCAGCAGCCAAAAAAAGGGAAACCCGACTTGGTTCGGGGTATGGTGTTGATTACGGGTCCGGTTCATGGTTTTTAGTCACGATCCGGTTCATTGATTATGTTAAGGTTTATGATTTTAATAGTTATATGTTAAAAATTAAATTAATAAAAAATGACATAATTAATTTAATTAACATGACTTAGGTTATAAATTTAATTATTAGATCATGAATTTTAACCTAAGTATTTATTTTTAATTAGACTTTATAACTAATTAATTATTAAAAACCATGACTATAATTAATTAATTAACATGACTTAGGTTATATTATTAATAATTAATAATACATGTTTTAACCTAAGTATTTTACTTTATTTAATTACAAACATGATATATTTAATTAAATACTTTTAACCTATAGTTTATTTAAATTACATGTAATAATTAATAAACTATACCTTATATCTGTATGACTTAGAATAATAATCAGAAAACACTTAAGCTTATATAATTAGCTTATTTAACCAACTTATATCTATTTATGGAAACATTCTATTTTTAGAAACTTATTTAATTAAGGCAGCTAATCTGATTATGGAAACTTTCTATTTTTAGAAACTTATCTATTTTAAGCAGTAATTCTATTTTTGGAAATTTATATTTTTGGAAACTTTCTATTTTTGGAAACTTTCTATTTTTGGAAACTTTCTATTTTTAGTAACTTTCTATTTTTGGAAACTTTCTATTTTAGGAAACCTGCTATTTTTATAAAGTTACTTATTATTACACAGTAAGTATAATAATACATGAAATACAAGTAATACTTAATCAGAATAGACATAATATAAGATAGATACAGTATAAAGCTTTAAACAGTAAAACATGATATGAACGTATAAAATAAGCTAAGACATGACATAGAACCAGTTACGTATTTAGTAATCAGATACTTATACACGTATGTATTTATGTAGCATTAGTGATACCGAAGTAGGACTCTCTTCCGTTCGTCTTCTTCGTTCACTGGGCATAAGGTGCGGATTCCCGTCCTTTTAGTATGGACATTCTTTCCTTATTAGGATTTCCGTATGCAGCCAACTGTTTTCATATAGTATAAGTTTATATGTTTGATTGCTTATGTTTAATTTAGAATACATGAAGCCATATACATGCATGACCAATTTCACCTAGTTATGGAGGTACCATAACCATAACACTAGAGGCACTGGTGTTATGACTTCCCCACGGCGGAGTGATTGCTCGTGGCGTCCCTTCAGCTTTTGGCCATATTATTATATTTATCATGTGAGGCGTATGGGTGCATCCTAGTTACATGTTTTCAGCAGATTACTCAGTGTGAATGTGGTGTGTGCCTTGCATCCTTCACAAGGAGCTGATCCCTCCTACCCAACTACTAACCCAACTAGTTTGGCTAAACACTAAAGGACTTACTCATTGGGCTTAACCCACTTGGGCCCAACATCTGAGTATAGGGCTGATGTTAAAAGTATAAAATGGACTAATAGAATGCAATGGGCTTATCATGGGCTTATTGGGCCTTAACATGTAAACAAGTTAAACTAGTGAAAGTAGTCTAAAAATTTACCAACACATAACACTATAATGTGTATGAAGAGATAAAATCCCACTTGATCATCATACTTATAATATCATCATATATATACATAGCCATTGTTTTTATAAAGTCATTGGACAAGAGTCTAAGACGATTATTATTTGTCTAGGTTTCCGTGATTGAAGCACGTACCGTACATCCAAATCGCTGATAACCGCCTTTCCCAATCAACGTAAGTTCATAGCCTCACACTCTTTTAAATGTTTTTATTAAATGTTTAATAAACCCGCGAGGGAGATAACATGTTAGTTTTAATAAAATAGGACACCAGTTGTCCCGATTGCTTGCTTATTGACTTGGACCCGAATGATTATATGACTCGATGAATGATTGTATGACCCGATGAATGATTATATGACCCGATGAATGAAATAAAATGGATTATTATTAGTTAGGTTATGTCATTAAAAGTACCATTAGCATGAATTGTGAACTGTCGGTTGATCCCCGTCGTGCCACATTGATTGGTAAGCGAATTTATGTATGAGAAGATTTATATAAGCGTGATTATTGTGACGACACGCTGTTTTAGATGGGCAACTGAGTTTCGAGTTAGCTACCCGTTGTTTGTTATAGTAAGGTAGCAATGTCATGCGGTTTATAATAATCTAATAACGAAAATACTGCTATACGCATTGAATTATGATATATTGCCTGACTAGCAATACGGGGTCTTATTATTGATCTTATGTTCGTGTTTTGGTTTTACATAACCATTTTCTTATAGCAGTTTTTATTCAACTCTATGCGACGTTATAAAACGTATTGTATGATGTTTTTACAACAATGGTTCGTATAATGGATTTGAAGGCTGAAGCCTATATTATGATTTATGACTAAGAGTTGTATAAAACGCCTTTGGCCTATTTTTGGCCTACTACAAAGATTTGTAAAAAATCATTTTCGGTAATAAATATATATACCGATGACATATTAATTGTTTTTATTAAACTCTATGAATTCACTCGGCATTTTCGCTGACCTTTTCTTTTAACATGTTTTATCTCAAGTACTTGAAGGTAATTCTCTAGAAGACGACAAGAATTCATGGCCCGTACTTAAATAACAATTTCCATTCAAATATTTTGTAATATTGTATGAAATACTATTACTTGGGACCTATGTAATTTGATATTTATGAATGGAAAATGCTTTATTGTTAAACGACGCAATTTTTATGCGTTGTATATGATTTGAGTAATGTGCTATCCCGTAACACCAGCGACTCTTCCGCTGAACTAAAGTATGAATATTTGGGGGTGTTACAGTTTGGTACCAGAGCTCTCGTTATAGAGAACGAAAGATTTTTAAAACCATGGTTTTGAATAAAACATTTCAAAATCTTTTAACTTGAAATTTTTTTCTCAAAATGTCTAAAAATCTTTTGACTATAACGGTGCCGAAGAATTCCCGAGTTACCGACAAGGCCAGACTGAGAAGTGTTATTTTAATATATATATAACTTGGATTATATATATTTGTATGTTGTAATTTGATTACATGATTGTTTGATGATAATTTTAATACTTATACGAGGTATTTAAATGACGTAGATTGTTTGATGATTAATTTAATACTAGCAAATCAATCGAAGCTATTTCTGTAGGAATTCTAGCTATTAAAGATCTAAACCAAGTTGTGGATATTTATGATCCCAACAAAATGGTTGATAGTTGTAGAAATTTTGATATTAGTTGATTGTGATATTAAAGAAGAATTGGCGAGATTAAATCTGATATCGATGTCATGACGATCTTTCCTTATAGAGTGGAGTTTGACAAAAGCTTACCACCTGGAAAGGTGTCATCTGATTCGGTGTCACCCAATTCTTAAATTTGAAATCGAAAGGGTGAATGTTGCACTTGAGGCTGTCACTGGAACCATTACCCAAAAGCCTCATGCCACTAGTACCTTTCCGAGAAGTCTAATTGAATGTATGAGTCATTTAATACTAGTGACCCATTTGATAACTATTGTTGTAAGAGCTATAGGATTAGAAATTAAGTGTTGTTCATATTGAGCTTTTATTGCCCTTTCAAGGTCTAAGAATAAGGTTGAAAGTATTGAAGAATGAGGTAGGATATCGCATTGAGTATGATTTGGTTGAAACTTGAATGAACTAAAATTTAACTCGTATGGAATTTGAAATTGTTAAGAGGAAGTCATTAAGTCCTGTGATTGAATTATAAGGTTGGAAATGATTGTTGATTCGTGTTAAGAGTTGTTCCTAGGCCATTGTCCAATGACGAGGATGCCCACTGTCCAAGAAATAAATTGAAGAAATCTTCTTCTGAATAGGGACCGATGGACCTTTCGGGACAGGTGGAACCCCTATGACTCTTGTAGATTAGTATTCATTGTAGCATCTTTTAAAAATCCCTAACTTAACTGAGACATTAGTTGGTAGGATGAGTTTTTGGTATTGTATGACATGGCAACACGTAATGTGTTACGGTACAATTTTAGACTTGTTTGTGATTAATGAAAAGACTACCTTTGATTGCTAAATCCTGCATGTATCGATGTTATCGATCTGTTCTTGCTTCTTCCTAATGTTCGCATTAGTGATGCAACCATTGAACAAGTACTCAACCCGATTTGAGTTACGTTGTGGTTATTCTTTCGGAGTGCCAGCGAGGTCATGAACCTCATGATTAATTGGCTAAGCTCATTTCCCATAATATTATAGTTAGTTCTTAGTGAACGACTTTTCAACACTCTTTTGCAGATCACTCATTGTTTTTATAAATTAAAACAGTGTCACTTGAGGAAAATTGAAATTTCATCACCATATGGATTATTTAAAGTGAGACTTATAAATAATTGTTATCGAAATAAAGTTGTTTATGAAACACTTTGGAAAACTTAATTGTTTTCATAACGAACAACATCTCTGTAAATTCATTTGATTTTTATTTCATGATTAAGCATGAATATATATATTTTAAAAATGATGACAAAGTTTTGACGAACTGAGTATTGCATCGTTAATCCTAAAATTGTATATAGTTGCATGCCTACATACAATTTGGAAGGGACATTGCAAGGCTGATTAGTAGTCACCATGAAATTATTAATAAACACTAAATTTCTTTGAAGATTGTGAAAGATTAAATTTTATGAGATCTGCAAGAAGTGTAAAAATAAGGACATACTGTTAAAGACACCTACATATGTGCCCGTACTATTTATTCTTCTGAATTGAATTTAATTATCTGTGGAAATTGTCTTATTTAACAATTGACAACCCTTTCTTGTCCAATTCTTTGTGGCAAGATTCTTTGGAAACTTAACTAATTATCAAGTATTAATACCCGACTGGGTGTATCGACGTTCCTATCATTTCTTTTGATTAGATTTCATTTGAATGATGTAACACCCCCAAATATACACAATTCAATACAGCGGAAGACTCGTTGGTGTTACGGGATAACACATTACTCACATCATAGACAATGCTTAAAAATCGCGTCGTTTAATAATAAATCATTTTCATTCATAAATATCAAAGTTACATAGGTCCCAAGTCATTGTATTTCATACAGTTTTTACAAAGCATTTGAATGGAAATTTGTTATTTAAGTGCGGGCCATGAATTCTTGTAGTCTTCCCGAGAATTACCTTCAAGTACCTGAGATAAAACATGTTAAAAGAAAAGGTCAGCGAAAACGCCGAGTGAATTCATAGAGTTTAATAAAACCATAAATATATCATCAGTATATATTTATTTCCGAAAATTATTTTGTACAAATCCTTGTAGTAGGCCATAAAATAGGCCAAAAATATTTTATACAAATCCTTATCAAAATCATAATATAGGCTTTTGCTTTCAAAATCATTATACGAACCAGTGTCGTAAAAACATCATACAGTACGTTTTATAACGTTGTATAGAGTTAAATAAAAACCGTTATATGAATATGGTTATATAAAACCAAAGCACGAACATAATATCAATAATAAGACCCCGTATTGCTAGTCAGGCAATATATCGTAATTCGGTGCGTATAGCAGTATTTCGTTAATTGGATTATTATAAGCCGCATGACATTGTTAGCTTACTACAACAAACAACGGGTAGCTAGCCCGAAACTCAATTTGCCCATCTAAATTAGCGTGTCGTCACAATTATCACGTTTGTGTAAATCTTCTCATACATAAATTCGCTTACCAATCAATGTGGCACGACGGGGATCAACCGTCAAGGCGCGAACTGGGGTGATCGTCCCCAAATAGCACTATTATATGCACAAGCGTCTACCAAATCCCGGTAGTTCACAATTCATGCTAATGGGACTTTTAGTGACATAACCTAACTTTAATAATCCATTTTATCTCATAATCGGGTCATATAATTGTAACACCCCCACAATTGTTATGCGCAGCGGAACTACAACAATGGGTGCTACACAGTATTCATTGCACACAAGAGATATCAAACGACGCTAAAAAGACGTCGACTTAAAATTCAACATTTAAAATTGTTAGATAATACATGTCCACAGTTTTTCCAACCCCAAATAGTGCACAGAGTTTAGCGTTTTCGGTCCCCATGAATCTCAACCCCAAAAACTTCAGTTTTACAACCACATGACTTTAAACATAAAAATTGTTTAAGTAGAAAAGGAGGGAAAAACAAGCGGACACCAAGCCGATCACACAACATCCATCCCATGCATGCTCCATCCTACTGCTCAGCGGTTACCTGAAACACATGCCAAAAATTTGGTCAACGAAAACGTTGAGTGGAATTCATAGGTTTTACAATCCATTTGAACGTATATATAATAAAAACCATTCGTGATCATTTATAGTCTTGTCGATCAAACAAACTATAATCAGGATACTGACAATTGTGTTTAAGCTCATGACACTAATCCGTTAACTCAATCACCCGCGTAAATATACCGGCATGATTCAGATGAAACCAGTGCCCCTTCTAAAGGCATCAGTTGCAATTATACCTTATTTCTCATACAAAATAATCTACCGCAGAACTTACTATAAGTACAGCTTCTCGGCTAGCATTGGGTCGTTAACCCCGTAGTACTACAAATTGCATAAGCGGCTATTTCCCCCTACTCGAGGGCAAGACAATAGTTAATAGTTCATGAATTTAGGGACTTTTGCAACTTTGGTACTCAACACAATTTCTAAGGCAACTTTCGGGTCTAACAATCATTCATGATATACGTTCCTTTTTAAAAACTAGCATGCATTTCCCTCGCGGGTAAAACAATTTGAAATAATATAAGCGAGGCTATAAATTCACACCTTAGATATTAAGTAGTCGGTAGTTCGAGGAGTGTTCACTGACGATGAAACGGATGCCCGGGTAAATCAACACCTATCACAAATAACGCGTAATGAGTAATCTCATTTAAATACTTACGGTACTGTGTAAAATACATATATATAAGTCACTTAAGACAAATATAACTCACGCCAAAAACAAAAACAACAAGTATCATTCATTTTATTCCATTCGTTCTTATAACCTACGTTGTCCATTTTTACTCATTCTCGCCGGTATTTGACTAAAGTACGGGCTGTTTTACCTTATTAAACCATGCTTATAAAATTTGACAAAATTTCCAAAAATCCTATATGACCTGTAGATAACATGTTTTTAAGTCCAACAAAAGTTTTCACTTTTACGACCCGTTACGCAACTCATTTCCACGACTACATTTTACGGGCTGAAATTGCGCTTCGACCAATTTTGACCACTTTGACCTATATGAAAAATACCTTTGACTTCCTTGACACCTAAGTCAACATATAGACCCATTTACACAGGTTAGGGACCAAATTTTGACCCTTGACCATTTACCAAATTATACTTGTGACCCTCGGGATTTGACTAAAACTTTGCACAAATCCGGATTGTGAAAGTCCTCGTCTCCCGGTACCCGATCTTTAAAATGTCATAACTTTTAGTTCGTTTTGAGTCACGGGCTCTACCTTATACCAAATTAAAGCTAGAAAAACCCTCTATCACTATATTTAGTTTTCAAGACCTGGAACAAAAATCATTTTTCCAAAATAGACCAAATGTTTCTGCCTCAAAATGACTATACCAAAAACATGCTTAGACTCGATTCCAAGACTTCTAACCAACACTAAACATCATTCTAAGCCTTCCCAAACATATCCTAACATCAAACTTCCATCCTACCCCTATTGATCAACCAATCTCAATATCAAGAATCAAAGAAAATAGACATGCAAGTAATAAAACCTATATGAATCTTCCTAAAACAACAAACCAAACACAAATATAACATGCAAATTCAACAACCACCATGGCTCCCCAAACACCCCCTTTGCCGTGGGGTTTGGGTGACCCAATCACCACAACCAAATTAATTTTGGTGGGTTTTCTTGGTGTTTATACTTCCATAACACTTAAAATTAACATGCATTAGCTCTTTAAGCCTCAAAAACGAATTTGGATAATATGGAAAAATCTTGAAAATTTTTTATCAATGCATGTTGGATTTGAGCACATGAATAGGTGGGTAATGACCAAACTAAGCGTGGTCTAACCTTAGATTTTTGAAAAATCAAGTAGAAAAGATTTTTGGTGAATTTTTGTGTGGGTTGGGGTGTGCCGTGAGCTAGAGAGAGAGAGAAGAGAGTGATGGTTTGATTTTTGGTGCAAGTGTTGTATGTGTTTGTGTGTGTTTCAATTTTGGCCCTTTTTGATAGTTAGGAGGGACCTTTGTGCAATATTGGGCTTCTTTTGTCCTTAAATAGAAAACGACCTCAAAACTTTGCGGGTTTGACTCATTTGTTAATTTTGAAAATTTTACGGGAGTCGGAAATCTTCCCGAATGCTCCAAAATATTTTTGGGATACTTTAAATGTACTTGGAAGGCTATAAAACTCACCCGACTCAACTTAACACGAACCGTAAATAAAATTCTCGAAAAATCACATTATCGATAAATCGTCAAAATTATATAAAATTGGGCATCCCTCGGGATCGTAATCGTCATCGTCCTTCTCAAAACGTCAACCGTAAAAATTATAACCTTGAACATCGGTTCTAACCAAAATACTTATAATTATAGAAATTAAAATTTATCAAAAATTTCAAAAATTAGCGTAATTTAGGGTATCGTTAATGACCTCGATTCTAGGGTGTCACATCCACCCCTCCTTAAAGAGAGCGACGTCCCGGCGCTCGCCTCTTCTTGGACTCACATTTCGTCTTACTGGAACAGATGAGGATACCTTTCCTTGAAAAAGTCCTCACGTTCCCAGGTGTATTCCGGTCCACGCTTAGAATTCCATCGGACCTTCACAATGGGAATCCTACTACGCTTCAACCGCTTGACCTCCCGGTCCATAATTTCCACAGGTTCTTCCACAAAGTGCATTTTGTCGTCTAGTCGAATCTCGTCCAAAGGAATCACCAATTCCTTGTCCGCCAAACTCTTCTTCAGGTTCGATACGTGAAACGTGTCATGAATAGCACTAAGCTCGGTCGGCAATTCTAACTTGTACGCTACTGGTCCAATTCGTTCAACGATCTTAAACGGTCCAATATACCTCGGACTCAACTTTCCTGTCTTCCCAAAACGAATTACACCCTTCCACGGCGATACCTTGAGCATAACCATATCTCCAACTTCAAACTCCAACGGTTTCCTTCGGTTATCGGCATAACTCTTCTGTCGGCTTCTCGCAGCAAGCAGTCGGTTCTTGATTTGCACGATCTTCTCTGTTGTTTCTAAAACCATTTCGGGTCCAGTCAATTGACTTTCCCCTACTTCACTCCAACACACAGGCGATCTACACTTCCTCCCATACAATGCTTCGAACGGTGCAGCTTTGATACTCGCGTGATAACTATTATTGTACGAAAATTCCACTAGAGGCAAGTGGCGTTCCCAACTTCCTCCAAAATCGATCACGCATGCTCGGAGCATGTCCTCCATCGTTTGAATCGTTCGTTCACTCTGGCCGTCAGTTTCCGGGTGATAAGCCGTGCTTAAACTCAGTTCAGTGCCCATCGCACGTTGAAGCGATTTCCAAAATTCCGACGTAAATCTACTGTCGCGATCCGAAATGATCGATAACGGCACTCCATGTCTACAGACGATCTCTTTCACGTACACGCTGGCGAGTCTTTCCATGCTGTCCGTCTTCTTCATAGGTAAGAAATGAGCAGATTTCGTCAACCTGTCCACAATTACCCATATCATATCGCTTCCACTAGGAGTCCTAGGTAAACCCGTCACAAAATCCATTGCGATTTTCTCCCATTTCCATTCCGGGATTTCCGGTTGTACCAACAATCCAGATGGTTTCTTATGTTCTGCCTGAACCTTCGCGCAAGTCAAACACTTACTGACGTAACGAGCAATATCTGCCTTCATATTCGGCCACCAATAGACTTTCTTCAGGTCGTGGTACATCTTATCCGATCCAGGATGTATCGAATACTTCGACTTATGCGACTCATACATAACCAATTCTCGAACTCCAGGCTTTCCTTCCTCAGATGGACACAATGGTAACCAAATCCGATTCTCAAAATATCTTAGTCCGTCAGATCTAATCACAAAAATAGGTTTCAACATTCGTCCCAAGTTCTCGGCTTCAACATTCCCTTTCATTAATCCTCTCTCCTGAGCCTTCAGTATGGTTTCGGTTAAGTCAACGCTCTCAGTCATCACTAAAGCTCTAACCCTCAAAGGTTTCTCCCGTTCCTTCCTACTCAATGCATCCGCTACAACATTCGCCTTCCCAGGGTGATAGCGAATTTCACAATCATAATCACTCAATAGTTCAACCCATCGTCTTTGTCGCATATTCAACTCCTTTTGATCTAAAATGTGCTGCAAACTCTTGTGATCAGTGAATACAACACACTTTGTCCCATACAGATAGTGTCTCCACAGCTTCAACGCAAAAACTACCGCTCCTAATTCCAAATCGTGCGTCGTGTAGTTCTCCTCGTTCTTCCTTAATTGCCTCGACGCGTAAGCTATCACCTTTTCACGTTGCATTAACACTGCTCCATAACCCTTACGAGACGCATCACAATACACCACGAAATCTTCGGTTCCCTCAGGCAATGATAAAATCGGCGCGGAACATAACTTATCCTTGAGCGTTTCGAAAGCAAGCTCTTCCTCATTTCCCCATTCATACACCCTATTCTTCTCGGTAAGCCGCGTCAATGGTTTCGCAATCAACGAAAATCCTTCAATAAACCTTCTATAATACCCAGCTAAACCCAAAAATTGTCGAACTTCAGTCGGCGTCGTCGGTGCTGACCATTCCCTGATCGCTACGATCTTAGCAGGATCTACACGAACTCCCTCACTATCAATCACATGACCTAGAAACTGCACTGATTCCAACCAAAACTCACACTTAGAGAATTTTGCATACAGCTTCTCCTTCCTTAACAACTCCAAAATCCTTCTCAGGTGCTTCTCGTGCTCCTCCTTACTCTTAGAGTAAATAAGTATGTCGTCGATGAAAACAATAACAAACTTATCTAGATACGGCTTGCACACGCGATTCATAAGATCCATGAATATAGCAGGCGCGTTCGTCAACCCAAACGGCATCACTCGAAATTCAAAGTGTCCATACCGCGTACGAAAGGCAGTTACAGGAATATCCTCCTCTCTTACACGCAGTTGATGATACCCTGATCTTAAATAGATCTTTGAGTATACACTGGAACCTTGTAATTGATCGAACAAATCATCAATCCTCGGTAATGGGTACCGATTCTTAACCGTCAGCTTATTGAGTTCTCTATAGTCGATACACATCCTAAACGAACCATCCTTCTTCTTTACGAACAACACTGGCGCTCCCCAAGGTGATGAGCTCGGCCTAATAAATCCTTTGTCCATCAACTCCTTCAATTGATCCGCTAACTCCTTTAACTCAGATGGTGCTAAACGATAAGGTGCTCGTGCAACCGGTGCAGCTCCTGGCACTAAATCAATTCGAAACTCGACCTCACGGGTAGGCGGTAAACCTGGCAACTCGTCTGGAAAAACGTCCGGATACTCGCAAATAATTGGCACCTCTTCAATCTTCGCCTCTACATCACCATCGCTCGAAACTTGTGCCAAAAACACATCACATCCACTCTCTACGTACTTCATCATCTTCAAACACGAAATCACCTTCAAACGAGAAGTGCATTCGTCTCCCTTAACCGTCAAAACCCTATTCCTCAGCGGAATCTGCACCAATCTCTCACCACAGACGATCGTAGCACTATGCGCCATTAGCCAATCCATTCCCACAATCACGTCAAACGATCCTAGCTCTATAGGCATCAAGTCGATTTTAAAAGCGTAGTTTCCTAACTTCAAGGTACACCCTTTCAGTATAGAATTCGTACTAACAATTTTTCCATCGGCCAATTCAACATTATAACTAGTCGTTAACAATACCGGTTCTCTATCGATATGACGACTAAATCTAACGTCTACAAAACTCTTGTCGGAGCCAGAATCAAATAAAATACTAGCATAACAAGCGTCTAGCAAAAACGTACCGGTAACCACATTGGGACCTTGTGGTTTATCAGCAGTTCCCACTTGATACACAGCTGCCGCATTATTTCCTCCCCGTCTGTTCCCTGCCTTCGGGCAATTTGCTTGCACATGCCCTCTTTCTCCACAGCTATAACATCCTCTCATCCTGATAGCATTAGCCCCAGTGGCTACTCCTCCCGTTCGACAACTAGAAGTCCTATGACCTGCCTTTCCACACTTGCCGCATGCCGGCGGGCAATTTCCAACATGATACAAATTGCACTTGCCACAATGGGGGTTCACTTTCACACCTCTAGGGTTCGTCGCGGCCCTCATCCCTTCGTTCCTTCTCTGATTAAACTGCTGATTACGGTTCGGCCCTTGGTTGTTTTGATTTCCTCCTCGGTTCTGGCCTTGGGATTGATTGCCTTGTGCTGCCTCCCATTTTCTTTTGTTGCCCTCAGCAATGTAGTTCTGCTTGTCCTGAAGCTTAACATCCATCAAAGCGTGTGCCATTTGAACCGCTTCATCAAACGTTCCAGGTTTCGACGAAGTTGTTTCACCTTTGATGTTGCTAGATAAACCCTTAATATACTGCTTCATTTTCTTGGCATCATTGGCAAATATGTCCGGACACAAAAGACTTAACTCATTGAATCTCCTGGTGTAAGCAGCTATATCGTTGTTCCTTAAGGTCAAATGTCTCAGTTCGTCCTCCAATTGCCCCAATTCCTCCTCTGGGCAAAACTTCTTGGTCAACAAAGCTTTGGTTGCATTCCACGTTCTTGCATTTGCCACAGCCAATCCCACCGTAGCTACCTGGGTATTCCACCAGCTTAACGCATCATCCAGAAATGTAGCTGCTGCAAACTTTACTTTATCCGCCTCTGCACAACCACTGATTTCAAACGTACTCTCAACTTTTTCCAACCATCGCCTAAGTTCTAGGGCTCCACCCGATCCACGGAACTGCGTAGGACCACACTTCATAAAGCTTGAATAGGTACACACTCTCGGGGCTGGTTCTCTCCCCGCGTTCCTTCCTGGATCCTGATTTCTCCCAGCTCGGTCCGCTTGCAACGCATTAGCTATCGCTTCCTGAATCATGTTGTTAACACGATCGGCAGTCAACTTTGGAGGCATTGTTTTATCGAATATCTCTTTCTGCAAGACAAGGAAATAGAAAAACAATGTAAGTATTCATATCAAGTTTCCCAGACATAAAATACATACAACGACACATCACTACGGAGTTACTAATATTCATCAATTCACACCACAAAAGATCAAATTTAAGACATATCACAGATCATGAAAGGTAACATAGATTGTATTGATAGTTAACCAAAATCGTGACAAGTAATGCCACTACAATCGTTCACCACAAAACATCAAGTACTTGAGTTTCTCGTCATAATACCATCATACAAAGGTCTAAAATAGTTCTATTACAATGATCAAAGAAAATACAAAACAAGTAACTAGGCATGTGGTGATCCACATTGCCTCTTGGATGGCGGCTCGTCGTCGTCTTCCTCGGTTTCCTCATCACTCACGTCCTCGTCCACATCATCCACTTTTCCCTTTCCTTTCTCATCTGGCCCACATTCTGTTTCCTTTCTCGTCCCTGATGTGGATCCATGCTCAATCGCTACTTGATTTCCCACCGAAATACAAGCACCTCCAGTAGGCGGCTGAACCATGAAGTCATTCGCCTCCATCTCCACATTGTCCACGAATCTCCAATCCGGGGGCAATGAATCCCTCACACGATGCTCCCAACTCTGCATCCTCGACAACCTCATCTGATCTTCCCTCACACGGTCAAGACTAGCACTTAAATTCGCAACCATTGATTTTAAACTGTTGATGGCACTTGTGTTCATCATCCCATCATACGCAATCCTTGAAGTCCTTTCCAACAGTCTTTGATGTTCCCTCTCAGTCTTATCAAACTTCTTAATCACCCTAGTCTCAACTACAAACCGCTCATACATTAACCTTTCCATCCTCCCCAAACGACCTGCGGGATCCCAGTAGTGACTCGGTCTCGGAAAATAGACCCTTGCAATATTCTCATGAATCGATGGCGACTTGGATGACTCTCCACTGCTCCCATTACTATTGTCCATCGGGCAATCAAAAGGTTGCTGCTCATAACGACCGGTCGGTGGTACCTCATAACCCTTCGGCGAACTCGGGGATTGAAACAAATCGGGTTCGGTCTGGCCTACGGCATCCTCGGGAATGCCATCATCCAATAGCTCCTCGGGCTCTTCTTCGGAATCCTCATTGTCGTCACTACTCATGCTGAAATTATCCACCTCACTTTCGCCATTGTCGTTTTCCGGCCCTATTTCGTCTTCTGGAGCGATCCATCCATTATTATTGTCCGGCGGGTTCGGAGGAAACGGTCCCCCTTCGTGACCTACGACGTAATCGTTCCCGTTATCGTTGGGCGGTACCTCGGCCATTCCTGCAATAACAGCGAATTTCGGAGGGTACATAAGTAATTATACAATAATTATAAATATATGCATGCAAATGCAATGCAAAGGTGGTACATATGCCCGAAATGTAATAATATGATGCTCATGCATGATTAATATGAAAATTACGATGTCGGATATTTCACGTAAAATTTAACGTCTACATATAGTAATTCCATACTTATATAATAATTACCCATATATATACTTTACTCAAAAGTATACGTCAAATGCCATAAATACAACAATAAATCTTACCGGAGCCATGCAGGATAGTTGTGTGTGCTTGGACCCTTTTCTTACGACACCAAAAGTTATAGTTTAGGATTTTCAAAAACGACCTAGTTCTCTATAACTCGTGGCTCTGATTACCAATCTGTAACACCCCCACAATTGTTATGCGCAGCGGAACTACAACAATGGGTGCTACACAGTATTCATTGCACACAAGAGATATCAAACGACGCTAAAAAGACGTCGACTTAAAATTCAACATTTAAAATTGTTAGATAATACATGTCCACAGTTTTTCCAACCCCAAATAGTGCACAGAGTTTAGCGTTTTCGGTCCCCATGAATCTCAACCCCAAAAACTTCAGTTTTACAACCACATGACTTTAAACATAAAAATTGTTTAAGTAGAAAAGGAGGGAAAAACAAGCGGACACCAAGCCGATCACACAACATCCATCCCATGCATGCTCCATCCTACTGCTCAGCGGTTACCTGAAACACATGCCAAAAATTTGGTCAACGAAAACGTTGAGTGGAATTCATAGGTTTTACAATCCATTTGAACGTATATATAATAAAAACCATTCGTGATCATTTATAGTCTTGTCGATCAAACAAACTATAATCAGGATACTGACAATTGTGTTTAAGCTCATGACACTAATCCGTTAACTCAATCACCCGCGTAAATATACCGGCATGATTCAGATGAAACCAGTGCCCCTTCTAAAGGCATCAGTTGCAATTATACCTTATTTCTCATACAAAATAATCTACCGCAGAACTTACTATAAGTACAGCTTCTCGGCTAGCATTGGGTCGTTAACCCCGTAGTACTACAAATTGCATAAGCGGCTATTTCCCCCTACTCGAGGGCAAGACAATAGTTAATAGTTCATGAATTTAGGGACTTTTGCAACTTTGGTACTCAACACAATTTCTAAGGCAACTTTCGGGTCTAACAATCATTCATGATATACGTTCCTTTTTAAAAACTAGCATGCATTTCCCTCGCGGGTAAAACAATTTGAAATAATATAAGCGAGGCTATAAATTCACACCTTAGATATTAAGTAGTCGGTAGTTCGAGGAGTGTTCACTGACGATGAAACGGATGCCCGGGTAAATCAACACCTATCACAAATAACGCGTAATGAGTAATCTCATTTAAATACTTACGGTACTGTGTAAAATACATATATATAAGTCACTTAAGACAAATATAACTCACGCCAAAAACAAAAACAACAAGTATCATTCATTTTATTCCATTCGTTCTTATAACCTACGTTGTCCATTTTTACTCATTCTCGCCGGTATTTGACTAAAGTACGGGCTGTTTTACCTTATTAAACCATGCTTATAAAATTTGACAAAATTTCCAAAAATCCTATATGACCTGTAGATAACATGTTTTTAAGTCCAACAAAAGTTTTCACTTTTACGACCCGTTACGCAACTCATTTCCACGACTACATTTTACGGGCTGAAATTGCGCTTCGACCAATTTTGACCACTTTGACCTATATGAAAAATACCTTTGACTTCCTTGACACCTAAGTCAACATATAGACCCATTTACACAGGTTAGGGACCAAATTTTGACCCTTGACCATTTACCAAATTATACTTGTGACCCTCGGGATTTGACTAAAACTTTGCACAAATCCGGATTGTGAAAGTCCTCGTCTCCCGGTACCCGATCTTTAAAATGTCATAACTTTTAGTTCGTTTTGAGTCACGGGCTCTACCTTATACCAAATTAAAGCTAGAAAAACCCTCTATCACTATATTTAGTTTTCAAGACCTGGAACAAAAATCATTTTTCCAAAATAGACCAAATGTTTCTGCCTCAAAATGACTATACCAAAAACATGCTTAGACTCGATTCCAAGACTTCTAACCAACACTAAACATCATTCTAAGCCTTCCCAAACATATCCTAACATCAAACTTCCATCCTACCCCTATTGATCAACCAATCTCAATATCAAGAATCAAAGAAAATAGACATGCAAGTAATAAAACCTATATGAATCTTCCTAAAACAACAAACCAAACACAAATATAACATGCAAATTCAACAACCACCATGGCTCCCCAAACACCCCCTTTGCCGTGGGGTTTGGGTGACCCAATCACCACAACCAAATTAATTTTGGTGGGTTTTCTTGGTGTTTATACTTCCATAACACTTAAAATTAACATGCATTAGCTCTTTAAGCCTCAAAAACGAATTTGGATAATATGGAAAAATCTTGAAAAATTTTTATCAATGCATGTTGGATTTGAGCACATGAATAGGTGGGTAATGACCAAACTAAGCGTGGTCTAACCTTAGATTTTTGAAAAATCAAGTAGAAAAGATTTTTGGTGAATTTTTGTGTGGGTTGGGGTGTGCCGTGAGCTAGAGAGAGAGAGAAGAGAGTGATGGTTTGATTTTTGGTGCAAGTGTTGTATGTGTTTGTGTGTGTTTCAATTTTGGCCCTTTTTGATAGTTAGGAGGGACCTTTGTGCAATATTGGGCTTCTTTTGTCCTTAAATAGAAAACGACCTCAAAACTTTGCGGGTTTGACTCATTTGTTAATTTTGAAAATTTTACGGGAGTCGGAAATCTTCCCGAATGCTCCAAAATATTTTTGGGATACTTTAAATGTACTTGGAAGGCTATAAAACTCACCCGACTCAACTTAACACGAACCGTAAATAAAATTCTCGAAAAATCACATTATCGATAAATCGTCAAAAATTATATAAAATTGGGCATCCCTCGGGATCGTAATCGTCATCGTCCTTCTCAAAACGTCAACCGTAAAAATTATAACCTTGAACATCGGTTCTAACCAAAATACTTATAATTATAGAAATTAAAATTTATCAAAAATTTCAAAAATTAGCGTAATTTAGGGTATCGTTAATGACCTCGATTCTAGGGTGTCACAATAATTATTCATCGGGGCACACAATCATTCGGGTCCAAATCAATAAACAAACAATCAGGACAAATGGTGCCCTATTTTATCAAAACTAACGTGTTATCTCCCTCGCGGGTTTATAAAATATTTCATAAAAACATTTAAAAGAGTGCGAGGCTATGAACTCACGTCGATGTGGGAAAGCGGGTTATCGGCAATTCGGATGTACGGTACGTGCTTCAGTCACGGAAACCTAGACAAATAATACTCGTCTTAGACTTTTGTCCAATGACTTTATAAAAATAACAATAATGTATACATGTGATGATTTTATACATATGATGATGATCAAGTGGGTTTATACATTCTCATTTACTCATTTTAGTGTTATGTGTTGATAACTTTTATACTAGTTTACTAGTTTTACCTATTTACATGATTTAGGCCCAATAAGCCTATTATAAGTCCAATACCTTATATTAGTCCATTTTACACTTTTATTATCAGTATTATACTTTACATGTTGGGCCCAAGTGGGTTAAGCCCAATAAGTAAGTTTATAAGTGTTTTACTAAACTAGTCGGGTTAATAGTCCAATAAGGCTACTTTGGCCCGTTAATGTTTATATGTTGTAAAGCTCGGGTTTTATCGTTTTTACTTGTATTAAGTACTTATATATCAGTATATGACTTTTAAAAAGTTTACATTAGACGGGTCCGACCGTCTAGGTATTAATTAACGAAAAACGTTAATTTTACGGTATTAGCCGAAAAGACGTAAAAATCATGTTTATAGTTTTTATAACTTATAAAACTTACCAAACTATCAGTTTTATAAAATGTCCATTTATTTATCCTTATACATATTTATATAAATGTAATATATAAGTTAGTGGGTTTTAATTCACATTTTATACTATATTTATTTCAGTGCTTATATAATAATATTAAACTTTAATTTTACAAAATCAGTCCTAAATTTTAAGTTCACTAAAATGTCCATATCTAGAGTTCTATATGGATCTAGGACCTCAAATTTTTATCACAGAAACTAAATGATATGTGTTTCATTTTATTCATTTATAGCTACTGATGAATCATCTTCTAAATATTTTATTAAATTCGTCCAAAACAGTGTAGGCAGATTTGCACTCTACACTTGTTTTGATCACATCTCACTCGTTTTGATGATTCCATTGTATGGCCAACTCTCACATGTGTATAACATCTAGTACTTACTGTATATTGATTCCACTTTACCATTTTAGCAGTTTAACATTTGGTTATCTACTGTTTTTATACAACCAACTTTATAAGCAAGAATTTAACCTTTTTACCTATGGTTTTCCATCTTTTTAACCATGTTTATCAAATCTATCAACACCAAATCCCCACATAATATTTTTAATCATCATTGATCATCATATACATATACATAAATAAAGAAATTACAAGATTACATAATCAAAATAACAAAAGGATAGGAAGAACAATCTCTATACCACCATTAATGACGAAAAGATGAGGTTTTTGATGAACAAGACTTGGTTCTTGTTATCAAATCTTCAACTTTATCAAGGCAACTTCTTGGGTCCTTTGGATGGATGAACACCTCCATGAAATCATCCCTTTAACCTTATGAAAACTCCTTTTCATAAGTTAAGATCACCTCCAATCTTCATATCTTCAAAAGGACATCATCATATGTAGAAATAACATGAGATTTTGTGGTTGAATTTGATCAAAATGGGTGTTTTAGGGTGATATGGGACAAAATATAGAGAGAGAGGAAGGATGAGAGAGTGGTTTGCATGTGTTTATGAATGCAAATGGTAAAATGAAGTGGTTTTGTTGGTTTGGTGAAAGGTGTAGCTTACATGTTAAGCTTAGGCTTACATGTGTAAGCTTAATAGTTATAAGGGCGCCACATCAAGATATGTGGTGTCCTCTTTTGGCCGTCCATTTTAGTGGGGTGGGATAAACTTGTTTTGTCCCATCCCGCTATTTTACGGGTATTCCTCGATTCTAGTTTTCTCGATTTGCGTGCCCTCGGGTCGTTTTATGAAAACGTTTTTATAAATTATGAATCAACGGCACAAAATGAATCTAATAAAAATTGTCTCATCAAAAACGGAGTTCAAAAAACGTAAATACGTATTCCTAAGGTTTCCGGTTTAGTCGTAAAGGACATTAAATTATTCACGTAAGTCCTAATCTCTTCTCGTATATTTGTGAGTTTATGAACCAACTCAAATTTAAAATCCCAAAATATTATTCACGGATAAATTTATTTCCTGAAATGTCGGACTGTCACCAAAAACGGTATATGTAAACGTAAGCACGTAACGTAGAATCCTCCGGTTTAGACGTAGTCGATGCTACTCCAACACGTAATCCCAAATTTCTTCCCAGAAACGAGTGAGATCATATTATAACATTAAAATAATGTTTTTAAATAATATTTGAGAATAAAATATCAACCATAAATTGACGGATTGTCATAGCATTTACCCCTAAACAGGATCTTTGTCCTCAAAGATCAGTTTATCGTACTACTCGCTTCTTATAGAGTTAGAGCCATGTGGGTATTTCCTCCACATTCGGTCTTTTCTCACAAGTGTAATTCATTACAATACGCGAGTTTCATCAAACATAACTACGTGAACAAGATCAGGCTTAATTTTGACTTACTTTCTCTATCCATGATTTTCACGGGTTTTGGATGAATGCAACTTTTCGCCGATCTAAACTTCATTAAGGAATAGTTAGATTTTCACTTGATAGACATTTTATCAAGTTAGATATACGAATCATAATTCACGCAGCCCTTGAAGTCCTAGGGTAGATCCAACTTATATGCCTTTCAAACCAATTTTTACATTATCTCAATGGTCCCATACAACGGGGACTTATTTCCCATGATCTTTCAGATCATCAATTTACTTCTCCATAGTTAAAATTTTTGGCATAACTTCGCTACCCATCCTGTACTTCAAGATCTACATTTCATATCACATAGCCTCCTGCCCACTAATGGCAATCAATAATCAGTTCCTAATTTCTTCAATCATTTCAGGTTTCATGGGTCGGGTATCTTGTAAGGTTAGGTTCGTCATTATTGGCAACCTTAAACCTAAAAGACATGTCCAACTCACAATGAGTGTATGTCGGGTGTCTTCCTCCCAACTCATGCTTACAGATGCTCTAATATTTAGATCCTAATAAGATTCGATATCGATCCTAATACGATAATTTTCAATGATAATCTCTCCAAAAGAAAACGATTATACGGTTTATTACTAAAGGTTAATCGTTCAAGCATAAAACAACACTTCGTGTTTTGTATCATTACTTTACCTCGTCCCTTCGATTGGGGTGGTAAACAGTACTCTCATCAAGGTTCGTTCCCAATGACTTCAGAGCAAATCTCTAGAAATTCGATGCGAAGCGAGGATCTTTGATAGAGATGATCGATACAGGCACACCATGCTTACATAACTCCTTTAAATTCAAAGAGCTAAATTCTCTACCGAGAATCTATCATTAACGGGAATGATATTAGCAGATTTAGTCAGTCTGTCGGTGATTACCCAAATAGAATCAGTTTCAGATGATGACCTTTGCAATAGTTAGACGTTTACTAATGTATGAGGCAATGTCTGCCTTCATAATTTACCATTAGTACAACTTCTTCAGATAAAGATACATTTAATCATAAATGACATGAATAGAATACTTATACTTACGAGATTTCAACATAAATATATCTCACAATCCTCCATATTTAGGCAACCACAAGTGGCCTTTTATACATTTAACGCCATCGGCTTCTCAATTCTAATGGTTCACATTAGCCGTGAACTCTTTTATTATCTATATTATCCTTTTTATAAGAATCAACTATTTTTAAATTGTTCGGCAATTTAGTTTGCACAGTCATTACTAAGAAATACATCCTAATTGGTTCTTTATCCTTTCTATATAATGTGTCAGTATTTACATTCACCTTCCCTGATGAAATAATTATCATGACCGTATTCATTCAAAATTTCTTTCATCATATTTTCTAAGTTTCAATTTCATCTCAACTATTATTTTTATCAGTTTTGTTCAATCTGACATTTAAAGCATCGATAAATATTACAAGTAATTAAATAATAAGTATTAAATTTTTATGAAATCTAAACGTAAAAATTTTAAATTTCTTAGTTCGACCAATTATATAAAAATTTTCAAAATAAATTTGAATTTAATCAACACGATTTTTGTTGATTTATCAAAAATAATTAACAAGATTTGTAAATGTTTGAAAAATCTTTGTTTATACTTTGGTCAAATTTTTCTTAGTTGAAAAGCAAAAATTGTCGTTTTAAGTCTTGGTTTAAACGGTTTCCTCAATCCCTCTTAGGTTGTCTTGAGGTACACACAAACATTTACCCCTAAACAGGAGTTTAGTTAAGTGTTCTGGGTATAAGGGAATAATCCCTCAAAAGTTATTTTTGATAAAACATTTGTCAAAATATATTTGCACTTTATTTTTTGGTAAAACCCAAAATCTTAAATGGCTCAAAAAAATTTTTTTGAAGAGTCAATATATTCCATAATCTTTTAAATCACAAGGTCAAATAATGTAAAGGATTAAGCCTTAAATCACATGTTAAATACTCAAGATATAGGTTTCATTACTCGGCCAATTTGAGGCATTCTACAAATAATTATTAACTCCTTCTTATTCTTATAAACAAACAAATAGTCATTAATGATCACAAGCATGAATTTATCAAATTGCAGCCTACACACGTGATTCACCGAATTTATGATTGCTACATGTGTATTGGTCAATCCAAACGACATCACGTGAAACTCATAATGTTCCTTACAAGTTCTGGATGTAGTGATTGGAATAGATAATCTTTTTCGCGGACGCGAAGTTGATGATAACCATGCCGAGGATTAAATCTTGAATATACGCTAGAACCTTGTAAATGATCGAATAAATCTATCATCTTGGGTAGTGGATATAGATTTTTATCATCAATTTACCTAGTTCATGGTAATTCAACAAATATAAGGAATGATAACACCATAGCTCTTTATGATGACGAGCTTGGCAGAATAAAATCTTTCTCCGACAACTCTCTCAGTTGTACGATAATTCTTTTATTTCAGATGGTGCTAACGTACAGTGCACATGCCATAGGTGCAGCACCGGGAATATAATCAATACCATATTCAACCTGCCTTAATGGCAAAAGTCAAGGTATTTTACCAGCAAATACTTCCAAAAGTTTCAGATAACAGAAACGTCTTTTAATAATTTACTTTAAGTTCATTCTAGATTACAAAATCTTATGTCTAGTTCATAACCATTCATGGAATAATTTCAAGTCTAAATACAGGATGGTCATCCATCAAGATTTTTTTTTCACTTTTGATAATCAACATCTTATCTTTTAGGGAATTTCTACTCGAGTTCCCATATATTAAGACAATGTTGTCATGTCATAATCAATCAATCCATTTTACTGGCACTATCAACCTTTCAGTTTCATTACCGTTGATAAGATGTGAACTTCTCAAAAGACTAATAATAACTCATAATCCTTCACAAATTCAAGGATATCAGGAGACATACCTAACCTTAAAAGAGTAAGGTCAACGCATAATCTACTCGAGAGAATTTCAATTCAGATACAGACGAAAACATTAACGAATATGAGTCTATCCCATGTTTTTATAATTTGAGTACGCATTCGAAAGCTCCTCGGATCGTTACCCAGGTCATTCACATGAAATCTAATCAAAAGAAATGATAGGAAGGTCGATACATCCAGTCTGGTATCTACACTCGATAATCAAATACTTTTCCAAAGAATCTCACCATGGGAGAATTGGACAAGAAGGGGATATCAATTGTCAATGAAGACATTATCCACAGATGAGTAAATTCGTCACGGAAAAATAAATACGGGCATATATGTAGGTGTCCCTAACAATATGTCCCTATTTTGCACTTCTTGCAGATCTCATAATTTTTTTATCTTTTCATAACTTCAAAGAAAATGTAGTGTTTATTAACAATTTCATGGTGACTACTAATCAGCCTTGCATGGTCCATTCCAAATTGTATGTAGGCGCGCAACTATATACAATTTCAAGATTAACGATGCAATACTCAGTTCGTCAAAACTTTGTCATCATGTTTAAAATAAAAACTAGTTCAATGTGTTAATTCTAGAATAAGAATCAAAATGAATTTACAGAGATGTTATTTGTTATGAAAACAATTAAGTTTTCCAAGGTGTTTTATAAACGACTTCATTTCGATAACGATTATTTATAAGTCTTACTTTAAATAATCCATATGGTGATGAAAACCTAATTTTTCTCAAGGGATACTGTTTTAACTTATAAAAACAATTAGTGATCTGCAAAGGAGTGATGAAAAGTTGTTCACCAAAAACTAACTACAATATAATAGGAAATGAGCTTAGCCAAATAATTATGAGGTTCATGACTTCGATGTCACTCAAAAAGAATAATCCATAACGTAACTCAATTCGAGATGAGTACTTGTTCAATGGTTGCATCACTAATGCGATCATTAGGAATAAGCAAGAAAAGATAGATAACATCGATACACGTAGGATTTAGCAATCAATGCTAGTCTTTTGATTAATCACAAACAAGTCAAAATTGTACCGTAACACATTATGCGTCACTATGTCATACAATTCCAAGAACTCAAACTACCAACTGATGTCTCAGTTAAGTTAGGGATTATTTTTAAAAGATACCACAATGAATACTAATTTACAAGAGTCATAGGGGTTCCACCTGTCCCGGAAGATCCATCGGTCCCAATTCAGAAGAAGATTTCTTCAATTTATTTATTGGACACTGGGCATCCTCGTCATTGGACAATGGCCTAGGAACAACCCTTAACACGAACCTACAATCATTTAAAACCTTATAATTCAATCACAGGACTTAACGACTTCCTCTTATCAATCTCATATTCCATACGAGTTAAATTTTACTTCATTCAAGTTTCAACCAAATCATATATTCAATGCGATATCCTACCTCATTCTCCAATACTTTTAACCTTATTTTTAGACCTTAAAAGGGCAATAAAGGCTCGATATGATCAACACTTAATCTCCAATCCTAGAGTTCTTACAACAACAATTATCAAATGAGTCACTAGTATTAAATGACTCACACATTCAATTAGACTTCTCGGAAAGGTACTAGTGGCATGAGGCTTTTGGGTAATGGTTCCAATGACAGCCTCAAGTCCAACATTCACCCTTTCGATTTCAATTTTAAGAATTGGGTGACAACGAATCAGATGACACCTTTCCAGGTGGTAACATTTTGTCAAACTCCACTCTATAAGGAAAGATCGTTATGACATCGATATCAGATTTAATCTCGCCAATTCTTCTTTAATATCACAATCAACTAATATCGAAATTCCTACGGATATCAACCATTTTGTTGGGATCATAAATATCCACAACTTGGTGTATATCTAGAATAGCTAGAATTCCAACGGGAATAGCTTCAATTGATTTGATAGGGGAGTTAGGGTTTCTTGTGACAATCTACGTCGTATAAATACCTCGTATAAGTATTAAATAATCATCAAACAATCATGCAATCAAATTACATCATATATATATATATATATATATATATATATATATATATATATATATATATATATATATATATATATATATATATATATATATATATATATATATATATATATATATATATATATATATATATATATATATATATATATATATATATATATATATATATATATATATATATATATATATATATATATATATTAAAATAACACTTATCAGTCTGGCCTTTTCGGTAACTCGAGAATTCTTCGGCACCGTTATAGTCAAAAG
The DNA here is from genome assembly GCA_025667525.1 of Glebionis coronaria. Taxonomy (NCBI): domain Eukaryota; kingdom Viridiplantae; phylum Streptophyta; class Magnoliopsida; order Asterales; family Asteraceae; genus Glebionis; species Glebionis coronaria. The sequence continues at coordinate 9,078,086 of CM046881.1, read as the reverse complement.
ATTTTTAGACATTTTGAGAAAAATGTTTATAGTTAAAAGATTTTGAAATGTTTTATTCAAAACCTTAGTTTTAAAAATCTTTTGTTCTCTATAACGAGAGCTCTGGTACCAAACTGTAACACCCCCAAATATACACAATTCACTACAGAGGAAGACTCGTTGGTGTTACGGGATAGCACATTACTCACATCATAGACAACGCTTAAAAATCGCGTCGTTTAATAATAAAGCATTTCCATTCATAAATATCAAAGTTACATAGGTCCCAAGTCATTGTATTTCATACAGGTTTTACAAAGCATTTGAATGGAAATTTGTTATTTAAGTGCAGGCTATGAATTCTTGTTGTCTTCCCGAGAATTACCTTCAAGTACCTGAGTTAAAACATGTTAAAAGAAAAGGTCAGCGAAAACGCCGAGTGAATTCATAGAATCTAATAAAACCATCAATATATCATCAGTATATATTTATTTCCGAAAATCATTTTGTACAAATCCTTGTAGTAGGCCATAAAATAGGCCAAAAATATTTTATACAAATCCTTATCAAAATAATAATATAGGCTTTTGCCTTCAAAATCATTATACGAACCAATGTCGTAAAAACATCATACAATACGTTTTATAACGTTGTATAGAGTTAAATAAAAACCGTTATATGAATATGGTTATATAAAACCAAAGCACGAACATAATATCAATAATAAGACCCCGTATTGCTAGTCAGGCAATATATCGTAATTCGGTGCGTATAGCAGTATTTCGTTAATTGGATTATTATAAGCCGCATGACATTGTTACCTTACTACAACAAACAAGGGGTAGCTAGCCCGAAACTCAATTTTCCCATCTAAATTAGCGTGTCGTCACAATAATCACGCTTGTGTAAATCTTCTCATACATAAATTCGCTTACCAATCAATGTGGCACGACGGGGATCAACCGTCAAGGCGCGAACTGGGGTGATCGTCCCCAAATAGTACTATTATATGCACAAGCGTCTACCAAATCCCGGTAGTTCACAATTCATTCTAATGGAACTTTTAGTGACATAACCAAACTTTAATAATCCATTTTATCTCATACATCGGGTCATATAATCATTCATCGGGTCATATAATCATTCGGGTCCAAATCAATAAACAAACAATCAGGACAAATGGTGCCCTATTTTATCAAAACTAACATGTTATCTCCCTCGCGGGTTTATAAAATATTTCATAAAAACATTTAAAAGAGTGCGCGACTTTGAACTCACGTTGATGTGGAAAAGCGGGTTATCGGCAATTCGGATGTACGGTACGTGCTTCAATCACGGAAACCTAGACAAATAATACTCGTCTTAGACTTTTTTTCCAATGACTTTATAAAAATAACAATTATGTATACATATGATGATTTTATACATATGATGATGATCAAGTGGGTTTATACATTCTCATTTACTCATTTTAGTGTTATGTGTTGATAACTTTTATACTAGTTTATTAGTTTTACCTATTTACATGATTTAGGCCCAATACGCCTATTATAAGTCCAATACCTTATATTAGTCCATTTTACAATTTTATTATCAGTATTATAATTTACATGTTTGGCCCAAGTGGGTTAAGCCTAATAAGTAAGTTTATAAGTGTTTTACCAAATTAGTCGGGTTAATAGTCCAATAATGCTACTTTGGCCCGTTAATGTCTATATGTTGTAAAGCTCGGGTTTTATCGTTTTTACTTGTATTAAGTACTTATATATCAGTATATGACTTTTAAAAAGTTTACATTAGACGGGTCCGACCGTCTAAGTTTTAATTAACGAAAAACGTTAATTTTACGGTATTAGCCGAAAAGACGTAAAAATCATGTTTATAGTTTTATAACTTATAAAACTTACCAAACTACCATTTTTATAAAATGTCCATTTATTTATGCTTATACATATTTATATACATGTAATATATAAGTTAGTGGGTTTTAATTCACATTTTATACTATATTTATTTGAGTGCTTATATAATAATATTAAACTTTAATTTCACAAAATCTGTCCTAAATTTTAAGTTCACTAAAATGTCCATATCTAGAGTTCTATATGGAGATAGGACCTCAAATTTTTATCACAGAAACTACATGATATGTGCTTCATTTTATTCCTAGCTACTAATGAATCAACTTCTAAATATTTTATTAAATTCGTCCAAAATAGTCTAGGCAGATTTGCACTCTAAACTTGTTTTGATCATATCTCACTCATTTTGATGATTCCATTGTATGGCCAACTCTCACATTTGTATAACATCTAATACTTACTGTATATTGATTCCACTTTACCATTTTAGCAGTTTAACATTTGGTTACCTACTGTTTTTATACAGCCAACTTTATAAGCAAGAATTTAACCTTTTTACCTATGGTTTTTCATCTTTTTAACCATGTTTATCAAATCTATCAACACCAAATCCCCACATAATATTTTTAATCATCATTCATCATCATATACATATACATAAGTAAAGAAATTACAAGATTACATAATCAAAATAACAAAAGGATAGGAAGAACAATCTCTATACCACCATTAATGATGAAAAGATGAGGTTTTTGATGAACAAGACTTGGTTCTTGTTATCAAATCTTCAACTTTAGCAAGGCAACTTCTTGGGTCCTTTGGATGGATGAAAACCTCCATGAAATCAGCCCTTTAACCTAATGAAAACTTCTTTTCATAAGTTAAGATCACCTCCAATCTTCATATCTTCAAAAGGACATCATCATATGTAGAAATAACATGAGATTTTGTGGTTGAATTTGATCAAAATGGGTGTTTTAGGGTGATATGGGACGAAATATAGAGAGAGGGGAAGGATGAGAGAGTGGTTTGCATGTGTTTATGAATGCAGATGGTAAAATGAAGTGGTTTTGTTGGTTTGGTGAAAGGTGTAGCTTACATGTTAAGCTTAGGCTTACATGTGCAAGCTTAATAGTTATAAGGGTGCCACATCAAGAGATGTGGTGTCCTCTTTTGGCCGTCCCTTTTAGTGGGGTGGGATAAACTTGTTTTGTCCCATCCCGCTAATTTACGGGTATTCCTCGATTCTAGTTTTCTCGATTTGCGTGCCCTCGGGTCGTTTTACGAAAAACGTTTTTATAAATTATGAATCAACGGCACAAAACAAATCTAATAAAAATTGTTTCATCAAAAACGGAGTTCAAAAACGTAAATACGTATTCCTAAGGTTTCCGGTTTAGTCGTAAAGGGCATTAAATTATTCACGTAAGTCCTAATCTCTTCTCGTATATTTGTGAGTTTATGAACCAACTCAAATTTAAAATCCTAAAATAATATTCACGGATAAATTTATTTCCTGAAATGTCGGACTGTCACCAAAAACGGTATATGTAAACGTAAGCACGTAACGTAGAATCCTCCGGTTTAGACGTAGTCGATGCTACTCCAAGACGTAAACCCAAATTTCTTCCCAGAAACGAGTGAGTTCATATTATAACATTAAAATAATGTTTTTAAATATTATTTGAGAATAAAATATCAACCATAAATTGACGGTTTGTCACAAATGACCTGGGTAACGATCCGAGGAGCTTTCGAATGCGTACTCAAATCATGAAAACATGGGATATATTCATATTCGTTAGTGTTTTCGTCTGTATCTGATTTGAAGTTCTCTCGCGTAGATTTTGCGTTGACCTTACTCTTTTAAGGTTAGTTACGTCTCCTGATATCCTTGAATTTGTGAAAGGATTATGAGTTATTATTAGTCATTTGAGAAGTTCACATCTTATCAACGGTAACGAAACTGAAAAGTTGATAATGCCATTGGAATGGACTGGTTGATTATGACATGATATCATTGTCTAAATAAATGAGAACTCGAGAAGAAATCCCCTAAAAGATAAGATATTGATTATCAAAAGTGATCTAAATAATCCTTGATGGATGACCATATCCTGCATTTAGACTTGAAATTATACCATGAATGGTTATTAACTAGTCATAGACCTTTGATAGGTGTGAAAACACCCATCCTTTTACCACTTATTTCTTGCTAAAACAAGACAAAAACGCGTATTTAATGTCATTTGTTTGGAATTATGTGTGGTTTGTGTGTTTGTTGTGTTTTCAGAGCCAACCGGATAAATATTAAAGAAAACATGGGATTGCACGGGTTTTATCGAAGAAAAAGACGAAAAGACAAAGTCTATAGTCCAAGAGATGCAAAAGATTTGAAGTCAATGGGCCTATTTGAAGATTTATCGAAGAAAAGGACCAAAGATGGAAGATTTACATATGTCGAAGAACTCAAGTCTATTAAATGAAGAAATTGAAAGACGAGTTAAATTTATTCGTCGACAAATCCCGACTCGAAATCGAAAACGTCAACTTTTCTAGAAAAGACGAGAAGAGAAAAACAAAGGGAGAAAGCCCACTCACCAACCAAAGACAAGGCCTATAAATAGGACCTCCCTTCACACATTGGAGAGAGGCTTTTATTTTTTTCCAGTTTTCTTTCTTTTTGATTCGTAGGAACCAACACCCTTAAGGTGTTTGGTGATTTTCATTTTTCAATCCAAGATCTTGTAAGCTTAATCTTCCCTTTTATTTGTTTAACATTAATCATTCAATACCATCATTCATTTTAATCTTGTTCATCTTTTTCTTATTGATTCAAAGTTTTAAAGTTTTATTTAGTTGAGTTTGATCTTCAAAAGTATGTGGGTTTTGTGTTTTTATTGTTTTGGTTTGATGTTTATGATTAGTAGATGATTCGTGGTTACTTTGGGTTAATCTTTGGTTAAAAACTTGGTTGATTTTGGTTTAAAATCGTATTATTTCATTTCCCTGTTCTTCGCGTCTTCAAGTTACCCAGATTCCGAATCAAATCAATATTCCAGATCAAGGGTTTTTGTTAATTATTCCGGATCAGTCAAATATTCCGGATGAAGCATTTCAATATTTATTCCGGATGAAGCATATTTATATTATTCCGAATAAAGGTTTTCCTCTAAGATATTCCGGATCAAGTCATATTCCGAGCCAGCATTTTTCATTCAGTCATTCCGAATCAAAGTGTCCATCCGGAATAATCAATATTCCGGATGAGTAGTTACATTCCGAATCAAGTTTTTGTTTTTTAAAAATATTCCGAATCAGTTTTTTAGATTAATCCGAATGAAGCTTCTTGTTTAAGTTATTCCGAGTCAAATTTATTATTCCGAGTCAGTGCAATTTATTCCGAATCAAGTAATTCCATTAGATGTTCCGAATCACCAAATATTCCGGATGAGCCAAAATGTTCCGAATCAAAGTTTTGTCAGATTATTCCGGATGAGCAAGCCATATTCCGAATGAGCAATTTTCAGTTATCCTGAATCAAGGTTGTTCCGAATCAAGGTTTCTCAAGATTATTTCGAACCAGTTTTATTCGCATGAAGCATATATTCCGAATAAAGGTTTCTGTTTAGTATATTCCGGATCAAGCATAAATATTCCGAATCAGTGACTTTTCTGAGTTTATGTTTTTAACTGTTTTATTTTAGTTCAAGTTTTATTTTTATTCATTGCTTTTTATTAACTGCTTTTCGTTTAATTTTATATCTTTGTGCATCTAATCCTTTTTAGTAGAATAGAAAACCAAACCCCTTTTTAGTAACCAAGAACAACTATTCCACTTTGAACCGTGATTGATTCGAGATGATACCGAGAACTTAATTGAACCCATACAAAAGCCTTGTATCAAATGGCGCCGCTGCCGGCTCTTTTCGTAAGGATAAACGGTTTTTTGTGAGAAAATTGGATTTTGGGATCAGTTCACCGTGAACGTTACTTTTTCATAAAAATTTTCAAAAATCCTAAAAAATATAAAATTTTCAAAAATACAAAAAAAATTAAAAAACATAAAAAAAACCAAAAATATTTCTTGCTTTGTTAGTTCTTTTGCAGGTGTATGCGCACTCGATCAACGTCTTATCAAGAGCCCGAGACTCTCGATAACTTAGACATGGCCGGTGTACACAACAATAATAATAATCCACCTCAAAACAACATGAATAACAACAACAACGAACCTCTACCGGACAATCGTGCTATGATCAAACTTTTGCAAGCATATGTAGAGGGCAACAACGATCCTATTGTCATACCCGTGATTGCAGCCAACAACTTTGAGCTCAAATCCGGCTTCATTCAAATGGTCTCTGCTCAACCATTCTTGGGGCGCACCATTGATGATCCTCATGACCACATCAAAAGGTTCCTTCAACTCACCAATACGGTCAAATTCAATGGGGTTCCACAAGAGGTAATCGTTTACAACTTTTTCCTTTCTCCTTAGAGGGACAAGCCCGGCATTGGATTGAAAAGGAACCGCCACAAAGTATTCTTACGTGGACGGACTTGGAGACCAAATTCATAAACTACTTTTTCCCACCCTCTCGTACTACCGCTTTGCGGAATGAAATTATTAATTTTGAACAAAAGTACGATGAGTCTTTTAGTGAATCTTGGGACCGTTTTAAAGACCTTTTAAGAAAGTGCCCACAACATGGTTTTACTAAAGTGCACCAAATTAATACTTTTTACAATGGTTTAAGCATGAATGACAAAGATTCACTAAATAGTGCCTCGGGGGGTAATATTTTGCTTAAGAGTTCTAATGCCGCTTGGGATATTATTGAGAATAAGTCTAGTGTGCAAACCAAGAGTGTTCGGACCAATGCCGCTAGTGCTAGTACTAGTGACAATGACAAGAGACTTGAAAAAATTACTTCCCTTCTTGAATCGCTTGCTGTCCAAACCGCCAACAATACCAAAAGCATCAACACTCAAAACGCTCAGGTCAATGCAGTAAGCCAACCATGTGAAATATGCGGGGGTCCTCACTCTTACACCACTTGTACCTCCACCCAAGACTATCCTTGTGAGAATGTTAACGCAGCATACGGTACCTATCCTCCGGGAGGCTATCAAGCACGTCCTCAAGGTGACCGCAACTTGCTCAGCTATCGCTCAAACAACTTTCTTTCCCCGCCCGGTTTTCCTCCAACCAATCAAAACCAACAACAAAACCTTAACCAAACCAATCAAAACCAACCTCGAGCACCATATCAACCACCTCAAAGACAACCATATCCACCTCAAAATCCTACTCAAGTCACCTGCTTATCAAGCACCTCCTCCTACTCAACCCACCGTTTTCAACCACGAGGTCGAAACGTACATGCGGACGAATGATGTGTTGGTGAAGAATCTGCAGACACAGATTATTAATTTGAAGGGCGACATGGTGAAACAAGGGAATGATCTTAGAGCCGATATGCGAAACTCTTTGAGTAGTCAAACGAATGACCTAAGGGACATGATGGCTGGTTTCTTCCAAGGTAATCAACCTTCTTCTTCGGGTACTCTTCTGAGTAACACAGTTGCTAATCCAAGAGGGGAGATGAAAGCAATCACCACTCGCAGTGGAAAAGGTGCCAAGGAACCCGAGCTTCCTATACCTACACCGGTGATTGTGACAAAGGAAAACGAGTCACCAACTCATATTCCTTAACTTTCTACTTCCCCAATTCCTCCACCTCTTACTTCCACTCCTCCACCACCCAAGGATGTGAGTGATCCTACTATTCCAAAGCCTTCCTCTTCTTCCGATATACCTTATCCCTCAAGGTTGAGGAAAGAGAAGCTCAAAAGCAAGGACGATATTCAAGTTTCAAACTTTCTCAAAATGTTTAAACAATTGAATTTCAACATCTCCTTCGCTGAGGCTCTCGCTCACATGCCTAAATATGCGAAGATGTTTAAAGATCTTCTTAGTGACAAGGAAAAGCTTCTTGATATTGCTAATACCCAACTTAACGAGAATTGCTCCGCGGTTCTCGTAAGGAAATTGCCAACCAAACTTGGTGATCCGGGTCGCTTCTTAATCCCTTGCAACTTCCCAGGAGTAGAGAATTGCATGGCCCTAGCCGATCTAGGTGCTAGTATCAACTTAATGCCTCTAAGCGTTTGGAAGCAATTATCTCTCCCTGAGCTTGTCCCCACTAAAATGACTTTGGAATTAGCTAACCGTACGGTTGCTTATCTAGTGGGGATAGCCGAAGACGTTTTCGTTGACGTTGACAAATTCACCTTCCCGATGGATTTTGTTGTCGTTGACTACGAGATGGATCCTCGTGTTCCATTAATCGTTGGACGTCCATTCTTGAGGACCGGTCGCACTCTCATCGATGTAGAAGCGGGTGAGCTTATCATGAGAGTTGGTGACGATCAAATTGTCTTCAACATGGGTAAGATTTCTAAACAGCCTTATTCATACGAGAGTGTTAATTGTATCGACGTTCTTGATGAGGCTTGTGAAGAACACTTTAAAGATGCTTGCAAAAGTAGTCTTACCTCTCTTCCCAATGTTGAGACCGTTGCCTCTATTGCTCCATCACTAACTCCATTTGGAGAAAGTGATTTCCTTCTGACTAAATTTGAAGCAACTTTGGGAGATTTGAACTTACAATATGACGATTCTCCCACCGATTGGGATGAAGACATTCGTACCATTGAGAAACTTCTCAATGCGGACCATCTTTTTCCACCATCTCCCAAGGATATTGCTATCGATGAACCGAATTTGAATACGCCTTCCATCGAAAATCCTCCGGATTTAGAGCTTAAGGAATTACCGTCCCATCTCGAGTATGTGTTCCTTGAAGACAAGAAGAAGTCGCCCGTCATCATCGCTAAGGACTTGAAAGAAGAAGAAAAATCTCGCCTTATCGCCGTGCTTAAAGATCATAAGAAGGCAATTGCTTGGAAAATTTCCGATATCCGCGGAATTGATCCAAACTTTTGTACTCACAAAATTCTCATGGAAGATGACTTTAAACCCGCAATCCAAAGCCAAAGAAGGGTTAATCCTCGAATTCATGAGGTCATCAAACAAGAGGTTATCAAACTTCTTGATGCCGGCATGATTTAACCTATTTCAGATTCGCCATGGGTAAGTCTCGTCCATTGTGTGCCCAAGAAGGGCGGAATAACTGTTGTTCCCAATGAACACAACGAGTTGATTCCTACTCGTCTCGTTACTGGGTGGAGAGTTTGTATCGACTATCGCAAATTCAATGATGCCACGAGAAAAGATCATTTTCCTCTTCCTTTCATGGATCAAATGCTCGAGCGTCTAGCGGGTAATGATTACTATTGCTTCTTAGACGGTTTCTCCGGGTATTTTCAAATTCCCATCGATCCCAAAGAACAAGAGAAAACCACATTCACTTGTCCCTACGGAACATTTGCTTTCAAACGAATGCCTTTCGGTTTATGTAATGCTCCTGGGACGTTCCAAAGGTGTATGATGGCTATCTTCCATGACATGGTTGAAGAAACTATGGAAGTCTTCATGGATGATTTCTCGGTTTATGGCGATTCTTTCTCTGCTTGCCTTGCCAATTTAGAATGTATGCTTAAGCGGTGTGAAGACACTCGTCTCGTTCTTAATTGGGAAAAATGCCATTTCATGGTAAAAGAGGGCATCGTGCTAGGACACAAAATCTCTAAAGCCGGTCTTGAAGTGGACCGTGCTAAAGTCGATGTTATTGCAAAATTGCCTCCACCTTCAACCGTGAAGGGTGTGAGAAGTTTCCTTGGTCATGCGGGCTTCTACCGTCAATTTATCAAAGATTTTTCTAAAATCTCTCACCCGATGACCCGCCTCTTAGAAAAAGATACTCCTTTTATCTTTTCCAATGAGTGTATTGAAGCCTTCAACTTTCTTAAGGATAAGCTAACTAAGGCACTGGTCTTGGTTACCCCTAATTGGGAGCTACCTTTTGAGTTGATGTGCGATGCTAGCGACTTTGTTATTGGAGCGGTTTTGGGCCAAAGAGTGAATAAACACTTCCAACCGATCCATTATGCTAGCAAGACAATGACGGGGGCTCAATTGCATTAGACGACAACCGAAAAAGAGCTTTTAGTTGTTGTCTATGCTTTTTAAAAGTTCCGCCCCTATCTTGTCCTTTCCACTACCATCGTGTACACGGACCACTCCGCGTTGAAGTACTTGTTAACTAAACAAGATTCTAAGCCAAGACTTCTTCGCTGGGTTTTGCTACTTCAAGAATTTAAAATCGAAATTCGTGATAAGAAGGGAGCTGAAAACCTAGCCGCGTATCATCTCAATAGACTTGAGGATCCTTATCAAGGGGATCATCCGAACAAACAGATCAATGACTCTTTTCCCCTTGAGACCTTAATGTCTATCAATTCGAATCAAGATGAGACCCCGTGGTTTGCGGACATTTCAAACTACTTGGCGGGGTGGAATTCTCATTGACGGGTTAACATCCCAACAAAAGAAAAAGTTCTTTAAAGACATTAAGACTTACTTTTGGGATGACCCGTATCTCTTCAAACAATGCGCTGATTTGATTATTCGCCGATGTGTTGATGGACTGGCAGCTTTAGACATTCTCGAAGCTTGCCACAAAGGACCCACCGGTGGTCACTTTGGTCCCAACTTCACCGCAAAGAAAGTGTTTGACTCGGGATTTTATTGGCCCTCCATTTATCGTGACGCTCACGAAATGGTGAAAAATTGTGATGCTTGCCAACGACAAGGCAAGATCACACATAAAGATGAGATGCCTTAAAATTTCATACAAGAATGTGAAATCTTTGATGTATGGGGCATCGACTTTATGGGGCCATTCCCTTCATCTAAAGGAAAAAAATACATCCTTGTAGCCGTTGACTACATTTCTAAATGGGTTGAAGCCAAAGCTTTACCCACTAACGACGCAAGGGTGGTTTGTAACTTTTTGAAGTAGCTATTCACTAGATTCGGTGTGCCTCGTACCATTATTAGTGATCGCGGGACTCATTTTTGCAATGATCAATTCGCAAGAGTCATGGCTAAGTATGGTGTAAATCATCGTCTTTCCACCGCATACCACCCACAAACTAATGGGCAGGCTGAAATATCTAACCGAGGGTTAAAGCGAATTCTTGAACGCACCGTGGGAGAGCATCGTGCCTCATGGGCCGATAAACTTGATGATGCTCTGTGGGCTTTTCGTACCGCATACAAGACTCCGATTGGTTGTACACCATATCGTCTCATGTACGAGAAAGCATGCCACCTCCCCATTGAGTTGGAGCACAAGGCTTACTGGGCCTTGAAGTGGGCTAATTTCGATATCAACAAAGCCGGTGACCTACGCAAAATCCAACTCAATGAGCTTCAGGAACTCAGGAATGATTCTTATGAAAATTCTTTGAACTATAAGGAAAAGACTAAGCTCATTCATGACTCTAAGATTAAAAACCGAGAGTTCCAAGTTGGAGACAAAGTTTTACTCTTCAACTCTCGGTTGAATATCTTTTCGGGTAAGATGAAATCTCGTTGGTCCGACCCATTCACCATTGCCAAAATTTTTCCATATGGACCTAATTTTAAGGTGAATGGCCAACGAGTGAAGTTATACTTTGGTGAGGACATCTCTCATGAGATGATTCCATCCCTCACCACGTTTCCCATGAACTAGTTTTGGGCCGAGTCAGGCTCGTGACTCGGTTATAAAAATCATGCGCTCCTTGGGAGGCAACCCGAGTATCTATCCTTTTCCGTTTTACCTCCTAAGTGTAGGGGGACCTATATAGGTTGTTTGTGTTTGTGTGGTGATGTGATTATAGGGATGAATGTACTTTTGGAACCTTTGAAGAACCGTGCTCCCGTGTTATCCAAAATCTGGTTCTATCTCTCAACTATCGTGATTCAACTTTTCTTCATACTCACATTTGAAATTCATCACGTTAGTTGTCTCCTCCTTAACTTGATGTAACCAACGTGCACAATGTCATAAGTGTAGGGGAGACTTTTCCCACATGCTTAAACATTGAGGACAATGTTTATATTAAGTTTAGGGGATACTTCTATCGAAGTTTTAAGTGGACTTTTCCATTAAAATGCCTTCATGTAACCGGAAAATCATCTTTTTCGGCATTTTTCAAATTTTTAATTAACTTTGGCCATATAGTCGTAATTTTTAAATTTTTATCATTGCTTTCATATGTATATATCCCTTAATAAAGTCAAAAATATTAATAAAGTGGTGTAGCTAGTTTAGAAGTCTTTGACATATTAGGCCCGTTACGATTATTTTGACTCAACCCGAATAGACTTATCCAAGTTTATTCTAGCAAGTATCCTTAACCATGTAGACCTTAATTGGTTTATTAGGCTAAGCATCCACGAGTCTCACTACTTGAGATTTTAAATTGTGGAGAACGAGAGATGATAGAGTCAATTATAAGTCGGTATTCTAGAATATCCTTACTAGTGTCGTCCGATATATGAACTTCAACGCTGATAGGTATTGTCCGATATTGGACAATACATCTGTCAAAGATATTGGACAGAAGAAGATATTGGACAACACAAGGTTTGCTGCTGTTTGAGAAAATTGGTACGTTTTGAGCACACAAAAAGGAGGAAAATACACACGAAGGTACATGGAATCTCCGTTTTTATTTAGAATATCAAGGTGATATTTATGGCTCGGATATTTTTAAACGGAATTAATGATTTTAAGGCGAGTTAGCAATGATTCATGAAGTAATTTATTGGAGTATGTAATCGGGATAGCCTTGTGAAAGAGTTATTCGTTAAACATCTTTTACATATGAAGATATTGACTGGTCATGAAGAGGTATTAGCTTAAGGGGAAGAATTCTTATGGTAAGTTTGATGATTGAAGAAGATTTTCGCGAGTTTGTGTTCTATCATATCTTAAAGTCGTGGCGTACCATTCACTGACTTTAAAGGTAACTTGTTCGTGCTTTACATGATTGGTGACGAAGACTTGTCATAACACTTGAAGGAGTTACATTATCGTGCTCAGTGTCTCACAAAGGATGAGAATATTGACAAGGGATCGAGGTCTACTTATATCCTCCTCTATAAGTTCTTAGTCACATGGATAGTACAAGACATGGAACACAAGATTGGGTTATTCTACTTCTACATCAAAAATATCATATTAATTGTTCTTCAAGATCATTACACAGACCTACATATGGAGAATCTTCAAAGATTGCAACATTGTTTACTTCCTTGTTGATGTGACAAAAAGGGGAAGAAATACATGCTACACTTTAGGGGAAGCAACTTGAAGATCATGTACAACTTACAAGAGATACACATAGAGTTTTGCCACCATCAACTAGGGGAAGATTGTTGGGTCAAAAAGTTGATGTGGCAGAAACTCAAAAACGAAGAAAACATGAAGGTATTTGTCTGGGCGTTGACAAGAGCATTCCAGGCGTTGACATGTACAATTTAGGCGTTGATGGAATCAAGCATTGTCAAGAGCAATCCAAGCATTGTCACATGCAATTCAAGCATTGACAAACGTAGACAAAGAAGCTTATGGAAGCTTCTATTTAGATAAACATGCAAAAGATATTCTGCATAAGTTTATTTAAATAGAAGATTTACTTGTTTATTCATCCTTATCTCTTGTAAACCCTAATCCTTACACTATAAAAGGAACCAAGGGTCTTAGGTTTTATTCATTCAATTCATTCACAATGTAAACCTAAAGTGTGTGTCGACTAGACGTGGGATTCAATGTATACACGTCTAGTGATTGTTGATTATTAATATAACTAGCAATCCAATTGTTTTTAATTCATGTTATTGTGCCTAAACACCTTGTTAATGGTTGTTGTTCTAATTCCGCTTTGATTATGTTAATCATATGAACAATGATCATTCCTAGTAGCTTAAAAGATCCGGAAACCAATGTTTCCATAATTGGTATCAGAGCTTGTTGAGGAACTTTTGATCTTTGAAGAACACCAGAACAATATACGAACACCAAAACCCTAATTTTCTCAGAAACCCTAAAAACACCAAAACCCTAACAACATCATGTCTGAAGCAATAACCACCTCAAATTCACCCTTACCAAACATCAAGATTCCCATGCTTGATGCAACCAACTTTGACTTATGGAAGTTCAACTTTGAACAATATCTGGGGATCTATGATTACACACTCTGGGAGATTATTGAATATGGAAACTCATTCAATAAGGCTCAAAAGATTCAGGATGCCATTACTCAAAGATCAGCTGTTGAAGGATGTCCTGATGAAGATAAGAGAGAAAAACCTGGAGATGGTAGAGATGTAGGTGCTGAAGATATTGCAAAGAAAAGGGTTGACATGAAAGCCCTAAATATTCTGAAAGTCTCTTTAGGACAAGAAAACCAGCACAAATATAGAGGCTATGAATCTGCTAAGGATCTTTGGGAAGCTATTGAAGTTGCATATGGTGGCAATGCAGACACTAAGGAAGAAAAGAAAAAGCAACTTCTGCATGATTATGCTGTCTTCAAAGCTCAACCCAATGAGAAACTGAGTAGTATGAGAAGCAGATTGCTTGACATCACAAGCAAGTTGTCCTTCATGGGGACACAAGTTGGTGATGTTGACACCAATGCTACCTTTCTTAAAAGTCTTGGTGAGGCATGGAAGATTGAGGCAAGATCTATTCTTGCCAATAATACTTACAAGAGCTCCTCGTTTGATGACATCTACAACAAACTAAGACTGTTGGAAGATGAAACTCTTTCAGCATATGGAAGCAAACCTAGCACCAGCAACATGGCCTTCTTCTCTCATAGTGAAGGTCAATTCAATCAGAATGACTCTTTTATGCATCCAGTTACTGGATCATCATTTGTCAGCGCTGGAACAAGTCCTGTCAACGTCTCCTTTTCAGACGCTGACACCTTCATGAATGACTCTCCAAGAGTTAAACCTGCTGGTTTGGATTTGGATACTGTGTGTGCTTACATTGCTTCTTTGCCCAATGGTTCAGTGATTACATATGAGGACCTTGAGCAAATAAGTGATGAGTACTTGGAAGAGATGGACATCAAATGGAACATGGCTCTTGTTAGTATAAGAGCAAATAGGTGGAATAGATGGTTCAAGAAGAAGATGACCTTTAATGCTAAAGACACTGCTGGATTTGATAAATCCAAAGTTGAATGCTACAACTGTCATCGTATGGGTCACTTCATGAGGGAATGCAGATCTCCTAGAAGATCTGATGCTGGTAAACCCTCAAGTCAGATTGTTCAAGCTCAAAATTCCAAACCCATGGTTGCAGTTCAAGGAATTGATGGTACTGGATGGGATTGGAGCTATCTGGCTAAGAATGCTGAAGAGGACAAAGCTTTGATTGCTGATATTGAAGAAGAAGAGCATGTTGAATATGCTCTCATGGCACACTCCTCCTCTTCATCTGATAATGAGGTATATGATGATGCTTTTTGTAGCAAAGGTTGTAGGTTAAACACTGATAGACTTAACAAAGAGGTGTTAAAACTAAAAGATGATATGAGCACTGAAAGTTGTAAATTGTCCAATTACCAACTAGCTCTTATTGAAACTGAGAAAACCGTTTCTGAATACAAGAAAATGGAATTTGATTTAAAAGATAAGATAAATATCTCAAAACATGAGCTAGAGAGTAGTATGGATATTAGAAATATCATGACAAAGGTCAATAGAGACCTACAGGCTAAGTTAGATGAGGCCATTAAGAATAAAGATAATGTTGACCTCAAGATTCAAAGATTTGATAGAGCCACTCAAACCCTAGGAGACTTTGTAGCTAAACAAAGGGATCCTAAGGACATGACTGGGATTGGGATGAATGATTACTCTCTGGTTCCACCACCAGCTGGTGACTTCTATGGTGTCCCTAGAAAGGACTTGTCTTGGACTGGGATACCAGAATGCCAAGAAGAGGAATTCATTCCTCCACCAAGAGTTGTCACTCCAGTGGAAGAGTATCAACAAAAATTGACAGACCTAAATGAGTGGAAGAAAGCTAACCCTACTTTGTTTGTTAAGGGAGGTTTGCTATGTGAGAGTCCCAATGAATCACCATCCATTAAGGTTACTCACCCAGTTACTGGTAAAGCTGTTGACCTAGGCTCAAACACTGTTAGAAGACCTACCATTAAATATGCAGAGATGTATAGAAATAATAGGTCACCCAAGAGCCAAGTTAACAATCATGGAACAGGTTTCTTCTCTTCTAAACCTAGGAGTGTGTCTAAGAAAGCCTGTTATACTTGTGGTAGCGTTTCACATTTGGCATACAAGTGTGTCAATGCTCCCAAAGCCAGCGCTGATAGGAACAATTTCAGCGCTGATAGGAAGAAAGTCAACGTTGTTAGGAAGTCAAACGTTGTCAGACCCAAACCCTGGGTGCAGCAAAGTCCACAAGTGATTAGACCTACCCCATTCTTCTCTAGAAGGTTTAACACTCATGGACAAAGACCTTTTCAAAAGACAAACACCTGGTCAAATAGGCAATGGGTTCCTGTAGCAAACCCTAGGTTCAACGCTGACAAGGGTAATTTCAGCGTTGACAGGACAAAATCCAACGCTGACAGAAACGTGACCAGACCTAAATATTTGCAGCCACAAGGTAAGGGGTCAAAAGCTTCTTCAAGCTTAACATGGAGACCCAAGAAAGATCAAAACCCTAATAATAATGGAATTTCAATGACTTGCAATAGATTTAATTACATTTCAAAGGTCATTACAAAACCAATTGGGGTTAACTGGGTTTTTCATCCTAAAAAGGATGAGAGTGGGGTTGTTGTGAGAACTAAGTCTGTTCTTATTGAACAACCAGATGAATCCAAGTCTTCTGAGACTTAGGTTCCCAAAGAAAACTAATTTGTTTTCTTTGTGTGCAGGGCATTCAAAGACAGATCAATGACTATGGATATTGGGATAGTGGATGCTCAAGGCACATGACAGGAAAGGAAGACTATCTGACGAACTTCTCTCCTATTAAAGATGGTGATAAGGTATACTTTGGAGGTGGATATGGGACTATCACAGGCAAAGGAACCCTTCTCACCAATAATTTGCGTTTTGAGAACGTCTTCCTGGTAAAAGAACTGGATTATAATCTGTTTAGTGTATCACAAGTTTGTGATAACAAAAATAAGGTTCTTTTCACTGATACTGAGTGTTTGGTGTTAAGCAAGGATTTTAAGATCCCTGATGAGAAGTATATTGAGTATAGAACACCTAGGCATAAGGACATATATAATGTGAATTTAAATGGGATTAAGGTGAATACAAATATGTCTTGTTTTTATGCTAAGGCCTTAGTAGATGAAAGTAATTTGTGGCACAGGAGACTAGGGCACATAAATTTTAAAAATATAAATAGACTTGTGAGGCTTGGTTTAGTTGATGGTTTGCCTGAGAAGGCCTTCCACAATGACCACTCTTGTGTTGCATGTCTTAAAGGCAAGCAGCACAAGGTCTCATTCAAGTCCAAGCAGGTGCATACTAGTTCCAGACCTCTTCATATGCTTCACATGGACCTCTTTGGTCCAACAAATATAGAAAGTCTGAATGGCAAGTCATATTGTTTTGTTGTCACTGATGACTTTTCTAGGTTTACTTGGACATTCTTTCTAGCTATGAAGAGTGACACAACTGATGTTCTTATTGAATTTATCACTCAAATTGAGAAAAGGTCTGGCAATGAGGTTAAGATGCTTAGGAGTGATAATGGTGGAGAATTTAGGAACAAGAAGCTAGATGACTTTTGTGCCAGGAAGGGAATTACTAGGCAATTCAGTATTGCTAGAACCCCACAACAAAATGGGGTTGCTGAAGGGAAAAATAGAACCCTAATTGAAGCAGCCAGAACAATGTTGGCTGATGCTCACTTTCCTATAGCCTTTTGGGCTGAGGCTGTTAATACAGCATGCTATGTGCAAAATAGAGCACTGGTTAACAAAATTCAGAACAAAACACCTTATGAGTTACTTTGGGGAAGAAAACCTAATATTGGTTTTCTCAGACCTTTTGGATGTCATGTAGTAGTCTTAGACACTAGTGATCCCTTAGGGAAATTTAGTGCAAAAGGTGACGAAGGTTACTTCATGGGGTATTCAGTGCAGAGCAAGGGTTATAGGGTTTATCTTAAAGAGGACAAACGTATTGTTGAAAGAGTACATGTTAGGTTCTTAGAGAATAAACTTAGTGATCCTGAAAGTGGTCCTAATTGGTTGTTTGATTTGGAACCCTTATCTAGAACTTTAAATTATATGCCTGTCACTTATCCAGACATTGTGAAGGTAACTTCAAATGTTGTGGAGGAACAAATTGTTGATGTTTCAGGTACACAGGTTAATGAGAGGGTTGGATCACAAGCAGAAAAGGCATCTCCTACATTTGAATATGTCACAATTCCCATTTGGACTGATGCTTTTGTTGCTGCTGCTGCTGCTGGAAAAGATAATGGTGGTTTCCAAATACCACCAGATACAAACATGCATGGTTCTTCAGGCGCTGACAAAGGCAAATCTAACGCTGACAAGACCAATTCAGACGTTGACAACAACATTTCAAGCGCTGTTAGCCCAGACGCTGACAACCAAGATTCAAACGTTGACAACACTTATGGGCATCTTTTCTCTTCCAGTTTTGAACAAGGTGGACCTTCCAATGTTCATGAAGAGATTCCTGTTGCTCAAAGAGAGTCTGATGAAGAAGATATTGGTAACATGGAGCGTGAAGTTGAGGACACCAGACTTTTTGAAGGAGGAGTTCTCACTTCCACAATGAAGAATCACCCCACATCTCAGATCATTGGTGATATTATGACTCCAGTTCAGACAAGAAGATCACACCAAGGTCTTGGTGGGTTTATTGCCAATATACACAAGAAGGTTGATACCCCTCTTGTGCAAGCATGTTTTCTGTCACAAGAAGAACCCAAGAAGATATTTGATGCTCTCAAAGAACCAAGTTGGGTGGAAGCAATGCAGGATGAGCTTCACCAATTTGCAATTCAGGATGTTTGGGAGCTGGTTGATTGTCCTAGATATGTCAGACCTATAGGGACAAGATGGGTTCTCAGGAACAAAAGAGATGAAAGAGGTATTGTGGTCAGAAACAAGGCAAGGTTAGTGGCTCAAGGTTATACACAAGAGGAGGGGATAGACTATGAGGAGGTCTTTGCACCAGTTGCAAGGATTGAAGCTATTAGGATTTTTCTAGCCTATGCATCTTGCATGGGCTTCACAGTCTATCAAATGGATGTCAAAAGTGCATTCTTGTATGGCACCATTGTTGAGGAAGTTTATGTCATGCAACCTCCTGGTTTTGAGGATCCAGAGCATCCAGATAAAGTGTATAGAGTCAAAAAGGCTATGTATGGTCTTCATCAAGCCCCTAGAGCATGGTATGGTACTTTGTCTACCTATTTGGTGGACAATGGATTCAAGAGGGGCACCATAGATCAGACACTATTTACAAAGAAGAAAGGCAAAGATGTGTTGCTTGTGCAGGTCTATGTTGATGATATCATTTTTGGGTCTACTAATCCAAAGATGAGTGAGGATTTCTCCAAGCTTATGACAGACAAATTCAAGATGAGTGCTATGGGGGAGATGAACTTCTTTCTTGGTTTACAAGTTCAGCAGAAAGAAGATGGTATCTTCATCTCCCAGGACAAATATGTTGCTGAAATCTTGAAGAAGTTTGGCTTTTCTCCACATGAAAAGAGGGCTACTACTCCTATGGATAGAGAACACCCTTGGGGAAAGATTGGAGATGGGAAAGATGTTGATGTCAGGCATTATAGATCCATGATTGGATCCTTGATGTATCTTACTGCTTCCAGACCTGATATCATGTTTGATGTATGTGCTTGTGCACGTCATCAAGTGACTCCCAAAGAATGTCACCTTTATGATGTGAAGAGGATCTTTAGGTACCTAAGATGTTTCCCTAGTCTTGGTTTGTGGTACCCAAAGGATTCACCATTGGAGCTGATTGCATATTCAGATAGTGATTATGGAGGTGATAAGTTTGATAGGAAATCCACAACTGGTGGATGTCAGTTTCTTGGGAGCAGATTAATATCTTGGCAATGAAAGAAACAAACAGTGGTGGCTAATTCTACAACTGAAGCAGAGTATGTGGCTGCAGCAGCATGTTGTGGTCAAGTGTTATGGATTCAGAACCAGCTGTTGGATTATGGGTATAATTTCATGCATACCAAGATATTTGTTGACAATAATAGTACTTTGTGCATCATTAAGAATCCTGTACATCATTCTAAAACTAAACACATAGAAATTAGACACCATTTTATAAGAGATTGCTTTGAGAAAGGTTTAATACAACCAGATAGGGTTGACACTGAGGAAAATGTGTCAGATTTATTAACTAAACCTTTTGATGCTGGAAGATTTCATTACTTGGTAACAAGTATTGGAATGGTTAATCTCACTTAATATGTGTTTTGGATTCTTTTTGTAAAAGTATGTACATGATGATGCATTATTATTATTGGTCTTATTGATGATTTAGATTTTCCACTATATTTTTCTAACACTGACAAAGGTTGTTTGAACACTGATAAGTGTTTTTGCAACGTTGTCAGCAATATAATTGTCTAACGCTGACAAAGCTTTTTTCAACGCTGTTATGTGTTATCGGGGCGTTGTCAGCAACAATGTTAGTTTTGTGGTTTTCAATCTAAATGTGCAGATGGTGTTAGCAGTATACCATTGGATACAGAGTTGCTTATGGATCAAAGGAGAAGCATTTGGACAAGTTTTTATTTATGGATGATGGTTGGAATGTTTCATTCCTATCTTGACATAAATTTTTTATGTTCATGCATGATTTTAGCAAACTTTTTGTATCATAGTTTAAGGGGAGGTTTTAGGAACCTTTAGGATTTTTGGGTATCCATATGATACTCTTATCACAATTCTAGATTGTGTCCACAGGTGAGTATGGGTTAGTTTTACTAAACCATGAGGCACTGTAGCATGCATAGTATATCAACTTTGCATGCTGCCAAGACATTTTTGGCCTAGAATTGGTTGTGGTCTGCTGGGAGACTTGGGAATGATTTTGATATGGGATTTACCTGGGAGTAACAAGGATTTTATAAGGTAACTTGGTTGTTAAGAATTTTGGTTAGCAAGGGACACTAGAGGACTGTTATGTCTATCTTGCTTATGCAAGTGTGCATAACTGGACAGTGCTTGCCGCCCTATGATAATTATCAGCTTTTGGTTATTTTCTCTAGGATAAATTACTTGTTAAGGTCATTTTTCACTTTTTAAAACAATTTTATTTTTGGACGCTGACAAGATTTTTCCAAGCGTTGTTGTGACCAAATTGGACGCTGACATGGCTTTAGGCGAACGTTGACAAGATTATAGCCGTTGGGTGTTGATGGGTTATTTTTGACCGTTGACACTCAATGGGACCTACCCAGTTGTTACTTTTTGACATATTTTCAAGCCGTAATTTTAGGAGTTGTTACTTTCATTAAATGCATGAGATAACTTATAACTTTTTCAATATTTTCATGATTAGTTTTTGAAAATCTTTGCCTATTTTTGGGCCAATCACATGCGTTCTTTATCTCCTATAAATTTGGCTCCTATTTTAAAACAGGGTATCTATAATTCTTGTCTAACACTTTTCTCTTATCAACCTTCATCCTCTAGACCTCAAATTAACAGCTTTCATCAATGGCACCAAGGTTTAACTCAGCAGAATTGGATTTGGGGTTCAAGTCTCAACACAACATGATTGCTTATCTTGTTGCTGATAATGATTTGTTTCCTCAATACACACAAATGGTGGAGTATTTGAACGCATCCCCCTTAAGGTATGCTCTTTCTCATGCACCACTCATTCCAGTCACAGACATTAAGCAGTTTTGGAACACTGTTAGTTCCTCAACAATTAATGGAGTGACCACATTAACTTCTATTGTTCATGGGAGGTCTTGGGTGGTTACTGAGGCCTTGGTACGCCAGGCCTTGCATCTTGATGATGCTGATGGTATAACCATCCTTCCCATAAATGAAATAGAACAAGGGCTTAGGGCTTTGGGATATCCTATTCCTGATGAAGGTACTCTTAATAAGTATCATAAGCAGGAATTTCCCCCAGCCTGGAAGTACCTCATTCACATCCTCCTTCAATGTTTGAGTCCCAAATGTACTGCACACAATGAGATCAATAGATCCATTGCTAGTGCTATTGTGTGCATTGCAACAGGGCAAAAATATAACTATTCTAAAATGATTTTTGAAGGGATGTGTAAAAACAAGGGGACAAAAATGACTTTAGCTTATCCCCGTTTTCTGCAAATGATTTTTGATGATCAAAGATATTGTTCAAGGGATCACAATGATTTTTATAAAATCCCTGAACAAAAGAAAGCTATTTTTACGAAGATGGATTCACCACCTCATAGAGACTTACCTTTGACCCCAGCCATGCTTGCTGTTATTGCAGCAGCACAACCTCAACCAGACCCTCAACCTCATATTGACCCTCAACCACAACTTGAACCCATCCCTGAACCTTTACCCTCACCTGAACAAATGCAAATTGACCAAGAACCCTTTGACGCTGACACATCAAATGTTGGCGTTGATGTGCCTAATTCCAACACTGACACCCAACCTTCACAATCCCAAACACCCCTTAACCAACCCACATCTACACATTCATCCACACCATCTTCCACACCACCTGAATATAGGTTGATCAAACGCCAAAGGACTACTGGAGTGTTCTCCTCTGGTGGTCCTAGCCATGAAGCAGAGAGAACCACCACCACAAGTGTGGCTGGTGACCTGGATGAGGCTGGGACTATTGGTTCTGGCTTAGAAGCTGTCCAAGGCAGTCCCACCATAATTAAGTCCTCATCCATGCCCAATGAACCTGACTTGGGAGGTCAAATCCCCATTTCAGAAGAGGGCAGACTGGAACCAATGACTCTTTTGGAATTGACGGCTGTCTGCATTAGCTTGCAAAAGCAAAATGCAGACTTAGTACAAATTGTCAGCTCACAAGGCCTTGAACTCAAGGAATTGAGGGAGAGGATTGTTGTTTTGGAGAGTGCTCATGCTAGGTGGGGTATGGAGGAGTCTTCCAAAGGGGAGGAAGATCAAAGAAATCTGAGTGATAAGGGCAGCCAAGATGGTCAATCAATGGATGTTGCTGAAGCCCTTACAACTTTGAAGGAACAAACAGGTTTTGATACGTCCTTAATCTCTCCAACCAATCTAAATTTATCATTTACACATATGTTGAGAGAGCTTACACAAGGCGCTGAGGGAAAATATTTGAGCGTTGACAAGACAAATTTGGACGCTGATAGAAGTATTTTGGGCGCTGATAGAGGAAATTTGGGCGTTGACAGACTTGCACATAAAGGTGATGTATTCCAGTCATCATCTATCATCAAAGAAGTTTCTACTCAGGTATTACCATCTACCTTACCAACCATTGCATCATCAGATAAGGGTAAGGGTAAATTGGTAGAAGAAATTGTTCCAAAGAATGCAGCCCAAGTTGAATTTGATAGAAGATTGGCTGAACAAATGATGGAACAAGGTGAAAAAGAAAAGTCACCATTTGTTGTGACTTCTGAAGAAGAAAGTGATGGAGCTAGCTCAGACTCAAGTGTGATGATTATAGAACCAGAAAGGCTTGAGTATGGTGATGAGCTTGCTAGGGAGAAGTTGAGAGATTTAAAGTTACAGGTTGACTATGACATGCCAGAGGTGGTTCAGATGTACAATTCCTGGGAAGAAAGCTGCATGGATAATCCAGACTTGACCATTTCAGATCAAATATGGGGTTTGGAGCTTCTTCTTAGAGTTCAGAAGGATTGTAAGGTGATTTTGAAGCACAAGGCAAGCAATATTCTCTCTGAGTTGAAAAGAGATAGAAGGGAGCTCTACTTTATGTTGCTCAGATGTCATGGAGTTGGATGGACACATCAGAAGTTGAAGGCTTTGACATTTGATGAGTTGGAACATAGGGCTTATCCTATTTGGGTGAGAGTGCAGGAAGAAAACACTTACAGACTTCTTTCAGATGAAAGAAAGGAGCAACTTGCAGAAGAGATGGAAATCAAGAAAGCTATGATTGTTCCCAGACCAGTGAAGAAGGGATTTAAACTTGAGTTTCCAAAAGATATGAATCCACTATATCCAAGTGAAGCAGTTATTAGAAAGAGCCTCAAGCTCTCCCCATTAGAAGCTTCAGATATGGTGCAGGTGTTACCATTAGATTCCAGGAATCCAATTGTGAGTTATGATGAGGATGAATGTGGATTCTGGAAGATTGGAAGATTTGGCAAGGAGGTACACACTTTTACCACTCTCATATCTTTATTTGCAAGTTGTGATAGAGAAGACTTAGTGGACCTTTGGAGGTTGCTGGAGACCAAGTATGAGGCTGAAGCACCAACTTCAGCTAATGGAATAAAACTTTGGACCACATTCAAAATAATGTGTGGGACAAATGAGGAAGATCCTGAAATATGGAAGGATCTTGAAGATGATCTCAGTGGTCTTCAATGGAGGTTATATTCAGCTGCTGGTGTATACCATTTGAGTTCTACAAAGTTTGCTGAGTATCTACTTGTAGATGCTCAATATTTCATATCCAAGGCTGTTTTGAAAAAGATGAAGGACACCCAGCTAGAGATAGATTATACAAGTGACGTGGTAAAGAATTTGATCAGATTTATTTATTACCAATATGGGAAGGTTTGTCAGACTCCTCCAAGTTCTTAATGCTTATTCAGAAACTTGATCATAAGAGTGGATATCAAGTTTAGGGGAGGATTGTTGGGAATAAATTAAGGCCAGATCACTTGAGCGCTGACAAGAACAAATCAAGCGTTGACAGGAACAAAGCAAGCGCTGACAGCTCAAGCGTTGACAAGTTAAAGTCAAGCGTTGACACATTAAAGACAAGCACTGATGGAAGATATAAGCTACACGTTTATTATATTCTAGAATACTTCTAGTAAGGATAGAAACGACAATGTATTTTCTAAGTTTATCTTTACCTAGAATAGTTGATACGTAGCTTATATCTTCCATCAATGCTTGTCTTCAATGTGTCAACGCTTGACTTTAACTTGTCAACGCTTGAGCTGTCAGCGCTTGCTTTGTTCCTGTCAACGCTTGATTTGTTCTTGTCAGCGCTCAAGTGATCTGGCCTTAATTTATTCCCAACAATCCTCCCCTAAACTTGATATCCACTCTTATGATCAAGTTTCTGAATAAGCATTAAGAACTTGGAGGAGTCTGACAAACCTTCCCATATTGGTAATAAATAAATCTGATCAAATTCTTTGCCACGTCACTTGTATAATCTATCTCTAGCTAGGTGTCCTTCATTTTTTCCATCTCCAATCTTTCCCCAAGGGTGTTCTCTATCCATAGGAGTAGTAGCCCTCTTTTCATGTGGAGAAAAGCCAAACTTCTTCAAGATTTCAGCAACATATTTGTCCTGGGAGATGAAGATACCATCTTCTTTCTGCTGAACTTGTAAACCAAGAAAGAAGTTCATCTCCCCCATAGCACTCATCTTGAATTTGTCTGTCATAAGCTTGGAGAAATCCTCACTCATCTTTGGATCAGTAGACCCAAAAATGATATCATCAACATAGACCTGCACAAGCAACACATCTTTGCCTTTCTTCTTTGTAAATAGTGTCTGATCTATGGTGCCACTCTTGAATCCATTGTCCATCAAATAGGTAGACAAAGTACCATACCATGCTCTAGGGGCTTGATGAAGACCATACATAGCCTTTTTGACTCTATACACTTTATCTGGATGCTCTGGATCCTCAAAACCAGGAGGTTGCATGACATAAACTTCCTCAACAATGGTGCCATACAAGAATGCACTTTTGACATCCATTTGATAGACTGTGAAGCCCATGCAAGATGCATAGGCTAGAAAAATCCTAATAGCTTCAATCCTTGCAACTGGTGCAAAGACCTCCTCATAGTCTATCCCCTCCTCTTGTGTATAACCTTGAGCCACTAACCTTGCCTTGTTTCTGACCACAATACCTCTTTCATCTCTTTTGTTCCTGAGAACCCATCTTGTCCCTATAGGTCTGACATATCTAGGACAATCAACCAGCTCCCAAACATCCTGAATTGCAAATTGGTGAAGCTCATCCTACATTGCTTCCACCCAACTTGGTTCTTTGAGAGCATCAAATATCTTCTTGGTTTCTTCTTGTGACAGAAAACATGCAAACAAACATGCTTGTACAAGAGGGGTATCAACCTTCTTGTGTATATTGGCAATAAAACCACCAAGACCTTAGTGTGATCTTCTTGTCTGAACTGGAGTCATAATATCACCAATGATCTGAGATGTGGGGTGATTCTTCATTGTGGAAGTGAGAACTCCTCCTTCAAAAAGTCTGGTGTCCTCAACTTCACGCTCCATGTTGCCAATATCTTCTTCATTAGACTCTCTTTGAGCAACAGGAATCTCTTCATGAACATTGAAAGGTCCACCTTGTTCAAAACTGGAAGAGAAAAGATGCCCATAAGTGTTGTCAACGTTTGAATCTTGGTTGTCAGCGTCTGGGCTAACAGCGCTTGAAATGTTGTTGTCAACGTCTGAATTGGTCTTGTCAGCGCTAGATTTGCCTTTGTCAGCGCCTGAAGAACCATGCATGTTTGTATCTGGTGGTATTTGGAAACCACCATTATCTTGTCCAGCAGCAGCAGCAGCAGCAAAAGCATCTGTCCAAATGGGAATTGTGACAAATTCAAATGTAGGAGATGCCTTTTCTGCTTGTGATCCAACCCTCTCATTAACCTGTGTACCTGAAACATCAACAATTTGTTCCTCCACAACATTTGAAGTTACCTTCATAATGTCTGGATTAGTGACAGGCATATAATTTAAAGTTCTAGATAAGGGTTCCAAATCAAACAACCAATTAGGACCACTCTCAGGATCACTAGGTTTATTCTCTAAGAACCTAACATGTACTCTTTCAACAATACGTTTGTCCTCTTTAAGATAAACCCTATAACCCTTGCTCTGCACTGAATACCCCATGAAGTAACCTTCATCACCTTTTGCACTAAATTTCCCTAAGGCATCACTAGTATCTAGTACAACTACATGACAACCAAAAGGTCTGAGAAAACCAATATTAGGTTTTCTTCCCCAAAGTAACTCATAAGGTGTTTTGTTCTGAATTTTGTTAACTAATGCTCTATTTTGCACATAGCATGCTATATTAACAGCCTCAGCCCAAAAGGCTATAGGAAAGTGAGCATCAGCCAAATTGTTCTGGCTGCTTCAATTAGGGTTCTATTTTTCCTTTCAGCAACCCCATTTTGTTGTGGGGTTCTAGCAATACTGAATTGCCTAGTAATTCCCTTCCTGGCACAAAAGTCATCTAGCTTCTTGTTCCTAAATTCTCCACCATTATCACTCCTAAGCATCTTAACCTCATTGCCAGACCTTTTCTCAATTTGAGTGATAAATTCAATAAGAACATCAGCTGTGTCGCTCTTCATAGCTAGAAAGAATGTCCAAGTAAACCTAGAAAAGTCATCAGTGACAACAAAACAATATGACTTGCCATTCAGACTTTCTATATTTGTTGGACCAAAGAGGTCCATGTGAAGCATATGAAGAGGTCTGGAACTAGTATGCACCTGTTTGGACTTGAATGAGACCTTGTGCTGCTTGCCTTAAGACATGCAACACAAGAGTGGTCATTGTGGAAGGCCTTCTCAGGCAAACCATCAACTAAACCAAGCCTCACAAGTCTATTTATATTTTTAAAATTTATGTGCCCTAGTCTCCTGTGCCACAAATTACTTTCATCTACTGAGGCCTTAGCATAAAAACAAGACATATTTGTATTCACCTTAATCCCATTTAAATTCACATTATATATGTCCTTATGCCTAGGTGTTCTATACTCAATATACTTCTCATCAGGGATCTTAAAATCCTTGCTTAACACCAAACACTCAGTATCAGTGAAAAGAACCTTATTTTTGTTATCACAAAATTGTGATACACTAAACAGATTATAATCCAGTTCTTTTACCAGGAAGACGTTCTCAAAACGCAAATTATTGGTGAGAAGGGTTCCTTTGCCTGTGATAGTCCCATATCCACCTCCAAAGTATACCTTATCACCATCTTTAATAGGAGAGAAGTTCGTCAGATAGTCTTCCTTTCCTGTCATGTGCCTTGAGCATCCACTATCCCAATATCCATAGTCATTGATCTGTCTTTGAATGCCCTGCACACAAAGAAAACAAATTAGTTTTCTTTGGGAACCCAAGTCTCAGAAGACTTGGATTCATCTGGTTGTTCAATAAGAACAGACTTAGTTCTCACAACAACCCCACTCTCATCCTTTTTAGGATGAAAAACCCAGTTAACCCCAATTGGTTTTGTAATGACCTTTGAAATGTAATTAAATCTATTGCAAGTCATTGAAATTCCATTATTATTAGGGTTTTGATCTTTCTTGGGTCTCCATGTTAAGCTTGAAGAAGCTTTTGACCCCTTACCTTGTGGCTGCAAATATTTAGGTCTGGTCACGTTTCTGTCAGCGTTGGATTTTGTCCTGTCAACGCTGAAATTACCCTTGTCAGCGTTGAACCTAGGGTTTGCTACAGGAACCCATTGCCTATTTGACCAGGTGTTTGTCTTTTGAAAAGGTCTTTGTCCATGATTGTTAGACCTTCTAAAGAAGAATGGGGCAGGTCTAATCACTTGTGGACTTTGCTGCACACAGGGTTTGGGTCTGACAACGTTTGACTTCCTAACAACGTTGACTTTCTTCCTATCAGCGCTGAAATTGTTCCTATCAGCGCTGGCTTAGGGAGCGTTGACACACTTGTATGCCAAATGTGAAAAGCTACCACAAGTATAACAGGCTTTCTTAGACACACTCCTAGGTCTAGAAGAGAAGAAACCTGTTCCATGATTGTTAACTTGGCTCTTGGGTGACCTATTATTTCTATACATCTCTGCATATTTAATGGTAGGTCTTCTAACAGTGTTTGAGCCTAGGTCAACAGCTTTACCAGTAACTGGGTGAGTAACCTTAATGGGTGGTGATTCATTGGGACTCTCACATAGCAAACCTCCCTTAACAAACAAAGTAGGGTTAGCTTTCTTCCACTCATTTAGGTCTGTCAATTTTTGTTGATACTCTTCCACTGGAGTGACAACTCTTGGTGGAGGAATGAATTCCTCTTCTTGGCATTCTGGTATCCCAGTCCAAGACAAGTCCTTTCTAGGGACACCATAGAAGTCACTAGCTGGTGGTGGAACCAGAGAGTAATCATTCATCCCAATCCCAGTCATGTCCTTAGGATCCCTTTGTTTAGCTACACAGTCTCCTAGGGTTTGGGTGGCTCTATCAAATCTTTGAATCTTGAGGTCAACATTATCTTTATTCTTAATGGCCTCATCTAACTTAGCCTGTAGGTCTCTATTGACCTTTGTCATGATATTTCTAATATCCATACTACCCTCTAGCTCATGTTTTAAGATATTTATCTTATCTTTTAAATCAAATTCCATTTTCTTGTATTCAGAAACTGTTTTCTCAGTTTCAGTAAGAGCTAGTTGGTAATTGGACAATTTACACCTTTCAGTGCTCATATCATCTTTTAGTTTTAACACCTCTTTGTTAAGTCTATCAGTGTTTAACCTATAACCTTTGCTACAAAAAGCATCATCATATACCTCATTATCAGATGAAAAGGAGGAGTGTGCTATGAGAGCATATTCAACATGCTCTTCTTCTTCAATATCAGCAATCAAAGCTTTGTCCTCTTCAGCATTCTTAGCCAGATAGCTCCAATCCCATCCAGTACCATCAATTCTTGAACTGCAACCATGGCTTTGGAATTTTGAGCTTGAACAATCTGACTTGAGGGTTTACCAGCATCAGATCTTCTAGGAGATCTGCATTCCCTCATGAAGTGACCCATACGATGAAAGTTGTAGCATTCAACTTTGGATTTATCAAATCCAGCAGTGTCTTTAGCATTGAAGGTCATCTTCTTCTTGAACCTTCTATTCCACCTATTTGCTCTTATACTAGCAAGAGCCATGTTCCATTTGATGTCCATCTCTTCCAAGTGCTCATCACTTATTTGCTCAAGGTCCTCATATGTAATCACTGAACCATTGGGCAAAGAAGCAATGTAAGCACACACAGTATCCAAATCCAAACCAGCAGGTTTAACTCTTGGAGAGTCATTCATGAAGGTGTCAGCGTCTGAAAAGGAGACGTTGACAGGACTTGTTCCAGCGCTGACAAATGATGATCCAGTAACTAGATGCATAAAAGAGTCCTTCTGACTGAATTGACCTTCACTATGAGAGAAGAAGGCCATGTTGCTGGTGCTAGGTTTGCTTCCATGTGCTGAAAGAGTTTCATCTTCCAACAGTCTTAGTTTGTTGTAGATGTCATCAAACGAGGAGCTCTTGTAAGTATTATTGGCAAGAATAGATCTTGCCTCAATCTTCCATGCCTCACCAAGACTTTTAAGAAAGGTAGCATTGGTGTCAACATCACCAACTTGTGTCCCCATGAAGGACAACTTGCTTGTGATGTCAAGCAATCTGCTTCTCACACTACTCAGTTTCTCATTGGGTTAAGCTTTGAAGACAGCATAATCATGCAGAAGTTGCTTTTTCTTTTCTTCCTTAGTGTCTGCATTGCCACCATATGCAACTTCAATAGCTTCCCAAAGATCCTTAGCAGATTCATAGCCTCTATATTTGTGCTGGTTTTCTTGTCCTAAAGAGACTTTTAGAATATTTAGGGCTTTCATGTCAACCCTTTTCTTTGCAATATCTTCAGCACCTACAGCTCTACCATCTCCTGGTTTTTCTCTCTTATCTTCATCAGGACATCCTTCAACAGCTGATCTTTGAGTAATGGCATCTTGAATTTTTTGAGCCTTATTGAATGAGTTTCCATATTAAATAATCTCCCAGAGTGTGTAATCATAGATCCCCAGATATTGTTCAAAGTTGAACTTCCATAAGTCAAAGTTGGTTGCATCAAGCATGGGAATCTTGATGTTTGGTAAGGGTGAATTTGAGGTGGTTATTGCTTCAGGCATGATGTTGTTAGGGTTTTGGTGTTTTTAGGGTTTTTGAGAAAATTAGGGTTTTGGTGTTCGTATATTGTTTTGGTGTTCTTCAAAGATCAAAAGTTCCTCAACAAGCTCTGATACCACTTGTTGATCCCAAACTTAGATCGATTAGCTTTGTGTATACGAGATTAGATCAAGTATAACACGTAGAGAAACCTTTGTTATATGCTTTGTGAATCTAAGTGTTATGCGGAATTTAACACTTAAACAAGAACACAAGATGTAAACAAAACTTTCACTTTGATTATGAATGTCGAACTTGCTTACAATGAAAGATGTTTACGAATGAAAACTTATATAAAACTTGATACTAAACATTAACCTAAAGGCCTTCTTTTATAGACTAAGAAGCCTTGTACAATAAGCTACGTATCAACTATTCTAGATAAAGATAAACATAGAAAATACATTGTCGTTTCTATCCTTACTAGAAGTATTCTAGAATATAATAAACGTGTAGCTTATATCTTCCATTAGTGCTTGTCTTCAATGTGTCAACGCTTGACTTTAACTTGTCAACGCTTGAGCTGTCAGCGCTTGCTTTGTTCCTGTCAACGCTTGATTTGTTCTTGTCAGCGCTCAAGTGATCTGGCCTTAATCTATTCCCAACAGGTATTCTTGCACAAGCACACTTGGTGTGATTATAAGCCTAGTCTCCCATCGCTTGCTAATAATTTATCTGCAATAAGTAAGGTCGTACGATTTTATTGAATAACTTAGCTTCTAGCCCAAGATCGTTTAAAAGTTGCTCGGTAATGAAAAGAGTTCATAGCCAAGGCATAACTAATGAAGCGGGGTGCGAAGATTGGCGAGTCCGAAAAGGCCCTAACAAGGCATGAGGATTTAATTTTATTGCTAAAGATCCAAGGTGATGTGAAAAACATTATTCCCAAAATCAATATGAAGGATCAAGACTCACGACGAAAAGCAATCAACTCCCATAAAGATCATGGAGAAGTCTATCCGAAAAGACCCTAACAAGGTATGAGGATAAATAGATCCAAGTCCGAAAAGGAGGCGGATCGTTGTATCTCAAAATCCCAATTAACGATTGAAGAAATAATGATGAAGTCGTGGTCAACAAAGTTGGAGTATCCCTCAAAAGTCTCCAAGTGAAGAAACTCTATTACGAAGAGAAGACCATTATTACAAGAACGTCTCTCAAGATATGAAGTATGAAGTACATGCCAAATATCGGCCCGAGAAAGGTCTCAAATCGTGAAGCGAGTTATGCCAAGATATGAACTTTTTGAGGTCCCGAGAAGCAGTTTTAAGATATTTTGTCCTTTAACTAACTAATAATCAAATCTTCCTACTTTGCTTTCAGCCTAAATAAACTATCAAAATAAGTCCAAAAATGCATCTTCATGATCATTCTAAGACAAAAATAAAATATAAGAGATACACCTAGGAATAAGGGAGTTTAAGCATATAATTAAGCCATGTTTGTAAGTGTTTGTTTTGCTAACTTATAATAACAATGATCTCGTTTTTAAACTTAGTTTGGGGAATGTGAAACTTGAGGGTGATAAATCTTTGCAGCAACCAAAGCCCTAATGTAAGTCCTAGATCTCTTTGCGAGTTATTTCCATATAGCTATTTTCAAGTGAAAATGGTTTTCTATCCCTTTTGTTTCCTTTCAAGTTTTATTTCTTCATAGTAGTTTAAATTTTTGTTTTAGTAGTATATTAATAAGGCCAGGGTTGATTGATTATGAGAAAAGTGTAAATTTGCTTTGTCACTAAGCATTGCATGAGGGCATGGCAATGGTTAAGTGTAGGGGATTTGATAGGTGTGAAAACACCCATCATTTTACCACTTATTTCTTGCTAAAACAAGACCAAAACGCGTATTTAATGTCATTTGTTTGGAATTATGCGTGGTTTCTGTGTTTGTTGTGTTTTTAGAGCCAACCGGATAAATATTAAAGAAAACATGGGATTGCACGGGTCTTATCGAAGAAAAAGACGAAAAGACGAAGTCTATAGTCCAAGAGATGCAAAAGATTTGAAGTCAATGGGCCTATTTGAAGATTTATCGAAGAAAAGGACCAAAGATGGAAGATTTACATATGTCGAAGAACTCAAGTCTATTAAATGAAGAAATTAAAAGACGAGTTGAATTTATTCGTCGACAAATCCCGAATCGAAATCGAAAACGTCAACTTTTCTGAAAAGACGAGAAGACAAAAAGAAAGGGAGAAAGCCCACTCACCAACCAAAGACAAGGCCTATAAATAGGACCTCCCTTCACACATTGGAGAGAAGCTTTTATTTTTTTCCAGTTTTCTTTCTTTTTCATTCGTAGGAACCAACACCCTTAAGGTGTTTGGTGATTTTCATTTTTCAATCCAAGATCTTGTAAGCTTAAATCTTCCCTTTTATTTGTTTAACATTAATCATTCAATACCATCGTTCATTTAATCTTGTTCATCTTTTTCTTATTGATTCAAAGTTTTTAAGTTTTTATTTTGTTGAGTTTGATCTTCAAAAGTATGTGGGATTTGTGTTTTTATAGTTTTGGTTTGATGTTTATGATTAGTAGATGATTCGTGGTTAATTTGGGTTAATCTTTGGTTAAAAACTTGGTTGATTTTGGTTTAAAATCGTATTATTTCATTTCCCTGTTCTTCGCGTCTTCAAGTTACCCAGATTCCGAATCAAATCAATATTCCGGATCAAGGGTTTTTGTTAATTATTCCGGATCAGTCAAATATTCCGGATGAAGCATTTCAATATTTATTCCGGATGAAGCATATTTAGATTATTCCGAATAAAGTTTTTCCTCTAAGATATTCTGGATCAAGTCATATTCCGAGCCAGCATTTTTCATTCAATCATTCCGAATCAAAGTGTTCATCCGGAATAATCAATATTCCGGATGAGTAGTTAAATTCCGAATCTAGTTTTTTTTTTTTAAAATATTCCGAATCAGTTTTTTAGATTATTCCGAATGAAGCTTCTTGTTTAAGTTATTCCGAGTCAAATTTATTATTCCGAGTTAGTGCAATTTATTCCGAATCAAGTAATTCCATTAGATGTTCCGAATCACCAAATATTCTGGATGAGCCAAAATATTCCGAATCAAAATTTTGTCAAATTATTCTGGATGAGCAAGCCATATTCCGAATGAGAAATTTCCAGTTATTCCGAATCAAGGTTGTTCCGAATCAAGGTTTTCTCAAGATTATTTCGAACCAGTTTTATTCCGCATGAAGCATATATTCCGAATAAAGGTTTCTGTTTAGTATATTCCGGATCAAGCATAAATATTCCGAATCAGTGACTTTTCTGAGTTTAGGTTTTTAACTGTTTTATTTGAATTCAAGTTTTATTTTTATTCATTGCTTTTTATTAACTGCTTTTAGTTTAAGTTTATATCTTTGTGCATTTAAACCTTTTTAGTAGAATAGAAAACCAAACCCCTTTTTAGTAACCAAGAACAACTATTCCACTTTGAACTGTGATCGATTCGAGAAGATACCGAGAACTTAATTGAACCCATACAAAAGCCTTGTATCAACCTTGTAATATAGAAAGAACTTAAACTAAATTTATTAAAAGATGTTTCTGTTATATGAAACTTTTGGAGGTATTTGCTAGTAAATTACTTAGATTTCCGGTGATAAGGCAAGTTGAATTTGGTATTGATTTTATTCCCGGTGCTACACCTGTGGCATGTGCACTGTACGTCAGCACCATCTGAATTAAAAGAATTACCGTACAACTGAGAGGGTTGTTGGAGAAAGATTTTATTCTACCGATCTCGTCATTATGAGGAGTTATGGTGTTATTATTCCTTATATTTGTTGAATTACCGTGAACTAGGTAAATTGATGATCAAAATCTATATCCACTACCCAAGATGATAGATTTGTTCGATCATTTACAAGGTTCTAGCGTATATTCAAAGATTGATCCACGGCATGGTTATCACCAATTTCACATTCGCGAAAAAGATTATCTATTCCGACCACTACATCTTGAACTTGTAATGAACATTATGAGTTTCATGATTATGTTGTTTGGATTGACTAGTACACATGTAGCATCCATAAATTTGGTGAATCACCTGTGTAGGCTGTGATTTGATAAATTCATGCTTGTGATCATTAAGGATCATTTGTTTGTTTATATGAATAAGAAGGAGTTAATAATCATTTATATACTACCATGAATTGGCCGAGCAATGAAAATATGTACCTTAAATATTTAACATGTGATTTAAGGCTTAATCCTTTACACTATTTGACCATGTGATTAATAGATAATGGAATCTATACTGACTCTTCAAAGATGAGAGCCATTAAGGATTTGGGTTATACCAAAAAGAAAGTGAAAATATGTTTTGACAAATGTTTAATCAAAGGATTTTTAAGGAATCATTCTCTTATACTCAAATCATTTAACTAAACTCTTTTAGGGGTAAATGTTTGTGTATACCTCAAGACAACCCAAGAGGGATTAAGGAAACCATTTAAACCATGACTTGGAATTTGAAACGACAATTTTTGTTTTTCAACTAAGAAAATTTTGACAAAGTATGAACAAATAATTTTCGAACATTTACGGATCTTATTAAGTATTTTCGATAAATCAACGAAAATCGTTTTAACTAAATTCAAATTTATTTTTCTTAAACATTTTTCTATAATTGGACGAACTGAGAAAAATTTAAAACTTTTTGCGTTTACTTTTCATAAAAATTAAATATTTATTATTTAATTACTTGTAATAATTATCGACGCTTTAAACGTCAGATTGAGCAAAAGTGATGAAAATAATAGTTGAGACGAAATTAAAACTTAGAAAATATGAAGAAAGAATTTGTGAGTGAATTGTGGTCTTGATAATTATTTCACCAGGAAAAGTGAATATAGATACTGACACATTATATAGAAAGGATAAAGAACCAATTAGAATGTGTTCCTTAATTACGATTGAGCAAAATAAATTGTTGAGCAATTTAAAATATAGTTGATGCTTGTAAAAAGGATAATATAGACAATAAAAGGGGTTCGCGGCTAATGTGAACCATTAGAATTGAAAAGCCAATGGCGTTAAATGTTTTAAAGGCCGCTTCTGGTTGCCTAAATATGGAGGTTTGTGAGATTTAGTTCTATTAGAATCTCATAAGTTTAAGTATTCTATTCATGTCATTTCTGATTTAATGTATCTTTATCTAAAGAAGTTGTACTAATGGCAAATTATGAAGGCAGACATCGCCTCATACATTGGTAAAAATTTAACTATTACAAAGGTGATCATCTGAATTTGATTCGATTTGGGTCATCATCGACAGACTGACCAAATCTGCTAATATCATTCCTGTTAATGATAGATTCTCGATGAAGAAATTGACTCTTTTGTATTTAAAGGAGTTGTGTTAACCTAGTGTGCCTGTATCGATCATCTCTATCAAGATTCTGGCTTCACATCGAATTTCTATAGATTTGCTCATAAGTCATTGGGAACGAACCTTGATGAGAGTACTGTTTACCACCCCAATCGAAGGGACAAGGCAAAGTAACAATACAAAACACTAGAAGTCTTGATTTATGTTTGAATGATTGACCTTTGGTAATGAACCGTATAATCATTTTTCTTTGGAGAGATTATCATTGATAATTATCGTATTAAGATCGATATCGAATCTAGTAAGGATCTAAATATGAGAGCATCTGTAAGAAGGAGTTGGGATGAAGACACTCGACATACACCTATTGTGAGTTAGACATGTCCTTTAAGTTTAAGGTTGCCTATGATAACGAACCTAACCTTATAAGATACCCGACCCGTGAAACCTGAAATGATTGTTGAAATTAGGATCTGATTATTGACTGCCAGTAGTGGGCAGGAGGTTATGTGAATAAGAAATGTAGATTTGAAGTGCGGGATGGTTAGCGAAGTTTTGCCAAAAATTTTCACCTTGGAAAAATAAATTGATCTAAAAGATCATGGGAAATAAGTCCCCGTTGTATGGGACCATTGAGATGATGTAAAAGTTGGTTTGAAAGGCATATAAGCTGGATCTACCCTAGGACTTCAATGGATGCGTGAATTAGGTTTCGTATATCGAACT
The DNA here is from genome assembly GCA_025667525.1 of Glebionis coronaria. Taxonomy (NCBI): domain Eukaryota; kingdom Viridiplantae; phylum Streptophyta; class Magnoliopsida; order Asterales; family Asteraceae; genus Glebionis; species Glebionis coronaria. Next base: position 9,040,920 of record CM046881.1, on the reverse strand, counting down.
TGATAAAATGTCTATCAAGTGAAAATATGATTACTACTTGATAAAGTTTAGATCGGCTAAAAGTTGCATTCATCTAAAACCCGTGAACATCATGGATAGAGAAAGTAAGTCAACATTAAGCATGATCGTACTCCCGTAATTATTGTAATGAATTACACTTGTGAGAAAAGGCCAAATGTGGAGGAAATACCCACATGCCTCTAACTCTATAAGAAGCGAGTAGTAAGATAAATCGATCTTTGAGGATAAAGATCCTGTTTAGGGGTAAATGCTGTGACAATCCGTCAATTTATGGTTGATATTTTATTCTCAAGTATTATTTAAAAACATTATTTTAATGTTATATTATGAACTCACTCAATTTTGGGAAGAAATTTGGTTTACGTCTTGAAGTAGCATTGACTAGGTTTAAACCGGAGGACTCTATGTTACCTGCTTACGTTTACATTTACCGTTTTTTGTGACAGTCCGACATTTCAGGAAAATAAATTTATTCGTGAATATTATTTTGGAATTGAAATTTGTGTTGGTTCATAAACTCACAAATTTAGGAGAAGAGATTAGGACTTACGAGCATAATTTAACGTCTTTTACGACTAAACCGGAAACCTTAGGATTACGTATTTACGTTTTTGAACTCCGTTTTTTATGAGACAATTTTTATTAGATTCGTTTTGTGCCGTTGATTCATAATTTATAAAAACGTTTTTCGTAAAACGACCCGAGGGCACGTAAATCGAGGAAACTAGAATCGAGGACAATCCGTAAATTAATAGGGGATGAAACAAGTAACACTTGTCCCACCCCCTCATTATGGGCGGCCAAACTAGCCACTTAAACACATTTTGTGTCAAGTGATGGACACTTGTCCTCCAAGCTTGACCAAAACTACCAACACTTGAAAACAAGCTAACATAAACCACTTTCTCTCATTCTAACATGCAAACCACTCTCAAAAACTCAAAATTATCTCTCTCTCACTCACTTTGGCCGTCCACCATGCTACCACAACACCACCACCATAAAAAATCTAGCCATAACCCAAGGCTATAATCAACATATGTTGAAGCCTAGTTGAAGTTATGAAGATTGGAGGTGATTTTAACAACTAGCAAAGAGTTTCCATGGAGTTTATGGGCTGATTTTCAAGAAGGTATTCATCCATTTGAAGGACCCAATAAGTTCATTTGCCATGTTGAATGCTTGGTAACAAGTTACCAAGCCTTGTTCATCAAAAACTCATCTTTTCATCACTATTGGTGGTATAGAGATTATTCTTCCTATCCTCTTGTTATTTTCAATATGTAATGTTGTATTTTCTTCGTTTATGTATATTTATATGATGATGAATGATGATCAAAAGTATTATGTGGGGATTTGTTGTTGATAGATTTGATTTAAAAGATTAAAATCTACTTGAAAGGATGTTAAAATCATGGCTAAAAATGTAGGCTGTATGAAACAGTAAAGAACTATATGATAAATTGTTAAAATAGCTTGAGACTTGTACATATGTGAGAGTTAGCCACACAATAGAATCCTTAAAATGAGTGAGATATGATCCAAACAATATTGAAATTCAAATCTCAGTAGTCTGTTTTGGAGGAACTGTTAGAGACATTTAGAGGTTGAGTGAGCAGTAGCTAAAACTGAGTTAATTGTAGCACATTTTATGTAGATTATGCTGTCCAAAAATGAGCTTCTATCTCCTTGTAGAACTCAAGATATGGTAAGAATGGTGAAAGTGAAATTCATAATCAGATTTGTGAAATAAATGTATATATTATAAATTTAGCACTCAAGTAAAACTAATATAAAATGTATACCTAAAACCCAGTAACTTATATATTACATATAAATAAGTATATAATTTAATAAATAAATGAGACATATTATAAAAATGGCAATTTGATACGTTTTATAAGTTATAAAACTATATACATAAGTTTTACGTCTTTTCGGCTAAAACCGAAAGATTAACGTTTTCGTCGAATAAAACTTAGACGGTCGGACCCGTATAATGTAAACTTTTTATAACTCATATACTGATTTTTAAGTACATTTGACAAGTAAAAACCGATAAAACCCGATCTTTATGACATATGAGCATTAACGAGCCAAAGTAGCCTTAAGGGACTATTAACCCAACAAGTTTGGCTAAACACTAAAGGAATTACTCATTGGGCTTAACCCACTTGGGCCCAACATGTGAGTATAGGGCTGATGTTAAAAGTATAAAATGGACTTATCGAATGTAATGGGCTTATCGTGGGCTTATTGGGCCTTAACATGTAAACAAGTTAAACTAGTGAAACTAGTCTAAAAATTTACCAACACATAACACTATAATGTGTATGAAGAGATAAAATCTAACTTGATCATCATCATACTTATAATATCATCATATATATACATAGCCATTATTTTTATAAAGTCATTGGACAAGAGTCTAATACGAGTATTATTTGTCTAGGTTTCCGTGATTGAAGCACGTACCATACATCCGAATCGCCGATAACCGCCTTTCCCAATCAACGTGAGTTCATAGCCTCGCACTCTTTTAAATATTTTTATGAAATGTTTTATAAACCCGCGAGGGAGATAACATGTTATTTTTAATAAAATAGGACATCAGTTGTCCCGATTGCTTGCTTATTGATTTGGACCCAAATGATTATATGACCCGATGAATGATTGTATGACCCGATGAATGATTATATGACGCGATGAATGAAATACAATGGATTATTATTAGTTTGGTTATGTCACTAAAAGTCCCATTAGCATGAATTGTGAACTACCGGGATTTGGTAGACGCTTATGCATATAATAGTACTATTTGGGGAAGATCACCCTAGTTCGCGCCTTGACGGTTGATCCCCGTCGTACCACATTGATTGGTAAGCGAATTTATGTATGAGAAGATTTATATAAGCGTGATTATTGTGACGACACGCTGTTTTAGATGGGCAACTGTGTTTCGGGTTAGCTACCCGTTGTTTGTTAAAGTAAGGTAGCAATGTCATGCGGCTTATAATAATCCAATAACAAAAATACTGCTATACGCATTGAATTACGATATATTGCCTGACTAGCAATACGGGGTCTTATTATTGATCTTATGTTCGTGTTTTGGTTTTACATAACCATTTTCTTATAACGGTTTTTATTAAACTCTATACGACGTTATAAAACGTATTGTATGATGTTTTTACAACCATGGTTCGTATAATGGATTTGAAGGCTGAAGCCTATATTACGATTTATGACTAAGAGTTGTATAAAACGCCTTTGGCCTATTTTATGGCCTACTACAAAGATTTGTACAAAATGATTTTCGGTAATAAATATATACCGATGACATATTAATGGTTTTAATTAAACTTTATGAATTCAATCGGCGTTTTCGTTGACCTTTTCTTTTAACATGGTTTATCTCAGGTACTTGAAGGTAATTCTCGGGAAGACGACAAGAATTCATGGCCCGCACTTAAATAACAATTTCCATTCAAATGTTTTGTAATATTGTATGAAATACTATCACTTGGGACTTATGTAATTTGATATTTATGAACGGAAATTGCTTTATTATTAAACGACGTGATTTTTATGCGTTGTCTATGATTTGAGTAATGTGCTACCCGTAACACCAACGACTCTTCCGCTGAACTAAAGTATGAATATTTGGGGTGTTACAGTGGTGGTGTTGTGGAAGCATAGTGGATGGCCAAAATGGGAAGGGTGAGAGAGATTGAGAGAGTTTTTGAGATTTGCATGTATGAAATGTGAGTTGCTAGTTTAGTTAGCTTGTTTTTTGTGGTAAAGTGGTTTTGTAACAAGAGAAGGACAAGTGTCCCATGGCTTAGGCCAAAACTTGACACCAAAGGGTTTGTGTGGCTTGTTATGGCCGGTTATTAGTGGGGGGTGGGATAAGTGTAACTTGTTTCATCCCCTATTAATTTTCGGGTACTCCTCGATTCTAGTTTCCTCGATTTACGTGCCCTCGCGTCATCTTAAAAAAACGTTTTTATAAATTATGAATCAACGACACGAAACGAATCTAATGAAAAATGTCTCATGAAAAACGGAGTTCAAAAACGTAAATACATAATCCTAAGGTTTCCGGTTTAGTTGTAAAGGACGTTAAATTATGCTCGTAAGTCCTAATCTCTTCTCGTAAATTTGTGAGTTTATAAACCAACACAAATTTAAATTCCAAAATAATATTCACGAATAAATTTATTTTCCTGAAATGTCGGACTGTCACCAAAAACGGTGTATGTAAACGTAAGCTCGTAACGTAGAGTCCTCCGTTTAGACGTAGTCGATGCTACTTCAAGACGTAAACCCAAATTTCTTACCAAAAATAAGTGAGTTCATAATATAACATTAAAATAATGTTTATAAATAACACTTGAGAATAAAATATCGACCATAAATTGACGGATTGTCACAGCATTTACCCCTAAACAGAATCTTTGTCCTCAAAGATCAATTTATCTTACTACTCGCTTCTTATAGAGTCAGAGCCATGTGAGTATTTCCTCCACATCCGGTCTTTTCTCACAAGTATAATTCATTATAATACGTGAGTTTCATCAAACATAACTACGGGAATACGATCAGGCTTAATGTTGACTTACTTACTCTATCCATGATGTTCACGGGTTTTTGATGAATGCAACTTTTCGGCGATCTAAAATTCATCAAGAAGTAATCAGATTTTCACTTGATAGACATTTTTTCAAGTTCAATATACGAAACATAATTCACGCAGCCCTTGAAGTCCTAGGGTAGATCCAGCTTATATGCCTTTCAAACCAACTGTTTACATTATCTCAATGGTCCCATACAACGGGGACTTATTTCCACTGATCTTTCAGATCATCAATTCATTTTTCCAAGGTGAAAATTTTTGTCATAACTTCGCTACCCATCATGCACTTCAAGATCTACATTTCATATTCACATAACCTCCTGCCCACTACCGGCAGTCAATAATCAAATCCTAATTTCAACAATCATTTCAGGTTTCACGGGTCAGGTATTTTGTAAGGTTAGGTTTGTCATCATAGGCAACTTTAAACCTAAAAGACATGTCCAACTCACAATGGGTGTATGTGGGGTGTCTTCATCTCAACTCCTGCTTACAGATGCTCTCATATTTAGATCCTCACAAGATTCGATCTCGATCCTAATACGATAATTATCAATGATAATCTCTCCAAAGGAAAGTGATTATACGATTTATTACCAAAGGTCAATTATTCAAGCATAAAACAACACTTCTAGTATTTGTATCGTTACTTTACCGCGTCCCTTCGATTGGGGTGGTAAACAGGACTCTCACCAAGGATCGTTCCCAATGACTTCTGAGCAAATCTCTAGAAATTCGATGTGAAGCGAGGATCTTGATAGAGATGATCGATACATGCACACCATGCTTACAAAACTCCTTTAAATATAAAAGAGTCAATTTCTTCATCGAGAATCTATCATTAACATGAATGATATTAGCAGATTTGTTCAGTCTATCGACGATGACCCAAATCGAATCAAATTCAGATGACGACCTTTGCAATAGTTAGACGTTTACTAATGTGTGAGGCGATGTATGCCTTCATAATTTGGACATCAGTACAACTTCTTCAGATAAGATACATTCAGTCGGAAATGGCATGAATAAAATAATTAAGCTTATGAGATTCTAATATAACTAAACATTTAACGCCATCAGCTCTCATGTCTAATGGTTCACATTAGCCGTGAACCCCTTTTATTTTCTATATTATTCTTTTTACAAGCATCGGCTATTTTTAAAATGCTCGGACAAATTATTTTGCACCGTCATTACTAAGGAACACATCCTAATTGATTCTTTATCTTTTCTACATAACGTGTCAGTAATTACATTCACCTTCCCCGATGAAATAAATATCATGACTGTATTCATTCCAAAATTCCTTTTTTTCATATTTTCTAAGTTTTAGTTTCGTCTCAGCTATTTTTTTATCAGTTTTACTCAATCCGACGTCTAAAGCGTCGATAATTATTACAAGTAATTAAATAATAAATATTAAATTTTATGAAACGTAAACGTAAAAAGATTTAAATTTCTCAGTTATAGAAAAATGTTCAAAATAAATTTGAATTTCGATAACACGATTTTTGTTGATTTATCGAAAATAGTTAATAAGATTCGTAAATGTTCGAAAAATCTTTGTCTATACTTTGGTCAAAATTTCATAGTTGAAAAGCAAAAATTGTTGTTTCAAATTCAAAGTCATGGTTCAAATGGTTTCCCCAATCCCTCTTAGGTTGTCTTGAGGTATAGACAAACATTTACCCCTAAAGGAGTTTAGTTAAATGTTCTTGGTATAAGGGAATAATCCCTTAAAAATTTCTTTGATAAATATTTGTCAAAACATTTTTGCACTTTCTTTTTGGTAAAACCCAAAGCCTTAATGGCTCTAATCTTTGAAGAGTCAATATATATCTTACCATCATTAATTACATGGTCATTTAATGTAAATGATCAAACCTTAAATCACATGTTAAATACTCAACGTACAGGTTTTCACTACTGGGCCAACACAAGGCAGTCTATAAATGATTATTAACTCCTTCTTATTCTTATAAACAAACAAATGGTCCTTAATTATCACGAGCATAAATTAATCAAATTACAGCTTATACACGTAATTCACCAAATTTATGGATGCTACATGTGTATTAGTCAATCCAAACGACATCACGTGAAACTCATAATGTTCATTACGAGTTCTGAATGTAGTGATTGGAATAGATAATCTTTTTCGCAGATGCGAAGTTGATGATAACCATGTCGTGGATCAAATTTTTGAATATACACTAGAACCTTGTAAATGATCGAACAAATCTTTCATCCTGGGTAATAGATATCGATTTCGATCGTTAATTTACTTAGTTCACGGTAATAAATAAACATAATGAATAATAACACTATAGCTCTTCTTAATGATGAGCTTGGTAGAATAAAATCTTTCTCCGACAACTCTCTCAGTTGTACGGTAATTCTTTTAGTTCAGATGGTGCTGACGTACAGTGCACATGCTACAGGTGCAACACCGGGAATATAATCAATACCAAATTCAACTTGCCTTAATGGCGAAAGTCTAGGTAATTGCTTTTCAACTAAGATTTTTCGAACATTTTACAAATCTTATTAATTATTCTCGATAAATCAACAAAAATCGTGTTAATTAAATTTAAATTTATTTTGAACATTTTTCTATAATTGGATGAACTGAGAAATTTAAAATTTTTACGTTTACGTTTCATAAAATTAAATATTTATTATTTAATTACATGTAACATTTATTGACGCTTTAAACGTCGGACTGGGAAAAACTAATAAAGATAATAGTTGAGACGAAACTAAAACTTAGAAAATATGAAGAAAGAATTTCTGAGTGATTATGGGCATGATATTCATTTCATCAAGAAAGGTGAATGTACTTGCTGACATATTATGTAGAAAGGATAAAGAACCAATTAGGATGTGTTCCTTAGTAACGACCGTGCAGAATAATTTGCCCGAGCAATTTAGTATTAGCCGATGCTTGTAAGAAGGGTCTCATGGATAATTAGAACCACTATAAATAGGAGCCAATGGCGTTAAGTGTTTAAAAGGTCGTTTCATGCCATTTCTGATAAAATGTATCTTTATCTGAAGAAGTTGTACTGATGGCCAAATATGAAAGCTGACATCGCAACATACATTGGCAAATGTCTAACTTTTGCGAAGGTCAAGGCTGAACACCAAAATCCATAAGGATTGCTTTTACAGCTTATTATTCCTGTTTGGAAGTAGGATAGAATCACCATGGATTTTATCACAAATCTTCCAAGATCATCATCTGAATTTGATTCGATTTGGGTCATCGTCGACAGATCGACCAAATCTGCACATATAATTCCCGTTAATGATAGGTTCTCGATGAAGAAATTGACTCTTTTGTATTTAAAGGAGTTGTGTAAGCATGATGTGCCTGTATCGATCATCTCTATCAAGATCCTCGCTTCGTATCGAATTTCTGGAGATTCCTTCAGAGGTCAATAGGAACAAATCTTGATATGATTACTGTTTACCACCTTCAATCGGAGGGGCAAGGTGAAGGAACGATACATACATTAGAAATCTTGATTTGTGCCTGTATGATTGACATTTGGTAGTGTCAATGATGAGCATTTACCTTTGGATAGGTTATCATCGATAATTATCGCTTTAGGATTGAGTCCGAACCTTGCGAGAACCTATGTAATGAAAAGTTTAAGAACACCTGTAGGTGGTAGTTGGGATGAAGATACCCGAGCCGCGAGACCTGAAATGATTGTGGAAATTAGGATCTGATTATTGACTGCCAGTAGTGGGCAGGAGGTTATGTGAATATGAAATGTAGATTTTGAAGTGCATGATGGGTAGCGAAGTTATGCCAAAAAATTTCACCATGGAAAAATGAATTGATGATCTGAAAGATCATGAGAAAATAAGTCCCCGTTGTATGGGACCATTGAGATAATGTAAAGATTTGGACCGAGAGGCATATAAGCTGGATCTACCCTAGAACATCAAGGGATGCATGAATTATGTTTCGTATAACAAACTTGATAAAATGTCTATCAAGTGAAAATCTGATTATTTCTTACTGAAGTTTGGATCGGCGAAAAGTTGCATTCATCGAAAACCCATGGACATCATGGATAGAGAAAGTAAGTCAACTTAAGCACGATCGTATTCCCGTTGCTATGTTTGATGAAACTCACGTATTGTAATGAATTACACTTGAGAGAAAAGACCGAATGTGGAGGAAATACCCCGTTGTAATCCGTCAATTTGAGGTCGTTATTTTATTCTCAAGTATTATTTAAAATCATTATTTTATTGTTAATTTATGAACTCACTCACCATGGGAAGAAATTGCGGTTTACGTCTTAAAGTAGCATCGACTACGTCTAAAACGGAGAACTCTACGTTAAGTGTTTACGTTTACATACTCCGTTTTGTAACAGTCCGACATTTCAGATATAAATTTATTCTTGAATATTATTTTGGAATTTTATTTTCTGTTGGTTCATAAACTCACAATTTACGGTTTGAAATTAGAGCTTAAGTGCATAATTTAGCGTCTTTTACGATTAAACCGGAAACCCTAAGTTTACGTATTTACGCTTTTGAGCTCCATTTGTGGTGAGACAATTTTTGTTAGAATCGTTTTGTGCCGTAGAATCATAACTTATAAAAATGTTTTTCGTAAATCGACCCGAGGGCACATAAATCGACGAAACTAGAATCAAGGAGTACCCGTAAACTAGTGGAGATGAGACAAGTATACACTTTCCTCACCCCCACTATGGGCGGCCAAGACTAAGCCAACACACCAAATGTGGTTCAAGTTTACATAAACCACTTAACCATAAAACTAGCTAACACAAACCATTTCTCATACATGCAAACAAGGAAAACTCTCTCAATCTCTCTCTAGCTCCATCCTTGTCGTCCCATAATCATCCACAAACACCACCATTGATCAAAATTTCTACCATAAATCTTATGTATAACTTACATAAGATGATAACCCATTGAAGACATGGTGATTTGAGGTGATCCTAACAACTAAAAAGAAGTTTTCAAAGGAGTTTAGGGCTGATTTTCTCAAGGTGTTTTCATATACTTGGTGATATTGAAGGGTGGTCTTGATATTTCATAAGATTGGTTATCAAAAACCAAGTCTTGTTCTTAACCTTTCACTATATTGGTTGGTAACAAGATCATTTCTTCTATCATCTTGTTATTTTTTAAATGCAATCATGTATTTTCTTTATAAATGTACACGTATATGATGATGAATGATGATCAAAATATTATGTGGGGATTTTGTGTTAATAGATTTGGTTAAAAAGACTAACATCAACAAGTAAAGATGTTAAAATCTTGGTTAGATTCATAGGCTGTATAAAACATTAAGTATCAATATGATCACTTGGTAAAATGGCTTGGATTATTAAATATACATTTAGATATACGATTTTACATATGTGGTGAGTTGGCCACTCAATGGAATCATTAAAATGAGCAAGATATGATCAAAATACTATTGAGGTACAAATCTGTATAGTTTGTTTTGGACGAATTATTAAAAATACTTAGAGGATAATTGAGCAGTGGCTAAAGAGTTATTTGTAGCACACATCATGTAGTTTATGTTGTTCAAATTTAGGTTTCTATCTCCTTGTAGAACTAAAGATATGGCAAAAATGGTGGAATTGACTTTAGTAATCAGATTTGTAAATAAACTATATGATATAAAAAGAGCACTCAAGTAAATATTATTATAAAATAAGTATATACAAGCCACTAACTAATAATAACTATTATAAAATGAGTTGGTATACGAAAATAAATAAACATGGCACTTTATAAAAGTAAAACTCAAATGTTTTATAAAACTACAAATTATATATAAGTTTTACGTCTTTTCGGCTAAAACTGAAAGATTAATGTTTTCGCCAAATAAAACTTAGATGGTCGGACCCTTCTAATGTAATATTTTTATAACTCACATACTAATGTATAAACACATTTGACAAGTAAAAATCGACAAAATCGAGCTTTATAAATAATGGACCATAATGGGCCAAATTAGCCTTGTTGGACCACTTGGCCCAACTAGTTGGCTTAACACTAATGGATTTACTCATTGGCTTAACCCACTTGGGCCCAACATATCAGTATAGACCTGGTATTAAAAGTATAAATGGACTAATATTGGTCCTTAATATGTAAATGGGCTAAAACTAGTGTAACTAGTATGATAAGCCTAAGTTAAATAATACTTTGCAACTAATAATGTTGTAAGGTGATAAAACCCCACTTGATCATCATGTTATGACATCATTACATATACATAACAACTTTTTATAAAGTTATTAGGCATAGCCTAAGACCGAGTATTATTTGTCTAGGTTTCCCGTGATCGAGGCACGTATCATACGTCTTAATCGTCGATAACCCGCCTTCCCACTCCAATGCGAGTTCATAGCCTCACACTCTTTTAAATATTTTATGAAATGTTTTATAAACCCGCGAGGGAGATAACATGTTAGTTTAATTAAAAATAGGACACCAGTTGTCCTGATTGTATGCTTATTGATATGGACCCGAATGATTATATGACCCGATGAATGAAATGAAATGGATTATTATTAGTTAGGTTATGTCACTAAAAGTCCCATTAGCATGAATTGTGAACTAATGGGATCTGGTAGACGCTTATGCATATAATAGTACTATTTGGGAAGATCACCCCAGTTCGTGCCTTGACGGTTGATCCCCGTCGTGCCACATTGATTGGTAAGCGAATTTATGTATGAGAAGATTTATATAAGCGTGATTATTGTGACGACACGCTGTTTTAGATGGGCAAAGGAATTACGGGTAAGCTACCCGATATATGTTATAGAAAAGTAACAGTTTCATGCAACTTATAATAATCCAATAATGAAAATATTGATACACGAATTGAATTATAATATATTGCCTAACTAGCAATACGGGGTCTTATTACTGATATTATGTTCGTGTTTTGGTTTTACATAACCATTTTCATATAACGGTTTTTATTAAACTCTATACAACGTGATAAAACGTATTGTATGATGTTTTTACGACAATGGTTCGTATAATGGTTTTGAAGGCAAAAGCCTATGTTATGATTTACGACAAAGATTCATATAAAATGTCTTTGGCCTATTTTATAGCCTACAACAAAGATTTGTACAAAAATGATATTCGGTAATAATTATATATACCGGTGATATATTAATAATTTTTATTAAACTCTATGAATTCACTTGGTGTTTCGCTGACTTTTAACATGTTTTATCTCACGTACTTACTGGTAATTCTCGGGAAGACGACAAGAATTTATCTCCCGCATTCAAATAAAATTTCCATTCAAATGTTTTGTAAATTTGTATGACATACTATGACCTGAGGACCTATGTAATTTGATATTTATGAATGGAAAATGCTTTGTTATTAAACGACGCGACTTTTAAGCGTTGTCTATGATTTGACTAATGTGCAATCCCGTAACACCAACGACTCTTTTGCTGCTTTGAAATGTGAAATATTTTGGGTTGTTACACAAACAAGACAAAAACCCTAATTCTAATGGGATTTCTATGACCTGTAACAGATTTCAGTATATTTCAAAGGTCATAATTAAACCAATTGGGGTTAACTGGGTGTTCAATCCTCAAAGGGATGAACAAGGGGTTGTTATAAGGACTAAATCTGTTCTTTTGAACAACCAAATGAAACCAAGTCTGCTTAGGCTTGGGTTTCCAAAGAAAACTAATTTGTTTTCTTTATGTGCAGGGCATTCAAAAACAGGTAAATGATTATGGCTATTGGGATAGTGGATGCTATAGGCACATGACGGGGAAGGAAGATTATTTGACAAAGTATACCACCATTAAAGATGGTGACAAAGTGTACTTTGGAGGAGGATATGGCACAATTTCTGGCAAAGGCACCCTTATCACCAATAATTTGCGGTTTGACAACGTATTTTTGGTAAAAGAACTTGATTATAATCTGTTTAGTGTATCACGAGTATGTGATAACAAAAATAATGTTCTTTTCACTGATACTGAATGCTTGGTGTTAAACAAATATTTTAAGATACCTGATGAGAAGTTTATTGATTATAGACTACATAGGCATAAGGACATTTATAATGTGAATCTTAATGGAATTAGGATGAATAATAATTTGTCATGTCTATATGCTAAGGATTCAGTTGATGAAAGTAATCTATGGCACAGATGGTTAGGGCACCTAAACTTTAAGAACATAAACAGACTTGTGAGACATGGGTTAGTTGATGGTTTGCCTGAAAAGGCTTTCTACAATGATCATTCTTGTGTTGCATGCCTTAAAGGCAAACAACCCAGAGTTTCATTTAAGTCTAAACTTATGCACTCTAGTTCTAAACCACTTCACTTATTACATGTGGATTTATTTGGTCCAACTAATATAAAAAGCTTAAATGGTAAATCTTTTTGTTTTGTCATAACTGATGATTTTTCTAGATTTACTTGGACTTTCTTTTTGGCCTTGAAAAGTGAAACTGCCACTGTTTAATTAACTTTACTACCCAAATTGAAAAGAATACAGGGAATAAGTTTAAAATACTTAGAAGTGATAATGGTGGTGAGTTTAGAAATAAGTTTTTAGATGACTTCTGTGTCAACAAAGGGATTACTAGGTAGTTTAGTGTAGCTATAACCCCACAACAAAATGGGGTGGCTGAAAGGAAGAATAAAACACTCATAGAAGCAGCCAGGACAATGTTGGCTGATGCTCATTTTCCCATTGATTTTTGGGTTGAGGCTGTGAATACAGCTTGCTATGTTCAAAATAGGGCATTGGTAAAAAAATTCACAATAAGACACCTTACGAGCTATTTTGGAATAGGAAACCTAATATTGGTTTTCTTAAACCCTTTGGATGTCATGTAGTGGTTTTGGATACTAGTGATGCCTTAGGAAAGTTTAGTGCTAAAGGTGATGAAGGCTATTTTATGGGCTATTCTGTGCAAAGTAGAGGATATAGGGTTTATGATAGTTGAGTTTTTACGTCTTTAAGGAAAAAGAGCGTAATTAGGGCAAGTATTAACAAGTGATTTAGGAAAACCACAAGTTATGACCCAAAGTGGGGATCGTTCTTAAGGAGGCTTGGTGTGTGTGTTAAGAGAAGATTAATGATGTGATTATGATTATGAGAAATGAAAATAGAAATGAGGTAAGAAGAGAATGACGGTTATGATGACGAATTAAACTAAGACGAAAAAGTCGTACACGTAAAACCGTAAAAAGTAGCAAAATTAAAAATTTACCCTAAAAATTCCTAGAAAATTGCAATAAATCCTAAATAATGTAATTAAAGTTTACAAAAAATCGAAAATCACTCAAACCTTTTATTTAATTAAATAATAATTTTTTAATGCTAATTAAAGCCTGAAAAATCAATTTAATTAACAAAAAGCCCAAAATGAGATTTTTTCAATTGTAAACCTCTAAAATGACTTAACTTAATTTAAAACTATTTTTAAATTTTTAAAATTATATAAAACTATTTAAAAACAATTAAAAACTATTAAAATTTAAAATAATTATAAAAATTAATCTAATGACAATAAAAATATTCTAAAAACTTTAAAATTCCTAACTTAGTGTATTTAACCTAAGAAAAATATAAAAACTTGAAAAATCTAAATTTTAATTTTTAATAATAAAATAATAATAAAATAATAATAAAAATCCAAAATTTATAACAAATTCTAAAAACATGCAAACTAGCTTATTTTAACCTAATAAACACAGAAATGAAGTTGAAATTACCTAAATAGCCCTAATGGGCCTTCAAATGGGCCAAAGTCCAAAACAGACCCTTATTGGGCCAAAATAAGCCCAATAAGAAAAATGTTTATAAAATGGCCCAAAAGCTCCTATCTAACTCAAAATTTTACTTTGAACACAATTTTTCAAAGGCCCAAAAGCTGAAAATGTGATTTAAGTTGGCTTATATCAAACAACTTATTCTTAATGGGCTTTTTGGCCCATTAAGCTATAAGCTGATGCCATAAGCTCAAATTACACACACAAGCTTCTTTTGAGTTACTTAAGACTTCTGTAAAAAAAATTTCAAAAAAATCCAAGGAATAAGCCTGAAATAGCAATAAGTTATCTTCATAAAATGACAAAATAGTCGTTTTCGAGTTCTAGGCCACCCCAGGAGCTGATCCAAGTTTCAAAAGCTTTTAAATGACTTAACTAAGCTTAATCAACAAAAAATTTTCAAATAAGTTCACTCAGTAAGCTGAAATAAGCAAATAAGCACTTCTTTAAAAGTCAACTTTAAGAGTTTTCTAGCAAAAGGTCAAAGTCAAAGTCTGATAAGCTCCAGTTCAAACAAATGGGTCAAATGAGGAAGATTGGTCACAAAAAATAAGTTGTTGCAGGTCTGGATAAGCCAATATGGCTTATTAATAAGCTAACTGAAAATTAACACTAGCAGGGGCTAGTTTTGGTGTCTGAGCAGTGGAAACTTTTTCCACTTCTTGACTTGTTTGACTATTTCTCTTTAGTGACTTTTTTGTGGATTCAAGTTACACAAAGGCACCCAAATGATCAGTGGATCATAAGGAGTCAATAACAACAAAGAAATCACAATCACAATCAGCCAATTTGTATAGTTAATTCAATTAAGCACCAGACATGCACCAGACTTTGAACAATAAGCAGTTAAGCACTTATAAGTTGTTTTAGCAAATTTCAGCCAACCAAATTGCACCAAAAGCATACACAAGCTATAATATACTTAAATGAACAAGTTTAAATATGTTTCATGCAATGATTCAAAGTCTAAGTCAAGATTCAAGCACAATAAGGTTACTGATGAACACTAACACAAGCAGATTTTTACTTTGCTGATGCACATGACCAACAAGCCAAATTCAAACACTCGGATCTATGACATATGTTGTATAAACAATGATTTAACAACTTTCAGCCCTAAGCATGCATATATTCTAGATATTACTGTTGATGCAAAAGTTGGTTGATCCTTGCTAGACCCGAATTAGGCTTAATTCGGGTTGGCTGGGCTCCGACTCCTGCACCAAGTGAATCGTTTGGTTGGGATCCTGCACACTAAACAACACGCGTTAGGCTTATCGTGGGAATGTTTCCCACGATTAGACTCCGGCGTGAGAGTAAGTAATCGGTTTAAGGTTTATGTGAGTTTAGAGTATAAGTCGTAATACCTTTGTGGAACCTTGGGGGTTCCTTTTATAGGCAGTGAAACCCTAGTGGGCCTCTACTGACGCGTCGGCCCCAAGGAAGAGATAAGCACCAGATTTAGAATGATTGTTATCTTCTAATTCTGGTAGTGAATATCTTCTCCTATTGGGATAAAGATATTCCTAGACAGAATATTATTCTGTCTAATCTTATGTCGGCCGCCTTGGGCCGTGGGCCGCACACATGTGCGGGTACTGTTCGCTCAAACCCATAAGCCTGAATGACATTTATCCACCCATCTGTGATGGGCCAGATACGGGTAGTTACCGTGAACCGGGCTCATGACCCGGTTGGGGACTATACGTCATCATGTCCCCCCAGTCTAGTTGTTACAGCCGTAGGTGTAACCTCTAGACTATCAAGCTGCTCTCCGGACATACCAAGAAAGACCTAGGAAATGATATTGGAAAATTTGCTCTCGGCCGCACGTGGCAACCGGTCGTAGGAATATACTTTAGTGAATACTACCTCAGCCGCATGTAATAGCCGAGACAAATTAAATGCAACATTAAATACGGTCTTACGTAAGAGCCGCATAACCCGACAAGAATCCAGTCGCATTAATGATATTCAATAATCCAGTCGCATGTCTGCAAAAAGTGCATGATTACTGACCACCCTTGAGCCACGCGAAACTGTTTAAGAAGTGACCCGTGGGTCCCCCACTGACGTTACAGAAATGTCAGAAACCCTATCCATTGGATAGGGTATGTGACTGACACGTGTCAAAGATCTACGGCACCTCGGAAACCGAGGCCACCCTATATAAGAGTAAGTATGCGTGTATGTTACACACACAACTCACTCATTCTTCCGCCATTGTTAACTTCAAGCTTTTCTCTCCAAAAATTTTTGCCTTCTTTTCCACGGATATCCATCACCGCAGGTTAGATTACCACGCCTTTAAAAACCTTTTCATAAAATATGGTCAAGGATAACCCCCTCATCACGGACGTCCTGAATGTGATGTCGGGGGAGAAATACCTCGACTTCCTGTCGAAGTATTATGTGCCCGAAAGCGTACACCCCACCTATCCGGGTGATGGTGAAGCTATTACGGATGCACCGGCGGGGAAAATAGGCATATACACACGCCTGTTTGACTCAGCCAACTACCGTATTCCGTTATCTAAGTTCTTAGTAGACCTTCTTTTGTATTATGACTTTCATATCACCCAGCTCCACTGTATAGGGGCGTGTAAAATCAATCAGTTTGAGATTACATGCCATACCTGCAGGGTAACCCCCACCGTGAACCTCTTTAGGGCTTTCTACTTTCCCCAATTAGTGAACGGGTGGTTGTCGTTCAAGAAACAACTCGGGAATGCCCCGATGACATATAGGAAACCCCTTGACTCCCTGAAGAATTGGTACGACCATTACTTCTTTGTGGATGAGAAAGTATTCCCCACCCCCTTCGTACTTAAAACCAAAGCCCCAAAAGACTATCCGCCCAAATCCAAAGATTATAGTAGCCGGGACCTGAAAATACTAGATACCCATCGCACGGAATTTCATAGAGGGTTGCCGGAGCACTTTCTGTGCTTAGTAGGGATAAGCCGCCGTTACTTTGGGAGGGATGACTTATATCCGTGCTGCTTAACGGAACAGGGCGAGGGTAGGTCATATATATCTTGTAAATTTGATCTATCACATATGTGTAAAAATGTTACTAACCCATATACTTCTACAATCATTTGCAGAGATGAACCTCCACGGATTACTTCGTCAAGGCGAACCCATGAAGGTGGCGGAAGGATTCCGGCCGTTAAAACCGAATGAGCTCCCCTTGCTAGAAGCTTTAGCCGACCGTACGATTTCGCTGCAGGAGACAACCGAACCCAGGTCGGACGAAGAAGAGCCTGTTATCGAGAAGTCCCCATTGGACTTTCATAACGAAGATGGCGACGACCCCTTGCTGGAAGGAGGCACCATCAACCAGGAGGAGGAGCGCGATCCTAATGAAGACACTACGCAAGCTTCCGGATCCACCACACTTACTTCAAAAAAGAGAAAAACAACCAGGCGTGTGGCGAAGAAGACTGGGGAAGATGCCGGAGTTGCAAATGCTCCTCCCAAGAAGTTGCGGAAAGACCATCCTCAGTATCAAGAAGGAGGCAGCACCATGACTGGTCAAGCCGACCCCACCCCGACCATGGAAGGGCCAGTTCTGCGAGTCGCCCCTGTGAGCGCTGTAGCTCCTACTGGCCCAGACCCTGCTATTGGCACCTCGTAAATACCCCTCATGATTATGATTTGTATCTTCGTATGATATATGTAGACTAATAATTTTTGTTTTTTTTTTTTTTGAACGACAGGGTGAATCCGGCAGTCACAGCTCAAAGAGAAGAAGTGGGGAGAAATCCATCCCTCGCGGCTACTAACAATCCCCCTTCACCCATCACCGCACGTGCCAAGGAACCGTGCCCCGAGGGGCTAGAAGAGAGCTTGCGTTTAGCATGGAACCTATCAAGCTTGACACGGCTGGAGGCCGAATCAGAGTGTTCGGAATTCATCGAACACATCACCCCGCCTGCCCTCGCACATGATTTAGATGAACTAGACCATGAGGCCCTGATTGAACAGTTTGATGTGTCATCCGCACATCAGGTGACAGTGGGTGCCGCGTTGAGACGCCGACTGATCAAGGCCCTCACCAATGTGAGCCGTGCCGACAAAAGGATAGCCCGCCGTGAGGCATTGGTCGTAAAGAACGAGAAGACCATCACATCCTTGCAAGCGGCGTTATTGACTGCCGAGGCAACGGTGAAGGAGCAGGCGCTTCATGCCGATACAAGAGAGAAGCGTATCGCTGAGTTGGAGGCCCTCGTAGCCGCATCAAACGAGAAGGTAAACTTTCAAACATGTTGTTCATATATTCCTACTCCTTGTATGCATGTAGCCCAAAAATATATATTCGTGTAGTAACTCCAAATTTCATACGCAGGTGTCTGCGGCCGAGGCTGCTACTAAGGCGGTGACCGCTCAATCGTTCAGCATTGCCCAAGAACGTGACTCACTAAAGGAGGAATTGACGCAGGCTCAAACCAGTCTTGAAAATCAAGTTGCCTTAGCTGATGAAGAGTTGAGCAAGGTGGTTGTCAGCTGTGCGGAAAGAGTATGCCCCCCCCCCCCCCTACTGACCGCGACAGCCGGTCGTAGGTGGATTATCGAGCAAGGACTGCGGCTTGCCGTAAGTAGGGCCCTTAACGCTCCACATCTATTGCAGGCATTTGCTAGGGTTGTATCTGACGGGATCGACCGTGGTAGGCATGAAGGCCTGGTCCAAGCTGCGGAGATGATCGCAAAAAATGAGGATATCACACAGCATCCGTATCACAACCCCTCCGCAGCGGGTAAGATGACAGCGTCAATGGATGCCTTGGCAGACCTTCAACACCCCCTCCTGGACGAACTTGAAGCCATGAAAGATGCTCCCAATGAAGCAATAATGTCCCGGCTGAGTGCTGATCCAATTCCCTTGACGCTGGCTACCTATGATTTCGTATCCAAAGCCATGTTAGGTGAGAAGCCGCTTGGTGAAGCCTTAGACGCTCTTGCAGTCAAAGTTCAGGACGGGAAAGATGCTCGCGGGGAGGCCCTTCGTGCTTTAATTGAGGAAGGGAAGAAGGATCTAGAAGAATTCCTTCCCCCTTGTAACTGATATGTTGTAAACATTTGTGATTATATTCGTCCGTGTATGTACACGGCTAAGACATATATGTAATAACTTGTCCTTTTATTTTATAAGTCCGTGACAACCACGGCCATTTTGTTTATTGTTAATTTTGAAACTTGTGTATTTCATTGTATTCTAATGCCGCGCGACGTATCACGTCTTACACATAAAGAAAAAATACATACAAGTCTATAATTTACTAGACATGCGACGTGCGTCTTTACTATGCAGAGTACCGTGTGGATACGGTACACAAAAAACTTACCCCAACGTCTTGTGAGTAAGGTGTCTAGTAAGGATACATGATCCGTGCGGCTGGGGTTGCATCCCTCTTACGCGGCAAGTTGAATTAGTAGGTTCACTTAATCCTCTTACCCCACCTGGGGGCGTATAGTACATGTACGTTAATTTGAGAGAATGCATACGAATGAAACATGGCATATTATAATACAAGTAAAATTCATACGGCTAACAAAGAATCTAACAAAGAAAGGAAAATGATTTGCACGAAACAGGCCGTGGAGCTAGCTAGGCATCACGGCATTTTATTAGAAAGTTTACACTTTTGTTTGAATAATGACGACAAGTTCTAAAAAACAAGAAAGGAAACTTAAACAAACATAAGAAAAACAAACAAAACAAATAACCCGCATGGTTCTTTATTAAGACCGCCTATAGCGAAGTACCCATGCGGAAGCCGTAGCTTTCAAAGATAGCACCTTTTGAGATTGGAGATGTTCCATGTGCGCTCTAGGTCGCAGCCATCCATATCACGTAACTTGTACGCGCCGCGTCCCAAGGTTTCAGTGACTTCATACGGTCCTTCCCATTTAGGGCCCAGTTTTCCTGTATTCTCCACTCGCCTCGCTTCGTTAGCACGATAGACGTAGTCTCCCGGTCGAAAAGAAACACCCTTGACCTTGGCGTCATAATAAGCCTTCATCTTAGCCTTGGACTTAGCCTCATTGATGGCTGCTATTTCCCTTTTCTCTTCCAACAGATCCAGGTTGATTCGCAGTTGTTCATCGTTTGTGACAACGTTAACCTCCGCCGTGCGGATTGTAGGCATCCCTATTTCTGCTGGTATAACGGCTTCAGTGCCGTAAGCCAATGCAAATGGAGTATCTCCATTGGCTGTTTTGATCATGGTTCTATGTGCCCATAGCACGTGTGACAACTCGTCAACCCATTTGCCCTGTCGTTCATCCAGCCGCGCCTTGATTCCATTCCCCAAGCTCCTATTTGCTCGTTCGACAAGGCCGTTTGTTTGTGGATGCTTAACGGACGCGAAGTGCCGTTTGATGTTCAATGATGCACACCAATCTTTGAATGGGTTGTCCGTAAACTGCTTGCCGTTGTCCGAGATAATTTCTCCTGGTAGACCGAAACGGCACACGATGTGTTCCCACACAAACTTTTTGACCTGCTTACCTGTAATAGACTTGACTGCCTTGGCTTCTATCCATCGTGTGAAGTATTCCATTGCAACAATCAAGAATTTAACCCCCCCCCCCCCCCCCCCCCCCCCGCAGCTACAGGAAATGGTCCTGCAATATCAATTCCCCACTTGTAAAATGGCCATGGGGACGTGATAGGTGTAAGCTCCTGCTGCGGGTGTCGCGGAACTGGCCTATGCACTTGGCAATCGTTGCACTTGCGAATCATGTCGCGCGCGTCCCTGTGCATGGTGGGCAAATAATAACCTGTTCGTAAGGCTCTAGCTACCACGGATCATGGGCCTGCATGCATGCCGCAAAACCCTTCATGTATGTCACTAATGACGTAAGTCGCCTGGCGCGGCCCAACACACCGCAGCCACGGCTGCAAGAAAGAGCGCTTGTAAAGGATGCCTTCTCGGAGTTCAAAATGTTGTGACTTCCTTTTGATGCGTCTTGCTGCTTTTTCCTCGTCTGGAAGGGTTTCATTAGTCAAATAGTTGATGATCGGGGTCATCCACGTAGGTCCCTCCTCCTCAACTATAGCGGCTACTTCCCCTTCCGTGATAGATTTCTCCTTGAGTATTTCCACCAAAACCTGTTTAGACAAGTGGGCGAAGCTCGTGGATGCGATCTTGCTAAGAGCGTCCGCTTTCTTGTTCTCTCCCCTTGGCACCTGCTTGATGGAAAACCTACTGAAAGTCGCGATTAACGACTTGACTTTTTCCAAGTACCTGACCATGTTGTCCTCCTTAGCCACATACCCACCTAGAATATGGTTCGCGACAAGCCGTGAGTCCACGTAGGCCTCAAGGTTGCGGACTCCCATTCTAGTGGCGATTTTTAAACCCGCAATTAATGCTTCATATTCCGCTTCGTTATTGGTGGCCGTGAACTCAAAACGGAGGGCGTATGTGAATTCCATTCCCTCTGGATTCGTGAGGATGAGACCTGCCCCGGACCCGTCTGTACATGAGGATCCGTCCGTGAATAGCACCCAAGGTTATGTTGGGATCTCGTCTTGCTTAATGACTGGTTCCTCCTCATCCGGCTTCTCGATCAGGAAATCTGCCAAGATCTGGCCTTTAACCGCCGTCCTTGGTCTGTAAGATATATTGTGCCCCCCCAATAGGATGCTCCATTTCTCCAGCCTCCCTGCCACGTCTGGTCTAGAGATAACCTGCTTGATTCGCTGATCCGTGATTACCACAATTGGGTGCGCCTGAAAGTACCGGCGCAACCGCTTTGTAGCAAATACCAGTGCTAACACCAATTTTTCCATGGAGGAATAATTCAGCTCCGCCCCTTGTAGTGTTCTACTTATAAAGTAGAACGGAGTTTGTATTGTATCTCTATCTGTCATAAGTACCGCGCTTATTGCGCCATGAGTAGCTGAGAGATACATAACGAGTTCCTCCTTTGGCCGGGGAGCTACTAGCATAGGGAGAGATGCGAGATGTTGCTTGAGTTGGCCAAAAGCTTCCTCAGCTTCCTTCGTCCAACGGAAGTCTCCCTTTCTAATACACTTCTTGAGTGTCTTAAATAGGGGTAATGACTTCTCTGCGGATTTAGATAGGAATCTATTCAGCCCGGCTAACTTCCCATTCAGGGACTGCACCTCCTTCCGTGTCTGCGGGGACGGTAGTCGTATCACTGCGTCCGTCTTCTCTGGACAAGGCTTGATGCCGTTTGGGTCAATCAAATATCCCAGGAACATTCCTTCTGTTGCACCAAACGTACATTTCTTTGGATTTAACTTCATGTTAATCCTTCTCAGCGTGTCGAATGTCTCCTGGACATCCCAGAGAAGTGCCTCCTCCGTGTGGCTTTTTATCACCAAGTCATCAACATATACTTCCAAGTTGCGTCCTATTTGTGATTCGAAAGCTTTATCCACCAACCGCTGATACGTAGCTCCGGCGTTCTTCAATCCAAACGGCATTTTCGTATAGCAATATACGCCCTGGCTCGTGTGGAACGCCGTTTTTTCTGCATCCTCCTCCGCCATCTGGATTTGATGATACCCTTTATATGCATCCAAGAAGCATTTGAAAGGATATCCACACAAGGACTCCACCTTCCAGTCGATTTCTGGTAACGGGTAACAGTCCTGTGGGCAGGCCTTGTTTAGATCCGTGAAATCCACACACATGCGCCAACTTCCGTCATGTTTCTTGACCATGACCGGATTAGATAACCACTCGTGGTAGTATACCTCGCGCATGATGCCTGCGTCCACCAGCTTCCGCACTTCCTCCAGTATCACTTGGCTGCGCTCGGGCGCCTGGCCGCGCTTCTTTTGCTTGATGGGTTGGTACCCTTGGCGGATCTGGAGCTTATGCTCTGCTATCGCACGTGGCACACCCGTCATATGTTTTGGCTCCCATGCGAATATGTCCAGGTTTGCACTTAAAAGAGAGCACATGGCCCTTTTACCGCTATCCGAGAGCGCCCCTCCTATGGATACCTCCTGTTCCGGATAGTCAGGGTGAATGGCCACCTTCCAATTGGGTGGTGGTGCCCCATCCTTGGGTGGGACAGGTGGAGCCGGTGTTGTCACGGTGTGACACTCGGATGTTGGTACGACTGTGTTGTAAATAGTAACGATTCCCCCCTCAACAGGGAATTTGATCATTCCGTGTGCCGTAGAGGGTACTGCCCAGATAGCCAAAATGCCTGGTCTGCCTATGATTCCATTATACGGAGAGTGTGAACGTATCACCATGAAGTTCATCCACGTCGTAGTGGAATGTTCCTCATTCCCAATGGTGACAAGCAAACGCAATTGCCCTATCGGCCAGATAGTGTCTCCACTAAAGCCAGTAAGCGGCGACGTGGCCGGTACTAATTGGCTTCTTATTTCTGGGCATAACTGCACAAAGCAGTGTTCATACAGTACCTCTGTTGACGATCCTCCATCCAGATACATGCGACGAACATTGTGTGTTCCAATGCTTATCTCAATAGTGAGAGGCGCATCAATCACATCGCTTGCTGTGATGGGAGGGAATGAGATTTCCCTGCCGCGTGAAAATTTTTGGCCAATTTTCTGTCTCGTGCGGCGCTGTCTGGATTGGATCATGTATATGGTAGAAGGCTTGTCCTTTTGGGAATCCTTCTTATCATACTTCTTGTTGTTGTCTTTTCCGTCCTTCCAATCCTTAACTAGGTGCTTGAGTTTGCCTGATTTGATTAGCGACTCGATATGCTTCTTGAGCTGGATACACTCCTCCGTGCCGTGTCCTTTGTCATTATGGAACTCGCAGAAGCGACTTCCTTGCCGACGTTCCGGGGGAGTGGTCATTGGAGGAGGCCTTGGAAAGTTTGCCCCTTCAGTCAACAAGATCTCCCGGTAGGACATCTTTAGGGGAGTGAACTTGTCATCCGACCGTCCGCCTTTGCTTTGGCTCTTATAGTCCGAGCCCTTGTTATTGTTCTGGTTACCTTGACCGCCCGACTGCCTCCGGGACTGGTCATTTGACTGGTACCCATTTCCTCGGGATGGGTAGGCCGCGGCGACAACTGTTTCTCCCTCTATGAAATTTCTGACCCTTTCCATGAGGTCATCATATCTCTCTGGACGCTTGTCGTTGAGACGCCTGATCAGTTCTCTGTCCGTTATGGCGTGCATGTAGTCAGAGATTTTCAGGAGTTCTGGCATGGTTCTTGTGCGTGTGCACTAATCATTGAAGCGCTCAGTGAAGGCTTCTGTGGACTCCCCCGGCCGTTGCTTGACAGTTGCCAATGAGACCGGATCCCTATTATACTTCTTCCTTTGAGTATAATTGTTCTCAAACGCAGTGCGTAGTTCCGTGAAACTATCAATGCTCCGTGGGGGGAGTGCCTCGAACCAGTCACGGGCGTTTCCAATCAAGGTTGAATTGAACATTTGGCACCATATGGGCATGGGCCATCGCTCAATTTTGGCCTGCGTATCAAATATTTTGAGGTGATCCACAGGATCACCGGACCCATCATAAGTCTTGATACATGCCGGCATGCGACGTTTGGTGTCCTCAGAATAGTTCCGTATGCGGAGGGTGAACGGGTCTTCCCTGGGATCCGCCCATGGCCGTGTGAGCCTAGGGTCATCCCATGGTTCACACCATGGACACGAGAGGTCCTCTGCTTCCGTATCTCGATAGTAAGGGCCACCATAATACTCCTCATTGTTTGGTGGTGGATTCGTGCGCCTAGGCCGGCGGCGCTTAGGCGGATGGTCATCTGAGTCCTCCCCAGACGGATCTGGGGACGGTGGTGGTGCCCCGTTTTTTGAATAGGGACCACTTTCTTGAGACGAACCAGGAGCCTTTCTCCCAGTGTTCATTCTATCCCACACACTTGGGCGGCGTGTGGTTCTGGTCAGCTCTCGATCTGGCCGCTCGGGTGAGCCATCCGACCTTTCTCCTTCTTGAGACTGCGTTAATTCCTGTATAAGGCGATCTCCTATGCGCTCAAACACATTCCGGGGTTGAGGGTTTTCCTCAAAGGTTCCCTGCTCCTGAGGCCGAGTTCTCCTTCTTCTACGGTTTTGGGAGGGGGTGGTTGGTCCACTGTCACCAAAGTTGAGTCTGGCTTGGAGGTTCCTCCCCAGACTCAATCTTGAAGCGATCCCTGGGACGATCCTTTCGAAGTTCTGAGTGAGAACTCGAGTAAGATCCTCCTCACTGAGTGGTAGGGCTTCCACTTCTTCCTCCGTCGAGGGTCTGCACGGTTCCTTGTTAGGAGGGTCTGGTGCACTCCCTGGATCAGGGTTGTCCAGGGTTGAAGTAGGCGGGGGTGTCACCGAGATCGTGCTCGTCACCCCCGCGGGTTGAAAACCGCTACGGTTACCCAGCCCGCCTGCAAGGCGGTTAGGTGATTGGTTGGGGATGAGAATCCCTTCCCCTTGGGACTTCCGGTTCCCAGGATTCACATTCCTGGGGTTAGTTGGCGGATGCCCCTTCGTCATTGGAGATTCGAGATGAGATTTTGTTCTAGCTTAGTGTTATGGGTCCCACGGATGGCGCCAACTTGTTGATGCAAAAGTTGGTTGATCCTTGCTAGACCCGAATTAGGCTTAATTCGGGTTGGCTGGGCTCCGGCTCCTGCACCAAGTGAATCGTTTGGTTGGGATCCTGCACACTAAACAACACGCGTTAGGCTTATCGTGGGAATGTTTCCCACGATTAGACTCCGGCGTGAGAGTAAGTAATCGGTTTAAGGTTTATGTGAGTTTAGAGTATAAGTCGTAATACCTTTGTGGAACCTTGGGGGTTCCTTTTATAGGCAGTGAAACCCTAGTGGGCCTCTACTGATGCGTCGGCCCCAAGGAAGAGATAAGCACCAGAATTAGAATGATTGTTATCTTCTAATTCTGGCAGTGAATATCTTCTCCTATTGGGATAAAGATATTCCTAGACAGAATATTATTCTGTCTAATCTTATGTCGGCCGCCTTGGGCCGTGGGCCGCACACAAGTGCGGGTACTGTTCGCTCAAACCCATAAGCCTGAATGACATTTATCCACCCATCTGTGATGGGCCGGATACGGGTAGTACCCGTGAGCCGGGCTCATGACCCGGTTGGGGACTATACGTCATCAATTACCAAAATCCTATGTAAAAAATAGTCAAAATCAATGAGATATAGCGCAATGTTTGATTCAAAGGTTTAAGCCCAATAACTTGCAACAAATAGCACCAACCAAGTATTTAGCAGATACAAAGTACAAACACAAACTTCCAAAATAACACAATAACAAACTATGATTCACAACAGGTTAACTCAAACACCCCTTTAAATTTTCAAATCACAACTTTCATATCAAAAGTGTATTCCAAGGTTACCCAAGCCCAAATCAACACAATAATAAATGTAATATGCAGATTTAAACAAGATTAAGCCACAAAATCAGCAAGAACACAAATAGCACTCAAATTCACCACAAATCCAAATTTTTAACAGATTTTGAGTAGAATGGTGTGTACCTCATGGATGTACATCCACACCCACGAATTTTGAGCTTATATGCTAGCAAGAACAAGCACAAGCTTCCACAATAAAGCCTTCTATGATTTAACAAGGTTAAGAGCACAAATATCAAAACAGTAAAATGAAAATCCTTGATTAATGCAACCTTAGTTCCCCACACTTGATTATCCCCAAGTTATAGGCTTCAGCACACCTTGATAACACAATATCAGGATGCTATGATCAGCTTTATAGCCCAAGAATTCCAAGGTTTGAACTAGACTTAGCAAAATATCAAGAAAAATGGAAAATGTGCAAACTTTTGCACACTCCTTTGAAAACAGGTTTTAGGATTCAAGAACAATAAACAAGAAATAATAATAAGCAGATAATAAGGTTGGCACTTGATTTTTCTTCACCAAATTCAAACACAATTCATTAACTGAATATATGATTTACAGATTTGTGAAAAATGCAAAATTCAAGAGTAAAGCTAAAATGAAGTACCCTAAGGCCTTTATGTAGGCATACAAGTGAACTATGAAAGCTAAAAACGTGAAACCATAGCTAATGAAGTTCCAGTTATGCCCTTGAGTGTTTGAACAAGCTTGAGAGTCATGTGACTTTCCTTGGCAGTTTGTTGTAGCTGGCATGGTGTGATTGCATCCAAGGGCTTGTAACAAGCTTAAAAAGTAAGCTTCAATGTGGATGGTTGGATTGCTGTCCAAATTTTGGTAGTATTCACAAGAGTGTAGCAGGGGAATCTCATGTGGGGTTGATGGGCGATGTGGCAAGTGATTTTAAGGTTGGGATATGTTTAAAGGATCATTAATCACTAATCTGGAGCAGTTGATGGCTTAATTGTAAGTAATTAACAAAACCCCAAATCGTGTTCTTGGTGGAATAGTTCCATGTTTAATCTGGATTTGTGTTTAAAAAATATGTTAGGCGCCACTTTTAACTAATCAGTTGTGATTAGTAAACAAAGGGTGAGTGGGATGTGAGGTGGCACCAGGGAGAGCTCCTATTGGTGGGTTTTTGATAGTGGGGCATGTGTCTTCCTCCCATAGGTCTAGGTTTCTTTTGTTGTCTGCCACATTTAACCCCTTTACTTCCATTCTCTTGTCACTTTGTAAATAACAACCCAAAATACGATTTCCTTTGTTAGCCAAGTTTTACTTTTCACACTTTTGCCCCAAATACTTTTCCAAAGTATTTTCAGGGGTATTTCTTGCCAATTCTTGATTCTTGAAGGGCTGATTTGGCATTCTCTTCATAGATAATGGTCTTGACTTATTTGTTTGACTTCTTAGAGGACTGAATTTGCCAAGTCATGATTAATGAGGGATCATTTTTGCCATTTCTTCAAAGTCAAGGGTCCTTTTGGTAATTTTGACATTTTCAAAGGACCAAACTTGTAATTTCTTGTAACTTGGAGTCCTTCTTGGTATGTTTGACTTTGAGGAGGATTAATATTGACATTTTAGTTTTGTTGAGGGACTAAAATTGCCAATTCTTCAAAGTCAAGGGTTTGTCTTGGGAAATTCTTCATTAGGGCTTGGTTCAATGTGCGGCTTCGTTTCCCGTGTTCGTTTTTGTATGATTCTTGTGATCTTTTGTCATTTTCTCAATATCCGTACCTAAAATACACAAGCAACAAACACAAGCATATATTTGGCCAATTTCATGATATTTTATGCATTTAAAGCCCTTTTTGGACGACGAGACTATGTATAAAAGCAGTCTCATCACTCCCCATACTAAACCATTGTCGTGCCCTCACGCAATGCTTGAATAAAGTATCATAGAACCTCCAAAATTCATTTTTATTCACTTTATTAAATGATAAACTAGCTACACTACTACTATTACTACTACTTGCGTTTTAGACATAATGTATGATTTTCATCGCAAAATGGGACTTTTAGGTTCATAGAATAAGAACACGTGAATGCTTCGTTAGAAATAATTTCATCGTCCTCGATTTTCACCCCAAATTCATTCCAAGCGTGCAACGAGATCATTGTCATTATACGTTAGTAATGCAAACCCTAATCATATGCCCTAATCACGTACTTATCCTCCCAATTTCCTAAGTTGTATCTCTTATATTTTATTTGTCTTGAATGTTTCACAAGGATACATTGTTTGACTTATGCGATAATAGAGATTTAGGTCTAAAAATAGAGTCCTAACGGTTTAACCAAGACCATCAAATCAATAACCCCTCCTAATAGACAACGATGTCAAAAAATTAAGTCAACAAGAAGGATCAATAAACACGGTTTTATAACGGTTTTGAACATGAGACTTATTACCAAGACTTTTATACGCCCCCTAACGGAAGGGCCTTATTATCATAGGTTTACCTCCATCTTTTACTCAACTTCGCCATGAAGCTTTTATTATGACTTCGGTCTTGCCTTGCCTTTTATTATCCACCTCATCAGTGGTTTTATTAGCCAAAGACGTATATCCTCACGCTAAGGCGAAATTTGGATCTTTAAAGCTTCAAAGATTATGGCTTGATTCACTTTCAATTTTGCATAGATTTTTCGGCCTTGTGGGCTTCAAATTGTTTGCTTGATTTTGGTGAGCACTTGAAATCTTATTATTGGGTGAAGCTTTCGATTATTCGGGTGCCAATACTTCAAAACTGTGACGCTTGCGATACCTTAATGTCTTCCCAATTTAATTACACGGAAGCTACTAGAAAAGACTAGAAACCCAACAATCAAGACTAAACCGCTAAGTCAATATTTATTAAGCAAAAAATATTTACAAGCGAAGGGAGAATAAGCAAACAACGAGAACACATGAGTTTTTCAAAGAATACGAGTACTATACGTTTAGCATAGTAACTTATAATTAACTCTATCATTTGTCGCCCTCATTTAAGAGACTTATCCTAATGTAAAGTTAAGGAATCGAAGCTAAGTGCTCAACACGCACGGTCGAGCCAAAAATTACTCTTATTCTCGCCATCGGAAAACCTACATTCGTGTCTTCAAACACTTATAAAACATTAGAAAAAATTTAAAATTTGGCCATTTTTAGCCTTATTTTTCAACAAAACGATAAACAAAAAAGATAAACTTTGGAAAGCGTGAAGGTTTGGCAAGGCAAGTATCTATTCACCCCATACTAAAGTTAAACATTGTCCTCAATGTTTTGAGTCTAGGGGTGCAAACACCCCATACTAGAGACGTATTCGAATGCCTAATCTAGCATGGAAAGGGTGTAACCATTAAATTTAAAGCCGTTTATGAAGTGTGCTAAACCTAAGGTTAGAACATCAAAGGATATATCATGGATATTGAGAAAGTCTTCAAAGCAAACGATCGAGTGCTCCCATAAACGAACACGAGAGGCTCCAATCGTGAAGATAATGATCATCTAAAATCCATAATTCACAAACAACCACGGAACAATGGTTGGAAGGGCACAAATCCCCACACGTTACTACATTAGAAAGCGATAATATGTACATAGGATAAGCATGGGACTCCCCCACGAGGCACCTCATTTGTGATTACCGAGTCATGAGCTCGACTCGATCCCCTCAATACTAATTATCATTGGGGAAAGTGATTTGGTCGAGGTAGTTCAAGGATGGAACTTCCCCGCCAAAGTAGTGCTTCAACCTATGTTCATTCACCTTGAAATTGGGACCATCATTTTGAGCTAGCTCGATGGTCCCATATGGAAAAACTTGAGTCATGGTGAATGGACCGGACCAACGGGATTTCAACTTACCGGAAAAGATTTTCAAACGAGAATTAAAAAGCAAAATTTGATCCCCAATGTTAAAAACCCGGTTTTTAATTTTTGAATCATGCAACTTTTTAGTCTTTTCTTTATAAATAAATGAATTTTCATAAGCAATATCCCTTAATTCATCCAATTCATTTAATTGCATTTTCAGGTGTTTTCTCGCGGTCTACATATCATCATTACAATGCTTTAGGGCCCAATAAGCCTTGTGTTCGAGTTCAATTGGCAAGTGACAATTATTCCCATACATTAGCTTATAAGGAGTGCACCCGATGGGCGTCTTATGAGCAGTCCTAAAGGCCCATAAAGCATCGTCCAACTTATCCGACCAAGATTGTCGGTTTTCCCCAATGGATCTCTCCAAGATCCTCTTCAACCCTCGGTTTGAAACCTCGACTTGCCCACTCGTTTGTGGGTGATAAGCCGTAGAAAGACGATGTGTAGCCCCATATTTCCTTAGGACCCTTTCGAATTGGTCGTTACAAAAATGGGTTCCACGATCACTTATGATCGCACGAGGGGTTCCAAACCGAGAAAACAAGCTTTTCAAAAACTTGACTACCACACGAGCATCATTGGTGGGCAAAGCCTTAGCTTCCACCCACTTAGATAGATAGTCAACCGCGACAAGGATGTACTTATTACCACGAGATGATGGGAACGGCCCCATAAAGTCGATGCCCCAAACGTCAAATATCTCACACACTTGGATGATGTTTTGTGGCATTTCATATTTTTGTAAGGCTTTTCCTTGTCGTTGGCATGAGTCACACGACTTCACAAGCTCATGTGCATCTAGGTAAATAGTAGGCCAAAAGAAACCGGCATCAAAACCCTTCTTAGCCGTGAGATTAGCACCATGGTGACCACCCGTGGGTCCCTCGTGACAAGCTCTAAGGATGTTAGAAGCTTCGGTACCAAAGACACAACGTCGAATAATTTGATCCGCTCAAGTTCGAAACAAGTAAGGGTCGTTCCAAAAATAGAACTTGACGTCACGAAATAATTTTCTTTTTTCTTGAGTCGTCATACCCTTGATGATGAAGTTGCCCGCATGGTAGTTTGCGATGTCCGCAAACCATGGGGTGGAAGAATCAAGCTTAGAATTCACTACACCAAGTGTCTCGAGCGGAAATGTTTCGGTGATTTCCTTGGGCTCGTAAACACTTTGGTGAGGATCTTCTAAACGAGAGAGATGATCGGCCGCTAGATTCTCGGCTCCTTTTTTGTCAACAATTTTGTCATCAAATTCTTGAAGGAGGAGAATCCAACGAAGTAATCTCGGCTTTGCATCTTGTTTAGCCATAAGATACTTGATAGCCGAATGATCCGTATATACTATTCATTTTTTCAAGACGAGATAAGGTCGGAATTTCTCAAATGCATACACCACGGAAAGGAATTCCTTCTCCATTGTAGTGTATTTTAGTTGAGCCTCGGTCATCGTCTTGCTAGCATAGTGAATAGGAAAGAAGTGCTTTTCATGGCGTTGCCCCAATACGGCCCCAATAGCGTAGTCACTAGCATCACATATGAGCTCAAAGGGGAGGTTCCAATTGGGAGCAACAAGAATGGGAGATTCGGTAAGTTTCCTCTTAAGGATTTCAAAGGCTCGTACACAATCTTCGTCAAAGACAAAACGTGCATCTTTTTCAAGGAGATGTGTAATAGGACGAGAGATCTTTGAAAAATCCTTAATGAATCGACGATAAAAGCCCGTATGGCCTAGGAAACTCCTAACTCCCTTAACGGTTTTGGGATGAGGTAATTTGGCGATGACGTCTACCTTAGCTTGATCTACCTCAATCCCCGCTTTCGAAACCCTGTGCCCTAATACAATTCCACTTTAACCATTAAATGACATTTTTCCCAATTAAGCACAAGGTTGGTTTCCTCACAACGCTTCAACATTCTCTCAAGATTCGACAAACACGAAGTGAACGAACTACCAAACACGGAAAAGTCATCCATGAAGACTTCCATCGTCTTCTCGATCATATCATGAAAAATAGCCATCATGCACCTTTGAAAGGTTCCCGGTGCATTGCAAAGTCCGAATGGCATTCTACGATAGGCAAACGTTCCATATGGACACGTAAACGTAGTTTTTTTTATCACGAGGATCGATGGGGATTTGGAAGTAACCGGAAAAACCATCTAAAAAGCAATATAAATCGTTTCCCGCAAGACGCTCCAACATTTGATCCATGAAGGGCAAGGGAAAATGGTCTTTTCGAGTGGCTTCATTTAACTTACGATAGTCAATGCACACTCTCCATCTGGTCACGAGTCTAGTGGGAATTAACTCGTTGGCATCGTTTGGCACTACGGTTATTCCTCCCTTCTTAGGGACACAATGAATATGACTCACCCAAGGGCTATCGGAAATAGGGTAAATCATTCCCGCGTCAAGGAGTTTTAGGACTTCCTTTTTGATGACGTCGTGAATTTTGGGGTTCACCCTCCTTTGACATTGGATTGCGGGCTTGTAATCCTCCTCCATTAAGATTTTGTGGGTACAAAATTTGGGATCGATCCCCTTAATGTCGGATAACTTCCATGCAATTGCCCCTTTGTGATCCTTTAGAACATCGACAAGTGCGGTTTTTTCATCATCCGAAAGTTATTTATCAATAATAACCAGCAACTTGTCGCCCTCCTCCAAAAAGACATATTCGAGATGAGGAGGTAAATCTTTCAACTCTAGGATAGGTGGTTCCTCAATTGAAGATTTGGGCTCGATACTCATAACCTCCTCAGGTGGAGGAAATGGGAAATCGTTAAGAAAATCCTTGATAATCGAGAAGTTCTCATCATTGTCGAGGTCTTCGTTACAAGTACGTGGAACATCGAATTCTTACAACGTAAAACGACCACCTTCAAATGGAGTGAAGGTTGGTGTCGAGTTATCAAGAATGGGATCTAACATAGTGGGATTGCCACTATTTTCATCATCAACAAAACCTAGAACTTCTTGTGAAACTTCCTCGCAAAAAACGTCAATCATATCAACAAGGTTTATGGTTGAAACGGAATAAACATGAGAAAATTGAGAGTTTTGAGTTGCGTTTATAACAAGTTCCTCGTCGTTGAAACGTAAGGTGATCTTTCTAGCATGCACATCAATCAAAGCCATAGACGTATCTAAAAACGAACGACCTAAAATGAGAGGAACTTGAGGATCCGTGGGAATATCGACAACGATAAAGTCTACCAGATAATAGAACTTTCCCACTTTCACAAAGACGTCTTCCGCCAATCCACATGCGGGAATCGTGGAATGGTCGGCCAACTCGATAGACATTAGTGAAGGAGTAAGATTAGGAAGATTGAGCTACTTGAAGATTTCAAGTGGCATCAAGTTAATGCTAGCACCAAGATCGGCCAAGGCATAACATTCTTCCATATCTTGGATTGCACAAGGGATCAAGAATTTACCAGGATCACCGACATTTTGAGGTATGCGGTTAAGATAAACCGATGAACAACTAGACAATTGATGTAATTTCTCCTTGTTGTTCAACATACTCTTAAAGTTAGCGGCAAATCGAGGCATCATGACCAAAGCATCGGCGAAACTCACATTAAAGTGCAAATCACAAAACATTTTCATAAAAAAGCTCAAATTGATAATTGTGGCGCTCTTGACGGTTCTCCTTTCTAAGTCTCGATGGATAGGGCAAAGGTGGTGTGGGTTGAGGCATAGGCATAGCCTTTGGAATCTCGGGTTCCAAATATGGTAATGGGTCAACCGTAGGTGTGGCATGAGCGGTACTTCGTGGAATTTGGACATGCTCCTTTTCGACCACCACCTCGGGTTCTTCCTCAATTGCATCCTCCGTAGGAGCAATTGGTTGAGGAGTCGGTTCCTTAAGTGTCTTACCACTTTGTGTGGTAATCACTTTCATCTCTCCCTTAGGGTTCCACATGGTGTTGCTAGGAAGACTACTCGAAGACGGTTTCCACATAATTGCCTCAAACATAGATGAAATTTTGTACTCAAATATGGATTGCCTCTTGTCGGCCTTAATCGTTTCTTGCTTAATTTCATGTTGCCCTTGTTCCATTTTTTGTTGGTTTTGTTGTAACCTAGTTACATTTCCTTCCATTTTGTTTGTATGGATTTTAAGCTCATTTGCGAACTCATTTTTCAACTCTTTCTTCAAGTCGTTCTTAAACTCAGATCTTAGGCTAATGATTTCTCTTTGAATGTTGTCAAACCTAGCATCGTTTCCATTAGCGTATTCAACAAATTCACTTGGAAGATCTTTCGAAGTTTGCAAACTGTTGTTGTTGTTTTGAAAATCACTTTCATTTTTGTTTGAAACTTGACTATTAGCCCCTTGATTCCCATAGTTTCCTTTGTTGTAATTGTTTTTGAAACCAACTTGATTGTTTCTATAGTTGTTGTTAGCATTTTGATTTAAAGCAAAACCCGGTGGAGTCAATTGATTGGAGGGGGTAACTTGACCGTTTTGGTTGTAAGTTCCCGTGGCCGCGTATGCACTCGAAGTGTTACCACCGTTGGTAATGCACTCGGAGAAATCATGACCTCCACCAAAATACATACATGAAGCCTCAACCGCTTTAGCCTTAGCGGGAGCACTTTGTTCTCCAACTTTGAATTCAATTAAAAGTCCTTTAAGCTTATCAAAGATGTTGTTTTCCAAGTTCGCCTCAATTTGGCAAGCATCGATGGTATTAGACAAAGAAGGTGAAGCCGAAGACGAAGCCTTACGAACACTCGACTTGCTACGAGGACTATACACCTTAGATCTATTCTCAATTATCCCCTAAGCTTCCTCAACTATTTTACACAAAAAATTACCACCCGCGGCGACATTAAGATAATACCTTTCATGATCATTAAGTCCATTGTAAAACGTGTCAATTTGATGCGAATCGGAAAAACCGTGATTAGGACACTCATGTAACATTTCCTTAAACCTATTCCAAGCCGTTGAAAAACTCTCATTAAATTCTTGTGAAAATTTTGAAATCTCGTTTTTCAAATGCGTAGTCTTAGAGGGCGGAAAAAATAGGTTTACAAATTTGGAACGAGATCCTTCCACGTCAATATAGAATTGGGTGGCTCTTTCTCTAACCAAATTTTAGTAGGCCCCGCTAAGGAATACGGAAAAAGCATCATCTTAATCGAGTCATTAGCAACATCCTTAAATTTGCAAGTGGCTGTAAGACGATTGAATTGACGGATATGGTTGTGCGGGTTGTCCTTTTCATCACCACGGAATTTGTTGTTTTGGATCATCGACAACAAACCCGTTTTCACTTCAAAATTCTCCGCAAGGATAGCGGGAATTACAATAGCCTCTCCATAACCCTCGGTGGGTGCTTGAAGTAACTCCATCATAGTTCGATTCTCAATGGTTGGTTCCTCTCTTAGAATGGGTTCGTCAATAGGAGACTCCTCACTAGAAAGATTAGGAGTAGGTGTTGACTCCTTTCGGTTTCTTCGTTTACGTGCACGTCTTGCTTGGTTACGGATTTGCATAAACGTCACGTACAACGAGGGGATGAGCAAAGAAGATTCTTTTTGGTGTTTTGTATTTTTCCAATTTTTTTGGTTTTTGATTGTTTTTACTTTTTTTGGATTTTTGTGATTGTATTAAGTAGACCAAAATCTACAAATCTCCTCCTTAGTCAAATCTCTTGATTAAAGAAGCCTCACAGAATGAAAAAGATCACGTGAAGTGAACGCCTTCGATGACTTTAAAGAACGTTGGTGGAACACCAAAACGTTCAAGAGGGTTTAATCAATGAAACCAAGAAAGTATATATGATACTTAATAATACTTTGGGCGGCAAAACCCTCGATTAGCTTTCAATCTCAAAATACTCACAAGCAAGCGGGGAACGAGGCGGCGCGAAGCATTTAAGAGCCTTTTTCCTTAGGGTATATTTTAGAATACCCGCCTTATACCCACCTTATAGTTTGTATTTTTCAAAATCGAGCTTCACGAAAGTATTTATCTATTTTTGCCTTTTCTTTCTTGTTTGAGATTCTAATACAATGATTGGGTAAAGACCTCCCAAGTCAAGGTTGTGTTTTC
The DNA here is from genome assembly GCA_025667525.1 of Glebionis coronaria. Taxonomy (NCBI): domain Eukaryota; kingdom Viridiplantae; phylum Streptophyta; class Magnoliopsida; order Asterales; family Asteraceae; genus Glebionis; species Glebionis coronaria. Next base: position 9,004,099 of record CM046881.1, on the reverse strand, counting down.
ACACTTTTGGAGTACTTGCGAATTTATTGTTCTACGTATACAATATAGTAATAGTATTCACACAAAAAACGAAAAACCGATAATACGTATTAGTAGAGTGCTACTAATACAAATAGATATTATGGCGATATATAAAAACATAAATTTCCAAATCAAAACACAACACGCCTCCCTGGCAGCGACGCCAAAATGATAGTTGAGTTTTTACGTCTTTTAGGAAAAAGAGCGTAATTAAGGCAAGTATTAACAAGTGATTTAGGAAAACCACAAATTATGACCCAAAGTGGGGATCGTTCTCAAGGAGGCTTGGTGTGTGTGTTAAGAGATGATTAATGATGTGATTATGATTATGAGAAATGAAAATAGAAATGAGGTAAGAAGAGAATGACGGTTACGATGACTAATTAAACTAAGACGAAAAAGTCGTACACGTAAAACCGTAAAAAGTAGCAAAATTAAAAACTTACCCTAAAAATTCCTAGAAAATTTCAATAAATCCTAAATAATGTAATTTGAGTTTACAAAAAATCAAAAATCACTCAAACCTTTTATTTAATTAAATAATAATTTTTTAATGCTAATTAAAGCCCAAAAAATAAATTTAATTAACAAAAAGCCCAAAATGAGATTTTTTCAATTGTAAACCTCTTGAATGACCTAAATTAATTTAAAACTATTTTTGAAAATTTTAAAATTAATTAAAACTATTTAAAAACAATTAAAAACTCTTAGAAATAAAAATAATTATAAAAATTAATCTAATAACAATAAAAATATTCTAAAAATTGTAAAATTCCTAACATAGTGTATTTAACCTAAGAAAAATATAAAAACTTGAAAAATCTAAATTTTAATTTTTAATAATAAAATAATAATAAAATAATATTAAAAATCCAAAATTTATAAAAAATTCTAAAAACTTGCAAACTAGCTTATTTTAACCTAATAAACACAGAAATGAAGTTGAAATTACCTAAATACCCCTAATGGGCCTTCAAATGGGCCAAAGTCCAAAACAGACCCTTATTGGGCCAAAATAAGCCCAATAAGAAAAATGTTTATTAAAATGGCCTAAAAGCTCCTATCTAACTCAAAATTTGATTCTAAACACAATTTTCCAAAGGCCCAAAAGCTGAAAATGTGATTTAAGCTGGCTTATATCAAACAACTTATTCTTAATGGGCTTTTTGGCCCATTAAGCTATAAGCTGATGCCATAAGCTCAAATTAGACACACAAGCTTATTTTGAGTTACTTAAGACTTCTATAAAAAGAAATTTGAAAAAAGTCCAAGGAATAAGCCTGAAAAAAGCAATAAGTTATCTTCACAAAACGACAAAATAGTCATTTTCGAGTTCTAGGCCACCCCAAGAGCTGATCCAAGTTTCAAAAGCTTTTAAATGACTTAACTAAGCTTAATTAACAAAAAAATTTCAAATAAGTTCACTCAATAAGCTGAAATAAGAAAATAAGCACTTCTTTAAAAGTCAACTTTAAAAGTTTTCTAGCAAAGGTCAAAGTCAAAGTCTCATAAGCTCTAGTTCAAACAAATGGGTCAAATGAGGAAGATTGATCACAAAAACTAAGTTGTTTGCAGGTCTGGATAAGCCAATATGGCTTATTAATAAGCTAACTGAAAATTAACACTAGCAGGGGCTAGTTTTGGTGTCTGAGCAGTGGAAACTTTTTCCACTGCTTGACTATTTGTCTTTAGTGACTTTTTTGTGGATTCAAGTTACACAAAGGCACCCAAATGATCAGTGGATCATAAGGAGTCAATAACAACAAAGAAATCACAATCACAATCAGCCAATTTGTACAGTTAATTCAATTAAGCACCAGACATGCACCAGACTTTGAACAATAAGCAGTTAAGTACTTATAAGTTGTTTTAGCATGTTTCAGCCAACCAAATTGCACCAAAAGCATACACAAGCTATAATAAACTTAAATGAACAAGTTTAAACATGTTTCATGTAATGGTTCAAAGTCTAAGTCAAGATTCAAGCATAATAAGGTTACTGATGAACACAAACACAAGCAGATTTTTACTTTGCTGATGCACTTGACCAACAAGCCAAATTCAAACACTCAGATCTATCACATATGTTGTATAAACAATGACTTAACAACTTTCAGCCCTAAGCATGCATATATTCTAGATATTACCAAAATCCTAGGTCAAAAACAGTCAAAATCAATGAGATATAGCACAATGTTTGATTCAAAGGTTTAAGCCCAATAACTTGCAGCAAATAGCACTCAACCAAGTATTTAGCAAATACAAAGTACAAACACAAACTTCCAATAACACAATAACACACTATGATTCACAACAGGTTAACCCAAACACCCCTTTAAATTTTCAAATCACAATTTTCCAATCAAAAGTGTATTCCAAGGTTACCCAAGCCCAAATCAACACAATAACAGATGTAATATGTAGATTTAAACAAGATTAAGCCACAAAATCAGCAAGAACACAAGTAGCACACAAATTCACCAAAAATCCAAATTTTTAAAAGATTTTGAGTAGAATGGTGTGTACCTCATGGATGTACATCCACACCCACGAATTTTGAGCTTATGTGCTAGCAAGAACAAGCACAAGCTTCCACAATAAAGCCTGATAAGATTCAACAAGGTTAAGAGCACAAATATCAAAATAGAAAAATGAAAATCCTTGATTAATGCAACCTTAGTTCCCCATACTTGATTATCCCAAAGTTATAGGCTTCACCACAGCTTGATAACATAATATCAGGATGCTATGATCAGCTTTATTGCCCAAGATGTCAAAGGTTTGAACTAGACTTAGCAAAATATTAAGAAAAGTGGAAAATGTGCAAACTTTTGCACACTCCTTTGAAAACAGGTTTTAGGATTCAAGAACAATAAATAAGCAACAATAATAAGCAGATAATAAGGTTGGCACTTGATTTTTCTTCACCAAATTCAAACACATTTCATTAAATGAATATATGATTTACAGATTTGTGAACAATGGAAATTCAAGAGCAAAGCTAAAATGAAGTATCTTAAGTCCTTTATATAGGCATACAAGTGAACTATGAAAGCTAAAAAACATGAAACCATAGCTAATGAAGTTCCAGTTATGCCCTAGAGGGTTTGAACAAGCTTGAGAATCATGTGACTTTCCTTGGTGTTATTTTGTAGCTGGCATGGTGTGATTGCATCCAAGGGATTGTAACAAGCTTAAAAAGTAAGCTTCAATGTGGATGGTTGGACTGCTGTCCAAATTTTGGCAGTATACACAAGAGTGTAGTAGGGGAATCTCATGTGGGGTTGATGGGTGATGTGGCAAGTGATTTTAAGGTTGGGATATGTTTAAAGGATCATTAATCACTAATCTGGAGCAGTTGATGGCTTAATTGTAAGTAATTAACAAAACCCCAAATTGTGTTCTTGGTGGAATAGTGCCATGTTTAATCTGGATTTGTGTTTAAAAAATATGTTATCCACCACTTTTAACTAATCAGTTGTGATTAGTTAAACAAAGGGTGAGTGGGATGTGAGGTGGCACCAGGGAGAGCTCCTATTGGTGGGTTTTTGATAGTGGGGCACGTGTCTTCCTCCCATAGGTCTAGGCTTCTTTTGTTGTCTGCCACATTTAACCCCTTTACTTCCATTCTCTTGTTACTTAGTAAATAACAACCCAAAATACGATTTCCTTTGTTAGCCAAGTTTTACTTTACACACTTTTGCCACAAATACTTTTCCAAAGTATTTTCAGGGGTATTTCTTGCCAATTCTTGATTCTTGAAGGGCTGATTTGGCATTTTCTTCATAGATAATGGTCTTAACTTGTTTGTTTGACTTCTTGGAGGACTGAATTTGCCAAGTCATGATTAATGAGGGACCATTTTGGCCATTTCTTCAAAGTCAAGGGTCCTTTTGGTAATTTTGACATTTTCAAAGGACCAGACTTGTAATTTCTTGTAACTTGGAGTCCTTCTTGGTATCTTTGACTTTGAGGAGGATTTATTGGCATTTTAGTTTTGTTGAGGGACTAAAATTACCAATTCTTGAAAGTCAAGGGTTTGTCTTGGGAAATTCTTCATTAGGGCTTGGTTCAATATGAGGCTTCGTTTCTCGTGTTCGTTTTTGTATGATTCTTGTGATCTTTTGTCATTTTCTCAACATCTATACCTAAAATACACAAGAAACAAACACAAGCATATATTTGGCCAATTTCATGATATTTTATGCATTTAAAGCCCTTTTTGGACGATGAGACTATGTATAAAAGCAGTCTCATCAGTTTACATCAAGAAAGAAAAACGTATACTTGAAAAGGTACATGTTAGGTTTCTAGAAAGTAAACCTAGTGATCATGAGACTGGACCAAATTGGTTCTTTGATTTAGAACCTTTATTTAGAACCTTCAATTATATACCTGTTACTAATCCACACATTGTGAAAGTGGATTTAAATGTTGTGGAAGAACCTATTGTTGAAATTATTGGTAAACAGGTTGACAAGGAAGAAAGATCATAAGCAGTCAAAACAGCTCCCATACTTGAGTATGTCACCATTCGCATATGGACAGATGGATTTGCAGTTGCTGCTGCTGCTGGAAAGGAAAAAGATGGTCCACAAGAAAAACCAATTGATAAAAACATGCATGAATCTTCAAACGCTGACAAAAGCAAATCTGGCGCTGACAGGCCAAATTCAGGTGTTGATGGCTCAAACGTTGATAGGCCAAGCTTAGGCGTTGACAACACATTTGACCATTTATTCTCTTCTAATGTTTTTGAGCAAAGTTAACCTTCCATAGTACATGAAGAGGTTCATTCTGGTGATGATGGAGGAGAATTTGAAGATGATATTGGCAACATGGAGGCTGAAATTGAAGACAACACACTTATCGAAGGAGGAATACTTGCATCTACTATAAAAAATCATCCCCCTTCTCTTATCATTGGTGATGTATTGTCTCCTGTTCAAACAAGAAGATCTCATCAAAATCAAGGAGGTCTTATTGCTAATATCCACAAGAAGGTTTATACCCATCTTGTACAGGCATGTTTGTTTGCTTGTTTTCTATCACAACAGGAACCCAAGAAGATTTTTGATGCTCTCAAAGAACCAAGTTGGGTGGAAGCAATGCAGGATGAGCTTCACCAATTTGATATTCAAGATGTTTGGGAGTTAGTAGATTGTCCTAGATATGTCAGACCTATTGGGACAAGATGGGTTCTTAGAAACAAGAAGGATGAAAGAGGAATTGTGATCAGAAACAAGGCACGTTTGGTTGCTCAAGGATATACACAAGAGGAAGGGATAGACTATGAAGAGGTTTTTGCACCTGTTGCAAGGATTGAAGAAATAAGGATTTTCCTAGCCTATGCTTCTTGCATGGGCTTCACAGTTTATCAAATCGATGTGAAGAGTGCTTTTCTTTATGGTACCATTACAAAGGAGGTTTATGTTATGCAGCCTCCTGGTTTTGAAGATTCGGAACATCCAGACAAGGTGTATAGGGTGAAGAAACTAATGTACGGATTCATCAAGCCCCAAGAGCGAGGTATGGCACATTTTCCACCTATCTAGTGGAAAATGGATTCAAAAGGGGAACCATAGATCAGACTTTATTTACCAAGAAGATTGGTAAGGACTTTTTACTTTTTCAGGTTTATGTGGATGATATCATCTTTGGCTCTTCAAGTCCAAAGATGAGTGAAGACTTTTCCAAACTCATGACAGACAAATTCAAGATGAGTGCAATAGGAGAGATGAACTTCTTTCTAGGTTTACAAGTTCAACAGAAAGAAGATGGTATCGTCATCTCTCAAGACCAATATGTAGCCGAAATCTTGAAGAAGTTTGGCTTTTCCCCACATGAAAAACGGGCTAGCACACCATGGATAGGGAACACCCTTGGGGAAATATTGTCCTGTAATCCTCCTCCATTAAGATTTTGTGGGTACAAAATTTGGGATCGATCCACTTAATGTCGGATAACTTCCATGCAATTGCCCCTTTGTGATCCTTTAGAACATCGACAAGTGTGGTTTTTTCATCATTCCGAAAGTTCTTTCTCAATAATAACCAGCAACTTGTCGCCCTCCTCCAAAAAGACATATTCGAGATGAGGAGGTAAATCTTTCAACTCTAGGATAGGTGGTTCCTCAATTGAAGATTTGGGCTCGATACTCATAACCTCCTCGGGTGGAGGAAATGGGAAATCCTTATGAAAATCCTTGATAATCGAGAAGTCCTCATCATTGTCGAGGTCTTCGTTACAAGTACGTGGAACATCGAATTCTTCCAACGTAAAACCACCACCTTCAAATGGAGTGAAGGTTGGTGTCGAGTTATCAAGAATGGGATCTAACATAGTGGGATTGCCACTATTTTCATCATCAACAAAACCTAGAACTTCTTGTGAAAATTCCTCGCAAACAACGTCAATCATATCAACGAGGTTTATGGTTACAACGGAATAAACATGAGAAATTTGAGAGTTTTGAGTTGCGTTTATAACAAGTTCCTCGTCGTTGAAATGTAAGGTGATTTTTCTAGCATGCACATCAATCAAAGCCATAGACGTATCTAAAAACGAACGACCTAAAATGAGAGGAACTTGAGGATCCGTAGGAATATCGACAACGATAAAGTCTACCGGATAATAGAACTTTCCCACTTTCACAAAGACGTCTTCCGCCAATCCACATGCGGGAATCATGGAATGGTCGGCCAACTCGATAGACATTAGTGAAGAAGTAAGATTAGGAAGATTGAGCGACTTGAAGATTTCAAGTGGCATCAAGTTAATGCTAGCACCAAGATCGGCCAAGGCATAACATTCTTCCATATCTTGGATTGCACAAGGGATCAAGAATTTACCGGGATCACCGACTTTTTGAGGTATGCGGTTAAGATAAACTGATGAACAACTAGACAATTGATGCAATTTCTCCTTGTTGTTCAACATACTCATATAGTTAGCGGCAAATCGAGACATCATGACCAAAGCATCGGCGAAACTCACATTAAAGAGCAAATCACAAAACATTTTCATAAAAAGCTCAAATTGATAATTGTAGCGCTCTTGACGGTTCTCCTTTCTAAGTCTCGATGGGTAGGGCAAAGGTGGTGTGAGTTGAGGCATAGGCATAGCCTTTGGAATCTCGGGTTCCAAATGTGGTATGGGTCAACCGTAGGTGTGGCATGAGCGGTACTTCGTGGGATTTGGACATGCTCCTTTTCGACCACAGCCTCGGGTTCTTCCTCAATTGCATCCTCCGTAGGAGCAATTGGTTGAGGAGTCGGTTCCTTAAGTGTCTTACCACTTCGTGTGGTAATCACATTCATCTCTCCCTTAGGGTTCGATATGGTGTTGCTAGGAAGACTACTCGAAGACGGTTTGCACATAATTGCCTCAAACATAGATGAAATTTTGTCCTCAAACATGGATTGCCTCTTGTCGGCCTTAATCGTTTCTTGCTTAATTTCATGTTGCCCTTGTTCCATTTTTTGTTGGTTTTGTTGTAACCTAGTTACATTTCCTTCCATTTTGTTTGTATGGATTTTAAGCTCATTTGCGAACTCATTTTTCAACTCTTTCTTCAAGTCGTTCTTAAACTCAGATCTTAGGCTAATGACTTCTCTATGAATGTTGTCAAACCTAGCATCGTTTCCATTAGCGTATTCAACAAATTCACTTGGAAGATCTTTCAAAGTTTGCAAACTGTTGTTGTTGTTTTGAAAATCACTTTGATTTTTGTTTGAAACTTGATTATTAGCCCCTTGATTCCCATAGTTTCCTTTGTTGTAATTGTTTTCGAAACCAACTTGATTGTTTCGATAGTTGTTGCTAGCATTTTGATTTGAAGCAAAACCCGATGGAGTCAATTGATTGGAGCGGGTAACTTGACCGTTTTGGTTGTATGTTCCCGTGGCCGTGTATGCACTCGAAGTGTTACCACCGTTGGTAATGCACTCGGAGAAATCATGACCTCCACCACAATACATACATGAAGCCTCAACCGCTTTAGCCGTCGCGGGAGCACTTTGTTCTCCAACTTTGAATTCAATTAAAAGTCCTTTAAGCTTATCAAAGATTTTGTTTTCCAAGTTCGCCTCAATTTGGCAAGCATCGATGGTATTAGACAAAGAAGGTGAAGCCGAAGACGAAGCCTTACGAACACTCGACGTGCTACGAGGACTATACACCTTAGATCTATTCTCAATTATCACCAAAGCTTCCTCAACCATTTTTCACAAAAAATTACCACCCGCGGCGGCATTAAGATAATCCCTTTCATGATCATTAAGTCCATTGTAAAATGTGTCAATTTGATGCGAATCGGAAAAACTGTGATCAGGACACTCATGTAACATTTCCTTAAACCTATTCCAAGCCGTTGAAAAACTCTCATTAAATTCTTGTGAAAATTTTGAAATCTCGTTTTTCAAATGCGTAGTCTTAGAGGGCGGAAAAAATTGGTTCACAAATTTTGAAACGAGATCCTTCCACGTCAATATAGAATTGGGTGGCTCTTTCTCTAACAAAATTTTAGCGGGCCCCGCTATGGAATACGGAAAAAGCATCATCTTAATCGAGTCATTAGCAACATCCTTAAATTTGCAAGTGGCGGTAAGACGATTCAATTGGCGGATATGGTTGTGCGGGTTGTCTTTTTCATCACCACGGAATTTGTTGTTTTGGATCATCGACAACAAACCCGTTTTCACTTCAAAATTCTCCGCAAGGATAGCGGGAATTACAATAGCCTCTCCATAACCCTCGGTGGGTGCTTGAAGTAACTCCATCATAGTTCGATTCTCCATGGTTGGTTCCTCTCTTAGAATGGGTTCGTCAATAGGAGACTTCTCACTAGAAAGATTAGGAGTAGGTGTTGACTCCTTTCGGTTTATTTGTTTACGTGCACGTATTGCTTGGTTACGGGTTTGCATAAACGTCACGTACAACGAGGGGATGAGCAAAGAAGATTCTTTTTGGTGTTTTGTATTTTTCCAATTTTTTGTGGTTTTTGATTTTTTTTACTTTTTTTGGATTTTTGTGATTGTATTAAGTAGACCAAAATCTACAAATCTCCTCCTTAGTCAAATCTCTTGATTAAGGAAGCCTCAAGGAATGAAAAAGATCACATGAAGTGAACGCCTTCGATGACTTTAGAACGTTGGTGGAACACCAAAACGTTCAAGAGGGTTTAATCAATGAAACCAAGAAAGTATATATGATACTTAATAATACTTTGGGCGGCAAAACCCTCGATTAGCTTTCAATCTCAAAATACTCACAAGCAAGCGGGGAAACGAGGCGGCGCGAAGCACTTAAGAGCCTTTTTCCTTAGGGTATATTTTAGAATACCCGCCTTATACCCACCTTATAGTTTGTATTTTTCAAAATCGAGCTTCACGAAAGTATTTATCTATTTTTGCCTTTTCTTTCTTGTTTGAGATTCTAATACAATGATTGGGTAATGACCTCCCAAGTCAAGGTTTTGTTTTCACACTTTTGGAGTACTTATGTATTTATTGTTCTACGTATACAATATAGTAATAGTATTCACACAAAAAACGAAAAACCGATAATACGTATTAGTAGAGTGCTACTAATACAAATAGATATTTTGGCGATATATAAAAACATAAATTGCCAAATCAAAACACAACAGGACTCCCCGGCAGCGACGCTAAAATGATAGTTGAGTTTTTACGTCTTTTAGGAAAAAGAGCGTAATTAAGGCAAGTATTAACAAGTGATATAGGAAAACCACAAGTTATGACCCAAAGTGGGGATCGTTCTCATGGAGGCTTGGTGTGTGTGTTAAGAGATGATTAATGATGTGATTATGATTATGAGAAATGAAAATAGAAATGAGGTAAGAAGAGAATGAAGGTTACGATGACTAATTAAACTAAGACGAAAAAGTCGTACACGTAAAACCGTAAAAAGTAGCAAAATTAAAAATTTACCCTAAAAATTCCTAGAAAATTGCAATAAATCCTAAATAATGTAATTAGAGTTCACAAAAAAATCAAAAATCACTCAAACCTTTTATTTAATTAAATAATAATTTTTTAATGCTAATTAAAGCCCAAAAAATCAATTTAATTAACAAAAAACCCAAAATGAGATTTTTTCAATTGTAAACCTCTAAAATGACCTAAATTAATTTAAAACTATTTTTGAAAATTTTAAAATTAATTAAAACTATTTAAAAACAATTAAAAACTCTTAGAACTTAAAACAATTATAAAAAGTAATCTAATAACAATAAAAATATTCTAAAAATTGTAAAATTCCTAACTTAGTGTATTTAACCTAAGAAAAATATAAAAACTTGAAAAATCCAAATTTTAATTTTTAATAGTAAAATAATAATAAAATAATATTAAAAATCCAAATTTATAAAAAATTCTAAAAACTTACAAACTAGCTTATTTTAACCTAATAAACACATAAATGAAGTTGAAAAAACCTAAGTACCACTAATGGGCCTTCAAATGAGCCAAAGTCCAAAACAGACCCTTATTGGGCCAAAATAAACCCAATAAGAAAATTGTTTATAAAAATGGCCCAAAAGCTCCTATCTTACTCAAAATTTTATTCTAAACACAATTTTCCAAAGCTCCAAAAGCTGAAAATGTGATTTAAGCTGGCTTATATCAAACAACTTATTCTTAATGGGCTTTTTGGCCCATTAACCTATAAGCTGATGCCATAAGCTCAAATTAGACACACAAGCTTCTTTTGAGTTACTTAAGACTTCTATAAAAAGAAATTTGAAAAAAGTACAAGGAATAAGCCTGAAAAAGCAATAAGTTATCTTCACAAAACGACAAAATAGTCGTTTTCGAGTTCTAGGCCACCCCAAGAGCTGATCCAAGTTTCAAAAGCTTTTAAATGACTTAACTAAGATTAATCCACAAAAAGTTTTCAAATAAGTTCACTCAATAAGCTGAAATAAGAAAATAAACACTTCTTTAAAAGTCAACTTTAAAAGTTTTCTAGCAAAAGGTCAAAGTCAAAGTCTGATAAGCTCTAGTTCAAACAAATGGGTCAAATGAGGAAGATTGATCACAAAAAATAAGTTGTTGCAGGTCTGGATAAGCCAATATGGCTTATTAATAAGCTAACTGAAAATTAACACTAACAGGGGCTAGTTTTGGTGTCTGAGCAGTGGAAACTTTTTCCACTGCTTGACTTGTTTGACTATTTGTCTTTAGTGACTTTTTTATGGATTCAAGTTACACAAAGGCACCCAAATGATCAGTGGATCATAAGGAGTCAATAACAACAAAGAAATCACAATCACAATCAGCCAATTTGTACAGTTAATTCAATTAAGCACCAGACATGCACCAGACTTTGAACAATAAGCAGTTAAGCACTTATAAGCTGTTTTAGCATGTTTCAGCCAACCAAATTGCACCAAAAGCATACACAAGCTATAATAAACTTAAATGAACAAGTTTAAACAGGTTTCATGCAATGATTCAAAGTATAAGTCAAGATTCAAGCACAATAAGGTTACTGATGAACACAAACACAAGCAGATTTTTACTTTGCTGATGCACTTGACCAACAAGCCAAATTCAAACACTCAGATCTATCACATATGTTGTATAAACAATGACTTAACAACTTTCAGCCCTAAGCATGCATATATTCTATATATTACCAAAATCCTAGGTCAAAAACATTCAAAATCAATGAGATATAGCACAATGTTTGATTCAAAGGTTTAAGCCTAATAACTTGCAGCAAACTTCCAATAACACAATAACACACTATGATTCACAACAGATTAACCCAAACACCCCTTTAAATTTTCAAATCACAATTTTCAAATCAAAAGTGTATTCCAAGGTTACCCAAGCCCAAATCAACACAATAACAGATGTAATTTGCAGATTTAAACAAGATTAAGCCACAAAATCAGCAAGAACACAAGTAGCACACAAATTCACCAAAAATCCAAATTTTTAAAAGATTTTGAGTAGAATGGTGTGTACCTCATGGATGTACATCCACACCCACGAATTTTGAGCTTATGTGCTAGCAAGAACAAGCACAAGCTTCCACAATAAAGCCTGCTAAGATTCAACAAGGTTAAGAGCACAAATATCAAAACAGAAAAATGAAAATCCTTGATTAAGCAACCTTAGTTCCCCATACTTGATTATCCCCAAGTTATAGGCTTCACCACACCTTGATAACACAATATCAGGATGCTATGATCAGCTTTATGGCCCAAGAATTCCAAGGTTTGAACTAGACTCAGCAAAATATCAAGAAAAGTGGAAAATGTGCAAACTTTTGCACACTCCTTTAAAAACAGGTTTTAGGATTCAAGAACAATAAACATGCAACAATAATAAGCAGATAATAAGGTTAGCACTTGATTTTTCTTCACCAAATTCAAACACATTTCATTAACTGAATATATGATTTACAGATTTGTGAACAATGGAAAATTCAAGAGCAAAGCTAAAATGAAGTATCCTAAGGCCTTTATATAGGCATACAAGTGAACTATGAAAGCTAAAAAACGTGAAACCCTAGCTAATGGAGTTCCAGTTATGCCCTAGAGGGTTTGAACAAGCTTGAGAACCATGTGACTTTCCTTGGCATTTTGTTGTAGCTAGCATGGTGTGATTGCATCCAAGGGCTTGTAACAAGCTTAAAAAGTAAGCTTCAATGTGGATGGTTGGATTGCTGTCCAAATTTTGGTAGTATGCACAAGAGTGTAGCAGGGTAATCTCATGTGGGGTTGATGGGTGATGTGGCAAGTGATTTTAAGGTTGGGATATGTTTAAAGGATCATTAATCACTAATCTAGAGTAGTTGATGGCTTAATTGTAAGTAATTAACAAAACCCCAAATCATGTTCTTGGTGGAATAGTGCCATGTTTAATCTGGATTTGTGTTTAAAAAATATGTTACGCACCACTTTTAACTAATCAGTTGTGATTAGTTAAACAAAGGGTGAGTGGGATGTGAGGTGGCACCAGGGAGAGCTCCTATTGGTGGGTTTTTTATAGTGGGGCACGTGTCTTCCTCCCATAGGTCTAGGTTTCTTTTGTTGTCTGCCACATTTAACCCATTTACTTCTGTTCTCTTGTCACTTTATAAATAACAGCCCAAAATACGATTTCCTTTGTTAGCCAAGTTTTACTTAACACACTTTTTCCCCAAATACTTTTCCCAAGTATTTTCAGGGGTATTTCTTGCCAATTCTTGATTCTTGAAGGGCTGATTTGGCATTTGCTTCATAGATTATGGTCTTGACTTGTTTGTTTGACTTCTTGGAGGACTGAATTTGACAAGTCATGATTAATAAGGGACCATTTTTGCCATTTCTTCAAAGTCAAGGGTCCTTTTGGTAATTTTGACATTTTCAAAGGACCAAACTTGTAATTTCTTGTAACTTGGAGTCCTTCTTGTTATGTTTGACTTTGAGGAGGATTAATATTGACATTTTAGTTTTGTCGAGGGACTAAAATTGCCAATTCTTCAAAGTCAAGGGTTTGTCTTGGAAAATTCTTCATTAGGGCTTGGTTCAATATGCGGCTTCGTTTCTCGTGTTCGTTTTTGTATGATTCTTGTGATCTTTTGTCATTTTCTCAATATCCGTACCTAAAATACACAAGCAACAAACACAAGCATATATTTGGCCAATTTCATGATATTTTATGCATTTAAAGCCCTTTTTGGACGATGAGACTATGTAAAAGCAGTCTCATCAGTTTACATTAAGAAAGTAAAACGTATACTTGAAAAGGTACATGTTAGGTTTTTAGAAAGTAAACCTAGTGATCATGAGACTGGACCAAATTGGTTCTTATATTTAGAACCTTTATTTAGAACCTTGAATTATATACATGTTACTAATCCAAACATTGTGAAAGTGGATTCAAATGTTGTGGAAGAACCTATTGTTGAAATTATAGGTAAACAGGTTGACAAGGAAGAAAGATCACAAGCAGTCAAAACAGCTCCCATACTTGAGTATGTCACCATTCCCATATGGACAGGTGGATTTGCAGTTTCTGCTTCTGCTGGAAAGGAAAAAGATGGTCCACAAGAAAAACCAATTGATGAAAACATGCATGAATCTTCAAACGCTAACAAAAGCAAATATGGCGCTGACAGGCCAAATTCAGGTGTTGATGGCTCAAACGTCGACAGGCCAAGCTTAGGCGTTGACAACACATTTGACCATTTATTATCTTCTTATGTTTTTGAGCAAGGTTAACCTTCCATAGTACATGAAGAGGTCCATTCTCGTGATGATGGAGGAGAATTTGAAGATGATATTGGCAACATGGAGGCTGAAATTGAAGACAACACACTTATTGAAGGAGGAATACTTGCATCTACTATAAAAAAATCATCCCCCTTCTCTTATCATTGGTGATGTATTGTCTCCTATTCAAACAAGAAGATCTCATCAAAATCAAGGAGGTCTTATTGCTAATATCCACAAGAAGGTTTATACCCCTCTTATACAGGCATGTTTGTTTGCTTGTTTTCTATCACAACAGGAACCCAAGAAGATTTTTGATGCTCTCAAAGAACCAAGTTGGGTGGAAGCAATGCAGGATGAGCTTCACCAATTTGCTATTCAAGATGTTTGGGAGTTAGTGGATTGTCCTAGATATGTCAGACCTATTGGGACAAGATGGGTTCTTAGAAACAAGAAGGATGAAAGAGGAATTGTGGTCAGAAACAAGGCACGTTTGGTTGCTCAAGGATATACACAAGAGGAAGGGATAGACTATGAAGAGGTTTTTTCACATGTTGCAAGGATTGAAGCAATAAGGATTTTCCTAGCCTATACTTCTTGCATGGGCTTCACAGTTTATCAAATGGATGTGAAGAGTTCTTTTCTTTATGGTACCATTACAGAGGAGGTTTATGTTATGCAACCTCCTGGTTTTGAAGATTCAGAACATCCAGACAAGGTGTATATGGTGAAGAAAGTAATGTATGGATTCATCAAGCCCCAAGAGCGAGGTATGGCACATTTTCCACCTATCTAGTGGAAAATGGATTCAAAAGGGGAACCATAGATCAAACTTTATTTATCAAGAAGATTGGTAAGGACTTTTTACTTTTTTAGGTTTATGTGGATGATATCATCTTTGGCTCTTCAAGTCCAAAGATGAGTGAAGACTTTTCCAAACTCATGACAGACAAATTCAAGATGAGTGCAATAGGAGAGATGAACTTCTTTCTAGGTTTACAAGTTCAACAGAAATAAGATGGTATCTTCATCTCTCAAGACCAATATGTTGCCGAAATCCTGAAGAAGTTTGGCTTTTCCCCACATGAAAAACGGGCTAGCACACCATGGATAGGGAACACCCTTGGGGAAAGATTGGAGATGGAAAAGAGGTGGATGTTAGTCATTATAGGTAAATAATTGGATCATTGATGTATCTTACAGCTTCCAGACCTGACATTATGTTTGTTCTGTGTGCATGTGCACGCCATCAAGTGACTCCTAAAGTGTGTCATCTTCTTGTTGTCAAGAGGATCTTTAGATACCTTAGGTCCTATCTCACTTTGGGATTATGGTATCCAAAGGATTCTCCATTGGAGCTTATTTGTTATTCAGACAGTGATTATGGAGGTGACTAGTTTGATAGAAAATCTACAACTGGTGTATGCCAATTCCTTGGGAGTAGGTTGATATCTTGGCAATGCAAGAAACAAACATTGGTGGCCAACTCTACAACTGAAGCAGAATATGTAGCTGCAACTGCTTGTTGTGGACAAGTCTTATAGATTCAGAACCAACTGTTGGATTATGGGTATAATTTTATGCATACCAAGATTTTTATAGACAATAACAGTACTTTATGCATTATTAAGAATCCTGTACATCATTCTAAAACAAAACACATAGAAATTAGACATCACTTTATAAGGGATTGTTTTGAAAAAGGTTTAATACAACCAGATAGGGTTGACACAGAAGAAAATATGGCAGATTTGTTAACTAAACCTTTTGATGCTGGGAGATTTCAATACTTGGTAACAAGTATTGGAATGATCAATCTTACCTAAAATGTGTTTTTGGAACTTATTGTTAAAGTATGTACAGGATAGGCACTATTATTGGTCTTTGTACAACATTAGGTTTTCCACTTTATTTGTCTAATGCTGACAAAGGTTATTTTAACGCTGATAAGTGTTAAAATGGACGTTGACAGCAACATGTTAGTTTTGTGGTTTTGATCTAATTATGTAGGCATTATGCGCATTGAACAAATCGATACAGAGTTGCTTATAGATCTTTGGAGTTTCTTAGGAGT
Source organism: Glebionis coronaria (assembly GCA_025667525.1). Lineage (NCBI taxonomy): Eukaryota > Viridiplantae > Streptophyta > Magnoliopsida > Asterales > Asteraceae > Glebionis > Glebionis coronaria. Next base: position 8,987,777 of record CM046881.1, on the reverse strand, counting down.
GTGTTCAAGTTTATGGATGATGGTTGGAATGTTTACATTCCTATCTTGGCATAAATTTTTACTACATATTTTCTTTTTGGCAACTTGTATATCATATTTTAAGGGGAGGTTTCAGAAACCTTTAGGACTCTTTGGGTATTCTTATAATACTCTTATCACAATTCTAGATTGTGTCCACTGATGAGTACGAGTTAGTTTACTAAATCGTGAGGCACTGTAGCATGCAAAGTTGATATACTTTGCATGTTGCCAAGAACTTTTTAGCTAGAATTAGTTGAGGTCGGTTGGGAGACTTGGGAATGATTTTATTGGGCTTACTTGGGAAGTTACAAAGGATTTTATGAGATATCTTCATTGTGAAGAACTTTGGTTAGCAAGGGACACTTGAGGACAATTATGTCTATCTTGCTTAAGCAAGTGAGCATATTTGGACAGTGATTGCCGCCCTATAGTGATTTTCAGTCTATTAGTTATCTTCACTAGGATAAATTACTTTGTTAAGGTCCTTTTTCTTTTTAATTATTTTTATTTTTGGACGCTGACACTTTTCTTTCCAAACGTTGTTAAGACCAATTTTGACGTTGACATGGCAATTTCCAACGTTGACAAGAATATAGCCGTTGGGCGCTGATATGTTATTTTTTACCGTTGATAGACGTTGGGTCCTACCCAGTTGTTATTTTTGACGAAAATATAGGCTGTAATTTTAGGAGTTGGTAACTTTTTATTAATGCTAGAGATAAGTTATATATTTTCAAGATTTTCATGATTGTATTTTGAATATAACTGCCTCATGTTTTGACCAATCACATATTTTTACCTCTCCTATATATTTGGCTCATTTATTTGAAACAAGGTAACTGCTTATTCTTGTCTAACTAAATTTTCTCAAACCTTCATCTTCCATAACTTTTATCATAACTTTCTTCATCAATGGCCCCTAAGTTTAAACCTAGAGATTTGGAATCGGGTTCAGAAGTTAACACAATATGATAGCTTATTTATAGGTTGATCATACTCTGTTTCCTCTATATACTCAGATGGTTGAGTATTTGAATGTATCCCCTTTAAGGTATGCACTTTCTCATGCTCCCTCTTATCCCTGTCACACACATTAAATAGTTTTAGAATATTGTCACTTCCTCAACAGTTAATAATGTGACTACATTGACTGCTATTGTCCATGGGGTTCCATGGGTGATTACTGAACCTTTGGTTCGCCAAGCTTTACATCTTAATGATGTAGATGGTATAACCAACCTACCCATTGCAGAGCTAGAACAAGGACTCCAAGCTTTGGGTTATCCTTTGCCTGAAGATGGCCATTTAAACAAATATACAAAACAAGAATTTTCCCCAGCTTGGAAGTACATAATACATGTCATTCTTCAATGTTTGAGTCCTAAATGTACTACACACAATGAAATAAACTAATCTGTAGGGAGTGCCATTGTGTGTATTGCTACTGGGAAAAAATATAACTTTTCAAAAATGATTTTTGATGGCATGTGTCATAATAAGGGAAGCAAGATGACTCTTGCTTACCCAAGGTTTTCACAAATGATCTTTGATTTACAAGCATACTGCAATAGGGATGATGATGATTTTTATACGATCTCTGTTCAAAAAAGCAATTTTTAGGAAGATGAACTCTGAACCTTTTTGAGACTTTCCCCTTACCCAAGCCATGCTTCCTGTTATTGCAACATCACAACCCCAACCAGATCCTCAACCACAGCTAGACCCATTTCCTGAACAACCACCATCACCCCAACACAAGGAAGTTGACCAAGAACCATTCAACGCTGACACTTTAATTATTGGCATTGACGCACCAAATCCAAACGTTGATACCCTTTTTCCACAAACCTAAACACTTCTTAACCTTCAAACAGACACCCAATTAACTCCATCTTCTACACCTCATGAATTTAGGTTGGTAAAATGCCAAAGGACTGCTAGAGTGTTCTCCTCTAGTGGTCCTAACCATGTTGCAGAGAGAACCACCACCACAAGTGTGGTTGGTGATATGGGTGGGGCTGGGACTATTGGTTCTAGCTTAGAAGTTGGCCAAGACCGTCCTAAGATTATTAAGACCCCATCCATGCCCCATGAATCTACTTTGGTAGGTGAAATTCCCATTCTAGAGGAGGGAAGATTGGAACCTTATACATTGTTGGAATTGACGGCTGTCTACATTAGCTTGCAAAAGCAAAATACAGACCTTGTACATACTGTCAACGCACAAGGCCTTGAACTCAATAAATTAAGGGAGAGGATTGTTATTTTGGAAGGTGCTAACATTAGACGTAGGGAGGAGGATTTTTACAAAAGGGAGGATGAGCAGGTACATGTTAGTGATAAAGGCTCACATGAAGGTGATTCTTTGGGTGTAGTTGAGGCTCTAACAGATTTGAAGAGGCAACCTGGTTTTGATGCTTCATTGGTTACCCCTACAAATTTAAATTTGTCTTTTACTGAAATGTTGGAGCAATTGACAAAGCCAAGCGCTGACAAGAGTAAAGTAAGCGTTGACATTCATGTTTTGTACGTTGATAAACCTACATATATGGTTGATGTATCCCAGTCATCAACTATCATCAAGGAGGTGTCTACACAGGTACCATCAACTTCTTTGCCCACTATTGATGTATTAGATAAAGGTAAAGGGATTATGGTAGAAGTAGAAATTCCCAAGGATGCAGCCCAAGTACATTTTGATTCCATTTTGGCTGCACAACTTGAGGAAAAGGAGAGGATGAAGGAGACTGCTATTGAGAATAAGGAGGGTAGTGATGATGAAAGTACTGATTCAAGTGTGATGATCATTGTAGATCCAGAAAGGCTTGAATATGGTGATGAGTTGGCTAAGGAACGACTTGAAGAGTTGAAAATGCAAGTTGATTATGATATGCCTTAAGTAGCTAGTATGTACTTTGCATGGGAAAATAAGGTTATGGAGAATCCAGACTTGACCATTTCAGATCAAATTTGGGGTTTGGAGATTCTTCTAAGAGTACAAAGTGATTGCAAGGTAATTTTGAAATATAGGGCTAGCAAGGTTCTTTCACAGACCAAGAAGGATAGAAGGGATCTCTATTATATGATTCTTAGATGTCATCAAGGGGGATGGACTTTCAAGAAGTTACAGGGTTTGTCCTTTGATGAATTGCGGTTTCGTGCATATCCTATATGGGCAAGTCTTCAAGAGCAAAAAACTATCAGACTCCTTTCTGATGAAAGGAAGGAAGAACTTGAAGAGGAGATGTAGATCCAAAAGGATTTAGTTGCACCAAGGCCTGTGAAGAAGGGACTTCCAATTGAGTTCACAGAAAATTTGGATAGAGTAAATCCTAGTGAAGCAGTTATTAGAAAGAGTATTAAGCTCTCACCTTTGGAAGCTTCACATATTGCAGAAGTGTTACCTTTTGATTCCAGAAACCCTATAGTTTACTATGAAGAAGATGCAAGTGGGTTTTGGATGATTGGCAGATATGGAAAGAAGGTACATACTTTCACTACTCTTATCTCTTTGTTTGCAAGCCTAGATAGAGAAGACTTGGTAGATCTTTGGAGATTTATGAAGACCAGGTATGAAGCTGAAGCACCAACTTTAGTTAATGGAATAAAGATTTGGTCCACATTCAAGAGAATGTGTGAGCCAAATGATGCAAATCCAATATGGTTGGATCTTGATGATATCAGTGGACTTCAATGGCGTCTACATTTAGCAGCCGGTGTTTATCATTTGAGTACTACAAAGTTTTCTAAATATCTTCTTGTGGATGCTGAATATCCCATGTCCAAAGAAGTTTTGAAGAAAATGGTGTCAACACAGCTGGAGATGGATTGCACAAGTGATGTTGGCAAGGATTTAATTAGGTTTATTTATTTCCTAATTAAAATAAGAATCCTCCTTGTACTTAGTTTATATTCAGAAACTTGATTACTAGAGTAGACATCAAGTTTAGGGGAGGATTGTTGGGAATAAAATGAGCCGAGACACTTAGACACTGACAAGAGTTCATTGGGCGTTGATAGGAAGAAATCAAGTGTTGACAGATCAAGCGTTGACAAGAAGGAAACAAGCGTTGATGAGAGGAAGTCCAAGCAATGATAGAATACTTAGTCTACACGTTTTATATTTCTAGTAAAGATATGTTCAACAATGTATTTTCTATACTTATCTTTACCTAGAATAGCTGATAGATAGAATTTTGTGCAAGGCTACTTAATCTATAAAAGGAGGCCTTTGGGTTTTAGTTATATACGCTATTTTAAACACTTCCATTGTACAAAAGTTCGATCATCAATCAAAGTGAAAGTTTTGTAACACTCTCAAATTTCATATCGGTACAACGGAAGTGTCTTTAGAGTGTTACGGGATAGCACAATAACTCCAATCATAGACAACACATAAAAATGGTTGTACAAGGTTTAACATACATTCATTCGAAATAAAAGTTTCAAGTGTACAACAGGTCCCAAATTATACAGGTCATTAAGTTTACAAAACATAAATCGAATGAACAGTTTTTATGTAACACCCCTAAATTTATACAATTCAATACAACGGAAGACTCGTTGGTGTTACGGGATAACACATTACTCACATTATAGACAACGCTTAAAAATCGCGTCGTTTAATAATAAAGCATTTCCATTCATAAATATCAAATTTACATAGGTCCCAAGTCATTGTATTTCATACAGGTTTTACAAAAGATTTGAATGGAAATTGTTATTTAAGTGCGGGCCATGAATTCTTTGTTGTCTTCACGAGAATTACCTTCAAGTACCTGAGACAAAACATGTTAAAAGAAAAGTTCAGCGATAACGCCGAGTGAATTCATAGAGTTTAATAAAACCATCAATATATAATCGGCATATAATTATTACCGAAAACCATTTTGTACAAATCTTTGTAATAGGCCATAAAATAGCCAAAGTCATTTTATACAAATCCTTATCAAAAATCATAATATAGGTTGTTGCCTTCAAAACCAATATACGAACCATTTTCGTAAAAACATCATACAATACGTTTTATAACGTTGTATAAAGTTAAATAAAAACCGTTATATGGATATGGTTATATAAAACCAAAACACGAACATAATATCAATAATAAGACCCTGTATTGCTAGTCAGGCAATATATCGTAATTCAATGCATAAAGAAGTATTTCGTTATTTTTGGATTATTATAAGCCGCATGACATTGTTACCTTACTACAACAAACAACGGGTAGCTAGCCCGAAACTCAATTTGCCCATCTAAATTAGCGTGTCGTCACAATAATCACGCTTGTGTAAATCTTCTCATATATAAATTCGCTTACCAATCAATGTGGCATGATGGGGATCAACCGTCAAGGCGCGAACTGGGGTGATCCTCCCCAAATAGTACTATTATATGCACAAGCGTCTACCAAATCCCGGTAGTTCACAATTCATGCTAATGGGACTTTTAGTGAAATAACCTAACTTTAATAATCTATTTTATTTCATACGACGGGTCATATAATCATTCATCGGGTCATACAATCATTCGGGTCCAAATCAATAAACAAACAATTGGGACAACTAGTGTCCTATTTCATAAAAACTAACATGTTATCTCCCTCGCGGGTTTATAAAACATTTCATAAAAACATTTAAAAGAGTGGGAGGCTATGAACTCACGTTGATGTGGGAAGGCGGTTATCGGTAATTTGGATGTACGGTACGTGCTTCAATCACGGAAACCTAGACAAATAATACTTGTCTTAGACTCTTGTCCAATGACTTTATAAAAATAACAATTATATATACATATGATGATTTTATACATATGATGATGATCAAGTGGGATTGTACATTTTTTACTCATTCATTATAGTGTTTATGTGTTGGTAACATTTTTATACTAGTTTTACTTATTTACATGTTTTAGACCCAGTAAGCCTATTACAAGCCCAATACTTTATATTAGTCCATTTTACACCTTTATTATCAGTTTATGCTTTTCATGTTGGGCCCAAGTGGGTTAAGCCCAATAAGTAAATTTATAAGTGTTTAGTCCATTTAGTTGGATTATTAGTCCAATAATGCTAACTTAGCCCGTTAATGTCCGTATGTTATATTGTTCGGGTTTTATCGATTTTTACTTGTATTAAGTACTTATATATCATTATATGACTTTTAAAATGTTTACATTATACGGGTCCGATAGTCTAAGTTTTAATTGACGAAAAACGTAAATTTTACGGTACTAGCCGAAAAGACGTAAAAATCATGTTTATTGTTTTTATAACTTATAAAACTTACCAAACTACCATTTTTATATAATGTCCATTTATTTATCCTTATACATATTTATATAAATGAAATATATAAGTTAGTGGGTTTTAATTTCACATTTTATACTATATTATTTTGAGTGCTTATATAATACTATTAAACTTTAATTTCACAAAATCTGATTTTTAGTTTCACTTGCACCATTTTTATCATATCTTGAGTTCTATAAAGAGATAGAAGCTAATTTTTTAGTGACATAAACTTCATATTATGTGCTACAAATAAGTTAGTTATAGCTACTTCTCAATCCATGTCTAAGTATCCTTAACAGTCCCTACAAAACAGACTATTCAGATTGATACACTAATTTTGTTTTGATCATATCTCACTCATTTTATTGATTTTATTGCATGGCCAACTCTCACATGTTTATAACACCTAGTAATTACTGTAAATGGATTCCACTATGCCATTTTATCAGTTTATATATTGGTTACTTACTGTTTTTATACAGCCAACTTATTAAGCATGATTTTAACATTCTTACATATGGTTTTCTATCTTCTTAACCATGTTTATCAACACATGATCCCCACACAATATTTTTATCATCATTCATCATCATATACATATACATAAATAAAGAAAATACAAGATTACATAATCAAAATAACAAGAGGATAGGAAGAACAATCTCTATACCACCATTAGTGATGAAAAGATGAGGTTTTTGATGAACAAGACTTGGTTTTGGGTAACCAATCTTATGAGATATCAACACTACTTCTAGGGTCACCAAGTATTTGTAGATTCCTCCAAAAACCAGCCCTTGTTCTTCATGAAAACTCCTTGAGAAATCAGCCCCAAAGTCCCTTGAAAACTCCTTTTTATATGTTAAGATCACCTCCAATCTTTATAACTTCAATGGGTTTTCATCATATGTAAATTATACATATGATTTATGGTTGAATTTTTTGATGAAAATGGTGATTTAGGGGGGTTATGGGACGTCCAAAAGGGAGAGAGAAGAGAGAGATTGAAACTTTTTACTAGTTTGCATGTTATGAGAAAATGGTAAAGGCTTAGATGGTTTTTGTTAAGTGGTTTAGGTAGTATAAGGATAAGTGTCCTTAAGGCTAGTATAAAAGTGACACCAAAGAGGTGTTAGTGGCTTGCCTTGGCCACCCATAGCGGGGGTGAGGCAAGTGTAAACTTGTCTCATCTCCACTAATTTACGGGTACTCCTCGATTCTAGTTTCTTCTATTTGCGTGCCCTCGGGTCATTTTACGAAAAACGTTTTTATAAATTATGAATCAACAACACAAAACGAATCTAATAAAAATTGTCTCATCAAAAACGGAGTTCAAAAACGTAAATACGTAATCCTAAGGTTTCCGGTTTAGTCGTAAAGGACGTTAAATTATAATCGTAAGTCCTAATCTCTTCTCGTAAATTTGTGAGTTTATGAACCAACACAAATTTAAAATTCCAAAATAATATTCACGGATAAATTTATTGCCTGAAATGTCGGACTGTCACCAAAACGGTGTATGTAAACGTAAGCACGTAACGTAGAATCCTCCGGTTTAGACGTAGTCGATGCTACTTCAAGACGTAAATCCAAATTTCTTCCCAAAAATAAGTGAGTTCATAATATAACATTAAAATAATGTTTTTAAATAATATTTGGGAATAAAATATAAACCATAAATTGACGGATTGTCACAGAATTTACCCCTAAACAGGATCTTTGTCCTCAAAGATCATCTTATCTTACTACTCGCTTCTTATAGAGTTAAAGCCATGTGGGTATTTCCTCCACATTCGGTCTTTTCCCACAAGTGTAAATCATTAAAATATGCGAGTTTCATCAAACATAACTACGGGAATAAGATCAGGCTTAATGTTGACTTACTTTCTCTATCCATGATGTTCACGGGTTTTTGATGAATGCAACTTTTCGCCAATCTAAACTTCATCAAGAAGTGATCAGATTCTCACTTGATAGACATTTTATCAAGTTCGATATACGAAACATAATTCACGCAGTTCTTGAAGTCCTAGGGTAGATCCAGCTTATATGCCTTTCAAACCAATCTTTTACATCATCTCAATGGTCTCATACAACGGGGACTTATTTCCCATGATCTTTCAGATCATCAATTTACTTCTCCATGTTTAAAATTTTTGGCATAACTTCGCTACCCATCTGGCACTTCAAGATCTACACTTCATATTCACATAACCTTCTGCCTTCTACCGGCAGTCAATAATTAGATCCTAATTTCAATAACCATTTCAGGTCTCGCGAGTCGGGTATTTTGTAAGGTTAGGTTTGTCATCATAGGCAACCTTAAACCTAAAAGACATGTCAAACTCACAATGGGTGTATGTCGGGTGTCTTCATCCCATCTCCTGCTTACAGATGCTCTAATATATATCGTCACAAGATTCGATCTCGATCCTAATACGATAATTATCAATGATAATCTCTACAAAGGAAAGCGATTATACGGTTTATTACCAAAGGTCAATCATTCTAACATAAAACAACACTTATAGTATTTTGTATCGTTACTTTACCTCGTCCCTTCGATTGGGGTGGTATACAGTACTCTCATCAAGATTCGTTCACAATGACTTCTGAGAAAATCTCTAGAAATTCGATGTGAAGCGAGGATCTTGATAGAGATGATCGATACAGGCACACCATGCTTACATAACTCCTTTAAATACAAAGAGTCAATTTCTTCATCGAGAATTTATCATTAACGGGAATGATATTAGCAGATTTGGTCAGTCTGTCGACTATGACCCAAATCGAATCAAATTCAAATGATGACCTTTGCAACAGTTAGACATTTACTAATGTATGAGGCGATGTCTGCCTTCATACTTTTCCATCAGTACAACTTCTTCAGATAAAGATACATTTAGTCAGAAATGCCATGAATAGAATACTTATACTTACGAGATTCCAACATGACTACATATCAAAATCTCCATATTTAGGCGACCACAAGTGGCCTTTTAATCATTTAGCGCCATCGGCTCCTCAATTCTAATGGTTCACATTAGCCGCGAACCCCCTTTTATTATTTATATTATCCTCCTTACAAGCATCAATTATTTCTAAATTGCTCGGCAATTTATTTTGCACAATCATTATTAAGAAATACATCCTAATTGGTTCTTTATTCTTTCTATATTATGTGTCAGTAATTATATTCACCTTCCTCGATGAAATAAATATCATGATCGTATTTATTCAGAAATTATTCCTTCATATTTTCTAAGTCTTAGTTCTATCTCAACTATTATTTTTATCAGTTTTGCTTGATCCGACGTTTTAAAGCGTCGATAATTATTACACGTAAATTAACAATAAATATAAAGTTTTTATGAAACGTAAACGTTAAAAGTTTAAATTTCTTAGTTCGACCAATTATAATAAAATGTTCAAAACAAATTTGATTTTAATTAATACGATTTTTGCTGATTTATCGAAAATAATTAATAAGATTCGTAAATGTTTGAAAAATCTTTGGTTATACTTTGGTCAAAATTTTCTTAGTTGAAAGCAAAAATTGTCGTTTCAAATTTCAAGTCACAAGTTATATAGTTTCCTCAATTCTTATTAAGTTGTCTAGAAGTACACACAAACATTTACCCCTAAACAGGAGCTTAGTTAAATGTTCTGGGTATAGGGAATAATCCCTCAAAAGTTCTTTCGATAAAACATTTGTCAAAACATTTTTGCACTTTCTTTCTGGTAAAACCCAAAGTTTCAAATGGCTCAAATTTTGAAGAGTCAATATAGATTCCGTTTTCTATTAATCGCACGGTCAAATAATGTAAAGGATTTAGTCTTTAATCACATGTTAAATACTCAAGGTATAGGTTTTCACTACTCGGCCAATTCAGGGCAGTTTATTTATGATTATTAAGTCCTTCCTATTCTTATAAGAAAACAGACGGTCCTTAATGATCACAAGCATGAATTTATCAAATTACAGCCTACACACGTGATTCACCAACTTTATGGATGCTACGTGTGTATTAGTCAATCCAAACGACATCACGTGAAGCTCATAATGTTGATTACAAGTTCTGGATGTAGTAATTGGAATAGATAATCTTTTTCGCGGACGCGAAGTTGATGATAACCATGCCGAGGATCAAATCTTGAATATACGCTAGAACCTTGTAAATGATCGAACAAATCTATCATCTTGGGTAGTGGATATCGATTTCGATCGTCAATTTACTTAGTTCACGGTAGTCAACAAATATAAGGAATAATAACACCATAGGTCTTCATGATGATGAGCTCGGTTGAATAAAAGCTTTCTCTGACAACTCTCTCAGTTGTACGGTAATTCTTTTAATTCTGATGGTGCTGACGTATCGTGCACACGCCACAGATGCAGCACCAGGAATATAATCAATACCAAATTCAACTTGCCTTAATGGCGGAAGTCTAGGTAATTTACCAGCAAATACCTCCTAAGGTTTCAGACAACGGAAACATCTTTTAACAATTTCATATTAGGTTCTTTCTAGATTATAATATCTATGACTAATTCACAACCATTCACAGTATAATTTCAAGTCTGATGCAGGATATGGTCATCCATCAAGAATTATTTAGATCACTTTTGATAATCAACATCTTATCATTTAGGGGAATTCTACTCGAGTTCCAATCAATTAAGACAATGTCGTCATGTCATAATCATTCAATCCATTCTACTGGCATTATCAACTTTCCAGTTTCATTACCGTTGATAAGATGTGAACTTCTGAAAAGACTAATAATAATTCATAATCCTTCACAAATTCAAGGATATATGGAGACACAACTATCATCAAAAGAGTAATGTTAACGCATAATCTATGCGAGAGAATTTCAAATCAGATACAGACGAAAACATTTAATGAATATGAATATATCCCATGTTTTCATAATTTGAGTACGCATTCGAAAGCTCCTTGGATCGTTACCCAGGTCATTCAAATGAAATCAAATCAAAAGAAATGATAGGAATGTTGATACATCCAGTCGGGTATCAACACTCGGTAATCAGATACTTTTCCTAAGAATCTCACTACGGGAGAATTGGACAAGAAAGAATTGTCAATTGTCAAATAAGACAATTTCCATAGATGAGTAAATTCGACTTAGAAGAATAGATGCTACAGGCACATATGTAAGTGTCCCTAACACTATGTCCATATTTTTCACTTCTTGCAGATCTCATAAAATTTAATTTTTCACAATCTTCAAAGAAAATGTAGTGTTTATTCATTAGTTTTATGGTGACTACTAATCAGCCTTGCATGGTCCATTCCAAATTGTATGTAGGCACGCAACTATATATAATCTCAAGATTAACGATTCAATACTCAGTTCGTTAAAATTTTATCATCATGTTTATAATAAAAACATTTTCATGCTTAATTCTTAAATAAGAATCAAAAATAAATTTACAAAGATTTTCTTTGTTATGAAAACAATTAAGTTTTCCAAGGTGTTTCATAAACAACTTCATTTCGATAACGATTATTTATAAGTCTCACTTTAAATAATCCATATGGTGATGGAAATTAAATTTTTTATCAAGGGATACTGTTTTATATTATAAAAACAATGAGTGATCTGCAAAAGAGTGATGAAAGCTTTTTCACCAAGAACTAACTAAAATATGATAGGAATTGAGATTTAGCCAAATAATCATGAGGTTCATGACCTTGTTGGAGCTCGAAAAGAATAATCCACAACGTAACTCAAATCAAGATGAGTACTTGTTCAATGGTTGCATCACTAATGCGAACATTAGGATGAAGCAATAAAGTATAGATAACATCGATACATGTAGAATTTAGCTATCAATGGTAGTCTTTTCATTAATCACAAACAAGTCAAAATTGTACTATAACACATTATGTGTCACTATGTCATACAATTCCAAGAACTCATCCTACCAACTGATGTCTCAGTTAAGTTAGGGATTATTTTTAAAAGATACCACAATGAATACTAATCTACAAGAGTCATTAGGTGTTCCACATGTCCCGAAAGATCCATCGGTCCCAATTCAGAAGAAGATCTCTTCAATTTATTTCTTGGACACTGGGCATCCTCGTTAGTGGACAATGGCATAGGAACAACTCTTAACACGAACCAACAAACATTTAAAACCTTATAATTCAATCACAGGACTTAACGATTTCCTCTTGACAATCTCGTATTCCATACGAGTTAAATTTTTACTTCATTCAAGTTTTTAATCAACTTATACTCAATGCAACATCCTACCTCATTTTCCAATACTTTCGACCTTATTCATAAACCTTAAAAGGGCAATAAAAGCTCGATATGGTCAACACTTAATTTCCAATCCTATAGCTCTTACAACAATAATTATCAAATGAGTCACTAGTATGAAATGACTCACACATTCAATTAGACTTCTCGGAAAGGTATTAGTGGCATGAGGCTTAATGACAGCCTCAAGTGCAACATTCACCCTTTCGATTTCAACTTTAAGAATTGGGTGACAACGAATCAGATGACACCTTTCCAGGTGGTAACGTTTTGTCAAACTCCACTCTATAAGGAAAGATCGTCATGGCATCGATATCAGATTTAATCTCGCCAATTCTTCTTCAATTTCAAAATCAACTAATATCTACATTTCTACGAATATCAACCATTTTGTTGGGATTATAAACATCCACAACTTGGTTTAGATCTAGGATAGGTAGAATTCCTACGGGAATAGCTTCGATTGATTTACTAGGGGAGTTAGGGTTCCTTGTAACAACCTACGTCGTATAAATACCTCGTATAAATATAGAAATAATCATCAAAAAATCATGTAATCAAATTACATCATATGTATATATATAATCCAAGTTATATATATATATATATTAAAATAACACTTCTCAGTCAGGCCTAGTCGGTAACTCGGGAATTCTTCGGCACCATTATAGTCAAAAGATTTTTAGACATTTTGTGAAAAATGTTTATAGTTAAAAGATTTTGAAATGTTTTATTCAAAACCTTAGTTTTAAAAATCTTTTGTTCTCTATAACGAGAGCTCTGGTACCAAACTGTAACACCCCCAAATTTATACAATTCAATACAGCGGAAGACTCGTTGGTGTTACGGGATAGCACATTACTCACATCATAGACAACGCTTAAAAATCGCGTCGTTTAATAATAAAGCATTTCCATTCATAAATATCAAATTTACATAGGTCCCAAGTCATTGTATTTCATACAAGTTTTACAGAAGATTTGAATGGAAATTGTTATTTAAGTGCGGGCCATTAATTCTTTGTTGTCTTCCTGAGAATTACCTTCAAGTACCTGAGACAAAACATGTTAAAAGAAAAGGTCAGCGATAATGCCGAGTGAATTCATAAAGTTTAATAAAACCATAAATATATCATCGGCATATAATTATTACCGAAAACCATTTTGTACAAATCTTTGTAATAGGCCATAAAATAGCCAAAGTCATTTTATACAAATCCTTATCAAAAATCATAATATAGGTTGTTGCCTTCAAAATCAATATACGAACCAATGTCGTAAAAACATCATACAATACGTTTTATTACGTTGTATAAAGTTAAATAAAAACCGTTATATGGATATGGTTATATAAAACCAAAACACAAACATAATATCAATAATAAGACCATGTATTGCTAGTCAGGCAATATATCGTAATTCAATGCATAAAGCAGTATTTCGTTATTTTTGGATTATTATAAGCCGCATGACATTGTTACCTTACTACAACAAACAACGGGTAGCTAGGCCGAAACTCAATTTGCCCATCTAACTTAGCGTGTCGTCACAATAATCACGCTTGTGTAAATCTTCTCATACATAAATTCGCTTACCAATCAATGTGGCACGACGGGGATCAACCGTCAAGGCGCGAACTGGGGTGATCCTCCCCAAATAGTACTATTATATGCATAAGCGTCTACCAAATCCCGGTAGTTCACAATTCATGCTAATGGGACTTTTAGTGACATAACCTAACTTTAATAATCCATTTTATTTCATACTTCGAGTCATATAATCATTCATCGGGTCATACAATCATTCGGGTCCAAATCAATAAACAAACAATTGGGACAACTAGTGTCCTATTTCATAAAAACTAACATGTTATCTCCCTCGCGGGTTTATAAAACATTTCATAAAAACATTTAAAAGAGTGCGAGGCTATGAACTCACGTTGATGTGGGAAGGCGGTTATCGGCGATTTGGATGTATGGTACGTGCTTCAATCACGGAAACCTAGACAAATAATACTTGTCTTAGACTCTTGTCCAATGACATTATAAAAATAACAATTATATATACATATGATGATTTTATAAATATGATGATGATCAAGTGGGATTGTACATTTTTTACTCATTCATTATAGTGTTTATGTGTTGCTAACATTTTTATACTAGTTTTACTAGTTTTACTTATTTACATGTTTTAGACCCAATAAGCCTATTACAAGCCCAATAATTTATATTAGTCCATTTTACACCTTTATTATCAGTATTATACTTTTCATGTTGGGCCCAAGTGGGTTAAGCCGAATAAGTAAATTTATAAGTGTTTAGTCCATTTAGTTGGATTATTAGTCCAATAATGCTAACTTAGCCCGTTAATGTCCGTATGTTATATAGTTCGGGTTTTATAGATTTTTACTTGTATTAAGTACTTATATATAATTATATGACTTTTAAAAAGTTTACATTAGACGGGTCCGATCGTCTAAGTTTTAATTGACGAAAAACGTAAATTTTACGGTACTAGCCGAAAAGACGTAAAAATCATGTTTATAGTTGTTATAACTTAGAAAACTTACCAAACTACCATTTTTATATAATGTCCATTTATTTATCCTTATACATATTTATATAAATGAAATATATAAGTTAGTGGGTTTTAATTTCACATTTTATACTATATTATTTTGAGTGCTTATATAATACTATTAAACTTTAATTTCACAAAATCTGATTCTTAGTTTCACTTGCACCATTTTTATCATATCTTGAGTTCTATAAGGAGATAGAAGCTCATTTTTGGATGACATAAACTTCATATTATGTGCTACAAATAAGTTAGTTATAGCTACTTCTCAATCCATGTATAAGTATCCTTAAGAGTCCCTACAAAACAGACTATTCAGATTGATACACTAATTTTGTTTTGATCATATCTCACTCATTTTGATGATTCCATTGCATGGCCAACTCTCACATGTGTATAACACCTAATACTTACTGTAAATGGATTCCACTATGCCATTTTATCAGTTTATCATTTGGTTACTTGCTATTTTTATACAGCCAACTTATTAAGCAAGATTTTAACATTCTTACATATGGTTTTCCATCTTCTTAACCATGTTTATCAACACATGATCCCCACAAAATATTTTTATCATCGTTCATCATCATATATATATATACATAAATAAAGAAAATACAAGATTACATAATCAAAATAACAAGAGGATAGGAAGAACAGTATCTATACCACCATTAGTGATGAAAAGATGAGGTTTTTGATGAACAAGACTTGGTTTTGGGTAACCAATCTTATGAGATATCAACACCATTCTAGGGTCACCAAGTATTTGTAGATGCCTCCAAAAATCAGCCCTTGTTCTTCATGAAAACTCCTTGAGAAATCAGCCCCAAAGTCCCTTGAAAACTTCTTTTTACATGTTAAGATCACCTCCAATCTTCATAACTTCAATGGGTTTTTATCATATGTAAATTATACATATGATTTATGGTTGAATTTTTTGATGAAAATTGTGATTTAGGGGGTTATGGGACGTCCAAAAGGGAGAGAGAATAGAGAGATTGAAACTTTTTACTAGTTTGCATGTTATGAGAAAATGGCAAAGGCTTAGATGGTTTTTGTTAAGTGGTTTAGGTAGTATAAGGACAAGTGTCCTTAAGGCTAGTATAAAAGTGACACCAAAGAGGTGTTGGTGGCTTGCCTTGGCCACCCATAGTGGGGGTGACGCAAGTGTAAACTTGTCTCATCTCCACTAATTTACGGGTACTCCTCGATTCTAGTTTCTTCAATTTGCGTGCCCTCGGGTCGTTTTACGAAAAACGTTTTTATAAATTATGAATCAACGGCACAAAACGAATCTAATAAAAATTGTCTCATCAAAAACGAATTTCAAAAACGTAAATACGTAATCCTAAGGTTTCCGGTTTAGTCGTAAAGGACGTTAAATTATAATCGTAAGTCCTAATCTCTTCTCTTAAATTTGTGAGTTTATGAACCAACACAAATTTAAATTTATTTTTATCCTTATACATATTTATATAAATGAAATATATAAGTTAGTGGGTTTTAATTTCACATTTTATACTATATTATTTTGAGTGCTTATATAATACTATTAAACTTTAATTTCACAAAATCTGATTTTTAGTTTCACTTGCACCATTTTTATCATATCTTGAGTTCTATAAAGAGATAGAAGCTAATTTTTTAGTGAAATAAACTTCATATTATGTGCTACAAATAAGTTAGTTATAGCTACTTCTCAATCCATGTCTAAGTATCCTTAACAGTCCCTACAAAACAGACTATTCAGATTGATACACTAATTTTGTTTTGATCATATCTCACTCATTTTATTGATTTTATTGCATGGCCAACTCTCACATGTTTATAACACCTAGTAATTACTGTAAATGGATTCCACTATGCCATTTTATCAGTTTATATATTGGTTACTTACTGTTTTTATACAGCCAACTTATTAAGCATGATTTTAACATTCTTACATATGGTTTTCTATCTTCTTAACCATGTTTATCAACACATGATCCCCACACAATATTTTTATCATCATTCATCATCATATACATATACATAAATAAAGAAAATACAAGATTACATAATCAAAATAACAAGAGGATAGGAAGAACAATCTCTATACCACCATTAGTGATGAAAAGATGAGGTTTTTGATGAACAAGACTTGGTTTTGGGTAACCAATCTTATGAGATATCAACACTACTTCTAGGGTCACCAAGTATTTGTAGATTCCTCCAAAAACCAGCCCTTGTTCTTCATGAAAACTCCTTGAGAAATCAGCCCCAAAGTCCCTTGAAAACTCCTTTTTATATGTTAAGATCACCTCCAATCTTTATAACTTCAATGGGTTTTCATCATATGTAAATTATACATATGATTTATGGTTGAATTTTTTGATGAAAATGGTGATTTAGGGGGGTTATGGGACGTCCAAAAGGGAGAGAGAAGAGAGAGATTGAAACTTTTTACTAGTTTGCATGTTATGAGAAAATGGTAAAGGCTTAGATGGTTTTTGTTAAGTGGTTTAGGTAGTATAAGGATAAGTGTCCTTAAGGCTAGTATAAAAGTGACACCAAAGAGGTGTTAGTGGCTTACCTTGGCCACCCATAGCGGGGGTGAGGCAAGTGTAAACTTGTCTCATCTCCACTAATTTACGGGTACTCCTCGATTCTAGTTTCTTCTATTTGCGTGCCCTCGGGTCATTTTACGAAAAACGTTTTTATAAATTATGAATCAACGACACAAAACGAATCTAATAAAAATTGTCTCATCAAAAACGGAGTTCAAAAACGTAAATACGTAATCCTAAGGTTTCCGGTTTAGTCGTAAAGGACGTTAAATTATAATCGTAAGTCCTAATCTCTTCTCGTAAATTTGTGAGTTTATGAACCAACACAAATTTAAAATTCCAAAATAATATTCACTGATAAATTTATTGCCTGAAATGTCGGACTGTCACCAAAACGGTGTATGTAAACGTAAGCACGTAACGTAGAATCCTCCGGTTTAGACGTAGTCGATGCTACTTCAAGACGTAAATCCAAATTTCTTCCCAAAAATAAGTGAGTTCATAATATAACATTAAAATAATGTTTTTAAATAATATTTGGGAATAAAATATAAACCATAAATTGACGGATTGTCACAGAATTTACCCCTAAACAGGATCTTTGTCCTCAAAGATCATCTTATCTTACTACTCGCTTCTTATAGAGTTAAAGCCATGTGGGTATTTCCTCCACATTCGGTCTTTTCCCACAAGTGTAAATCATTAAAATATGCGAGTTTCATCAAACATAACTACGGGAATAAGATCAGGCTTAATGTTGTCTTACTTTCTCTATCCATGATGTTCATGGGTTTTTGATGAATGCAACTTTTCGCCAATCTAAACTTCATCAAGAAGTGATCAGATTCTCACTTGATAGACATTTTATCAAGTTCGATATACGAAACATAATTCACGCAGTTCTTGAAGTCCTAGGGTAGATCCAGCTTATATGCCTTTCAAACCAATCTTTTACATCATCTCAATGGTCTCATACAACGGGGACTTATTTCCCATGATCTTTCAGATCATCAATTTACTTCTCCATGTTTAAAATTTTTGGCATAACTTCGCTACCCATCTGGCACTTCAAGATCTGCACTTCATATTCACATAACCTTCTGCCTTCTACCGGCAGTCAATAATTAGATCCTAATTTCAATAACCATTTCAGGTCTCGCGAGTCGGGTATTTTGTAAGGTTAGGTTTGTCATCATAGGCAACCTTAAACCTAAAAGACATGTCAAACTCACAATGGGTGTATGTCGGGTGTCTTCATCCCATCTCCTGCTTACAGATGCTCTAATATATATCGTCACAAGATTCGATCTCGATCCTAATACGATAATTATCAATGATAATCTCTACAAAGGAAAGCGATTATACGGTTTATTACCAAAGGTCAATCATTCTAACATAAAACAACACTTATAGTATTTTGTATCGTTACTTTACCTCGTCCCTTCGATTGGGGTGGTATACAGTACTTTCATCAAGATTCGTTCACAATGACTTCTGAGAAAATCTCTAGAAATTCGATGTGAAGCGAGGATCTTGATAGAGATGATCGATACAGGCACACCATGCTTACATAACTCCTTTAAATACAAAGAGTCAATTTCTTCATCGAGAATTTATCATTAACGGGAATGATATTAGCAGATTTGGTCAGTCTGTCGACTATGACCCAAATCGAATCAAATTCAAATGATGACCTTTGCAACAGTTAGACATTTACTAATGTATGAGGCGATGTCTGCCTTCATACTTTTCCATCAGTACAACTTCTTCAGATAAAGATACATTTAGTCAGAAATGTCATGAATAGAATACTTATACTTACGAGATTCCAACATGACTACATATCAAAATCTCCATATTTAGGCAACCACAAGTGGCCTTTTAATCATTTAGCGCCATCGGCTCCTCAATTCTAATGGTTCACATTAGCCGCGAACCCCCTTTTATTATTTATATTATCCTCCTTACAAGCATCAATTATTTCTAAATTGCTCGGCAATTTATTTTGCACAATCATTATTAAGAAATACATCCTAATTGGTTCTTTATTCTTTCTATATTATGTGTCAGTAATTATATTCACCTTCCTCGATGAAATAAATATCATGATCGTATTTATTCAGAAATTATTCCTTCATATTTTCTAAGTCTTAGTTCTATCTCAACTATTATTTTTATCAGTTTTGCTTGATCCGACGTTTTAAAGCGTCGATAATTATTACACGTAAATTAACAATAAATATAAAGTTTTTATGAAACATAAACGTTAAAAGTTTAAATTTCTTAGTTCGACCAATTATAATAAAATGTTCAAAACAAATTTGATTTTAATTAATATGATTTTTGCTGATTTATCGAAAATAATTGATAAGATTCGTAAATGTTTGAAAAATATTTGGTTATACTTTGGTCAAAATTTTCTTAGTTGAAAGCAAAAATTGTCGTTTCAAATTTCAAGTCACAAGTTATATAGTTTCCTCAATTCTTATTAAGTTGTCTAGAAGTACACACAAACATTTACCCCTAAACAGGAGCTTAGTTAAATGTTCTGGGTATAGGGAATAATCCCTCAAAAGTTCTTTCGATAAAACATTTGTCAAAACATTTTTGCACTTTCTTTTTGGTAAAACCCAAAGTTTCAAATGGCTCAAATTTTGAAGAGTCAATATAGATTCCGTTTTCTATTAATCGCACGGTCAAATAATGTAAAGGATTTAGTCTTTAATCACATGTTAAATACTCAAGGTATAGGTTTTCACTACTCGGCCAATTCAGGGCAGTTTATTTATGATTATTAAGTCCTTCCTATTCTTATAAGAAAACAGACGGTCCTTAATGATCACAAGCATGAATTTATCAAATTACAGCCTACACACGTGATTCACCAACTTTATGGATGCTACGTGTGTATTAGTCAATCCAAACGACATCACGTGAAGCTCATAATGTTGATTACAAGTTCTGGATGTAGTAATTGGAATAGATAATCTTTTTCGCGGACGCGAAGTTGATGATAACCATGCCGAGGATCAAATCTTGAATATACGCTAGAACCTTGTAAATGATCGAACAAATCGATCATCTTGGGTAGTGGATATCGATTTCGATCGTCAATTTACTTAGTTCACGGTAGTCAACAAATATAAGGAATAATAACACCATAGGTCTTCATGATGATGAGCTCGGTTGAATAAAAGCTTTCTCTGACAACTCTCTCAGTTGTACGGTAATTCTTTTAATTCTGATGGTGCTGACGTATCGTGCACACGCCACAGATGCAGCACCAGGAATATAATCAATACCAAATTCAACTTGCCTTAATGGCGGAAGTCTAGGTAATTTACCAGCAAATACCTCCTAAGGTTTCAGACAACGGAAACATCTTTTAACAATTTCATATTAGGTTCTTTCTAGATTATAATATCTATGACTAATTCACAACCATTCACAGTATAATTTCAAGTCTGATGCAGGATATGGTCATCCATCAAGAATTATTTAGATCACTTTTGATAATCAACATCTTATCATTTAGGGGAATTCTACTCGAGTTCCAATCAATTAAGACAATGTCGTCATGTCATAATCATTCAATCCATTCTACTGGCATTATCAACTTTCCAGTTTCATTACCGTTGATAAGATGTGAACTTCTGAAAAGACTAATAATAATTCATAATCCTTCACAAATTCAAGGATATATGGAGACACAACTATCATCAAAAGAGTAATGTTAACGCATAATCTATGCGAGAGAATTTCAAATCAGATACAGACGAAAACATTTAATGAATATGAATATATCCCATGTTTTCATAATTTGAGTACGCATTCGAAAGCTCCTTGGATCGTTACCCAGGTCATTCAAATGAAATCAAATCAAAAGAAATGATAGGAATGTTGATACATCCAGTCGGGTATCAACACTCGGTAATCAGATACTTTTCCTAAGAATCTCACTACGGGAGAATTGGACAAGAAAGAATTGTCAATTGTCAAATAAGACAATTTCCACAGATGAGTAAATTCGACTTAGAAGAATAGATGCTACAGGCACATATGTAAGTGTCCCTATGTAAAACCCGTAAAAACAAGGTCATAATTTAATTCTACTTTCCACTATTTTGAAGTATTTTATAACGTTAAATATTATTATGTTTAACGGTTTAAGTTGAAACCGATATTAAATATTATATTTAATATTTTGACGAGTAACGAGGACGACTAGTGATCGCGATACCGACGGATGCCTAAAAATTTTATATTTTATTATCGATTGTTTCGATATTTAATACTTTCGACGATATCGTTTTAATTACGTATCGAGTCGTTATATTATTATTTTTCGTGTGCGTTTAAACTTTTTAGTATTTTTTACGAAACCCGAGTCTCATAAATATTTCAAAATTTACAATTTACGTTTTCTACCCTTTTAAACTATTTTATTCCATTTTCGACCAAAACTATCATATATTGGCAAAACTAGCCCTCCACCCATCATATAATAGCTTATTTCCACCAACTTTTTACACACAATAAACAACATCACAAAGAAATTATCACCTCCTCCCTCTTTCTTCTCCAAACCATCACCCCTACACCACCTAAACATCAAATTTTTATCAAATTTTAGCTTGATCTAATCAAAAACAAATAAAGACCACATCTTAGAATTTTAAGGGCTACATTTTGATACCATTTTCATCAACATGCATGAACTTTGAAATTTTGATCAAGAATGTTGGTGAGTAAAGTTGTTAGATGATGTTGCATGTGATTATCTAGTGATAATCATGTGTATATCATGTTATTTTTGTAAAGAAAATATATTTTTGATTTTGTGTTTTTGATTTAGATGATGATACAAGTGTTAGGATTAAATTTTGGTGATATTAGGATGTTAGAATGATGATACAAGTTGTTGGTTTTGATCAAAAACTTGATTTTGTATGGTTATTAAATGGCCAATTTTAGGCAGTAGGTTTAGAGGCATTTTCGGAAATCTTAAGTCTGAAAATAGGTTGATATTATGGGATTATATTGTAGAGAATTTCGTTAGCTTCGCTTTGATATAAAGTAGGCCTTCTAACTCCAAACGAGGTGGAAGATACACTAGTTTGATTTTCGTGTACCGGGAGACGAGTGTCGACACAATCCGAAAATTGTTGTCGATATTTGGATCGAATCTCGGGGACTATAAAACGAGTTTCAAAATGATTCAAGGGCTGTTCTCAGGCTCCAAGTTTAGTATTTTGAGTCTATTTTTAGATTCAAGTGGCGGTTTTACAAACGGAGTTGTTTAGAATGGTCAAAATGGTTTCGTAAGTCAAGGTCGCTAAACTGTCCGGATTTTGTGATTCAAAGATGAGTCGGGCAGGGAACTTTAGAAGTAAAATCTTTTGATGGGCTCTTGGGAGGACTTTCTACATATAGTAAGTAAGTTCTCTGAGTAGTATCATAAAAAGTTGATATGTTTAAGTATGGAAAAACGGCTTGGACATTTGGTATGTTCCGGCAGATTTTTGTTAAAGGCATAGAACAATAAAATAAAATATATAGGAGAGTGTAATAGTATCACTTGTATCGTTTTCTCTCGAGTTTGTCGTGATTTTATGAGTCGAGTTTTATATTCTTATGTTTGGTTTATTTCTCGAGTCTATTATTAATGAACGCACCTCATTTGATAGGTTGCGGTTCTCGTGTTTGAAAGGCATCATCTATCGTCGGCGATCGTCTCATTACCACTATTGGCTAAGGTGAGTCTATAGCCTCGCTTTATACTAGTTATTAAATGATTTTAAACCCGCGAGGGGGAATACATGTTTTTATAAACTTAGAACACAAGATTTTTATGGTATGCTTTGTCCCTCTATGAATGGACCCGTGGTTGCCTTTAAATTGCATTAAGTGATTGCCTTTGTTAAAACCTCAATTATGGACCGTTAATTAACTTATGATGGGTTAACCGCTAGTACAATTAATAGATCTATGGGGGAAGCCGCCCCGGTTCAGTTTTTGTGGACTTGTCATAGAAGCTTAGGCCCGACGTCCACACTGTTTGAACATATTGTATTGAGAAGTCAGGTATACGGCAATGTACCAATTATCTGGAGGTAACCGACAATTAATAAATCTCTTGTCTTATTAGACTGATATGGGAGTGTCTAAGGGCTCGGTTCCATGAGCTTATTGCAATTTATGCTATATACAATTATCATTGTTGATGCAAATTATTATTTGATGCTTATAAGCATGCCACAAACTTATAATCTTTGCTTGTGGTCAAATTGATTTCATAAATCTATAGATTCACTCGGCATTTTTGTTGATTGTTTTACTCACATGTATTTCAGGTAATCAAGAAGTGGAAGCTTGGAGGTTACGGGGAATGAAGTTGTGCACTGCTTTTGTTGTTCAAACTCTTTGATTTATTTATCGTTCCATTTTCAAAACAAACCAATATGTTGTTTTAACTTATCTTTTGGTAACGATCACTTGGGACTACGCTACTCTGACAAATGTTTTAGGAACGATAAATCTAAAACGTCTCTTTTCGAGTCGTTCTTTATAAATTATGTGTTGTTGTATCATTGTTTAGCACCCAAAGATGTATTCCGCTGCGTGTAAATTTGGGGGTGTTAAAGATTGGTATCAGAGCCATGAGTTATAGAGAACTAGGTCTTTTTCTAAAAACCTAAACTATAACTGTCGGTTTTCTTTTTCAAAGAGTCGGTGCACATGATTTCGCGTGACTTCAGGTTCAAGCTACTTCTGGGATTACAACTTTAGTATACATTATTATGTATGCCTTATTGCTAAGTATTTCTAAATAAATACTATAATCCTTTATCGATATATATTTATGTCGTTAAACTTTTCGATAAAAGTTTATCATTTATTAATGATTAACTTAAATAAATACAATGAATTTACAAGATCTTTCTGTATATATTTTCGAAGTATTTAAATTGATTTTATTGCAAAAATTTTATATTATGACCTTACGTACCTTCATCTGCGCGCGTTACTTTCATTATTTAACCCTTTGAGATATCTACGTAGATATCCAAATCGTCTTCCGGCTATTTGTGCTTGGACGTCTTGAAACATAGTCTCTAGACCATTGTGTAGCTCAATGTGTCCTTGGAATAGACTAACCGCTATTTATTGACATTTATATGTATCGACTCCGAAGTGTATTGTTCACTTATATCTCGGTAACGTCATCGTTATTTCATAAATCATCGTCTAGATTATGGCACTAGAATTGGAATACGATTTTACTTATATAAAATTGTATCATTTGTTTTTCAATAACCTTCTCGCTCCCGGAGTGTAGCATGTTAATGTTCCATTCTTTTCTTGTTATGTTTTGTGTTTTTGACAATCGTGGCACCAAGGAGATTTGCCTACATTGCATTTTGAAATCTAAATTACGAACGTCTTTCACCGTCTTGCTTCCTAAATTTCGTGTTGAATACCTTGAAGCATTTTCTGTCATTCATCATGCTATATATTATTTGATGCTCATTACGAGATTTATTTTTCGTTGTTATAAAATCCACAAGACATGTGTGTATATATGTATATATTTTGAGCCGTTAAGAAGTGTCGAAAAATACACTTTATGCAGAAACTGTAGGGGCAATATAAACAGGTCAAAACTTAAAAGTAAAACTTGCGTTTTTAAAATAAAATAGTCAAACATGCAAAGAACTTGCAGGGGTATTTTGGTCATTTTACATTGGTTTTCAGGTCTCGGGTAAAACTAGAAATTCGTCTGAAACGTCGTTTTGCATCAAAATGCTTTAGACTCTGAGTCTTGGAGATGTCGTTTATCGGGTCAATTAATCGGCTCATATTTAAAAGTTAAATTTGAAAAAAAATAAAAAATTTAACATGAGTTTTAAACGTTTCTAAGCTGTTTTGATTTCATTTGAGATCGTAAAATTTTAACGAATATTATTTTACAAATAACTAATACTAGTTTCATGTGAAAATGTTTAAAAATAGAAACATTACAGGATTAGCTATTACCAGATTAATGGTGTAATTTGAAAATGAATAATATATTTTCTTAAAAGCATGTTGTGTCGAGTATCTTACATAGAATACACATTTGGATTGTTTTATTCTTTTTATATATATGACTCTTTTGTCATTCGATATTATTTTTATTTTTCTTCTAACCTTCCACTGATTTGAGTTGAGTTTTGAAGTTTTGTCTTCACATTCTTCATCGATATTTTTTTTATCACATGTCTCATGGCATTATCGTCTAAACCTTATAACCCTTTGAAAACTTAACAACTTGTAACCATTTCATTGGTTGTTTTATGAGCTACTATTTGCCACTTTTTGCAAACCTTTGGCTACTTTATACGTTGTCATAATGTCACCTTATAAATAAATCTGATATTGTTTTACGATTATTTTCACCAATTGTTTTTACTTTGGTCTTATAAAATACTTTTTATAACATTAAAAGTTGCTTATTGAGTATCTCACAAATTACTTGTAAACTATAAATTCATAAACTATTTTTAAATTCCATTTTACAAATGGCATGGTTTATATAAACATAAGAAACGTAATACTTTTCGACAAAATTGAGCACTGCATTGCTTGCCCTAAATTATACATGGCCTGATCACCTATGTCTAATTTAGAAGGAGCCATGCTAGGCTGAATAGTAGTCACCTTAAAAATCTTGATAATAAAGAACTTTTTACTTGTATTTATGATAAAGATAAATAAAATGTGAAAAGAAGTTTTGAAAACCTTCATATTTTATGCAAGTAGCGCAATTTCTATGCATCCGCATATGTTTTCTTACCTTTCGTTAAACGAATTACGTGATTTTAAGTACGTTTTTACTCGATGATTGTTTTTCCACTTGTTACTTCATTTTGTCTTATAACTGATTTCTTTTGACCGTTCGTCTAATTACTGACTGTTGATAAATGACTTGAAAGTCTCAATGTTTTATCCTTTCTTCTCGTCTAATTTTCTTTATGCGACTGGGTAGACTTTTGGAATGTCTCCGCACGTGAATAATGAGTTATCACTAGAGTAATTTCCGTATATCCGGGATGACGTCCGTTACTCTCGTTTGTCTCGAAATCTACTTTTGTGAACCGTGCTTTGACATCTCTCTTTAAACACTAACATCGTTCATTTGATTTGTTTTAATTACAAGTGATTATTAGGAATTTTATTTTATTAAAATTTTTGTATGGATCTTCTTTCTGATCATGTATCGACCACCGCTAAGTTAACGAGCTGATGTTGGTGAACCACCGACCGCACTAACGAAATTGACAACTTGTTTAATCTATTATTTCTTATTGTCATACCATCAACGCCTTTATTTTATTATTCTCTTTATGAATTCATACGACATTGGCTTCGTCCTCTTTTGTACCGTTGATTTCGTATTAATTGTTAACCATTATTTCCATTCGTATTCGTTTGTTATCTTGTCACATTTCGAAAACCCGAAGGTAACCCATATTTATTTTGGAATGATAAACACCTTTATGTATTTCTACAACGTATTATAAATTTTTTTTATAGAACTTTTATACATTTTCCAATTGATTTTCAGTTATCGAAATAACCATCATAAGAAAAAGGTCAAATTTATACATCATATTTTGTATAACTAAACTAATGTTTAAAATGAAATTATGCTCTATCTTTTGAACTAATTGACTTATCATACTTTACTTTAAATGTAATGAAATTACTGATTTAATTTACATTCCTAATAATGATCTAATTTGGAAATTATATTTTCTAATTGTAACCATCAATACGAGTTTAATTAATAAATTCATGTCATTCTTTCAAAGTTTCTTAAGACAACCAAATAAATTATGAAGCTATTTAACTTCTATTTTTAATATATCATCTTTATCAAGAAGGTACCTAAATTGAGTTTTAAGGTAATACCAAATCCGGGACGGATAATTGTGACAAACGTTATTTTAATATTAATATTTAATCCGTTCTTCGCTCTCATTGTTCTAGTATTGCGAATTATTATGTTTTACTGTTACGTGAGTCGAGATCCCTCGTCGATCGTCAACCTTAAATCATTTTACCACATCTTGTCCGTTATTGCGTTTATTGAATTCATTTTTATCTCGTTCTATTCCTCTTATTGAAGATCACTATTTTATTCGGAGTTTCAAATGAATCTCGGGAAGCAGTGTATAAGAAGAAGCGATAAGTGTCACCAGGATTTATGCGTGTACTTGTCGAATGATTGAGGACCGAATCTCTTAATGAATGGAGTTAATAAATTTTTTACAACCTCGAGGAGCATGTTGAAGCCGACACCGCAAGTGGAAAGACTCTTGTGATCAAGTGGTTATTATCAAGGGTTCGTTCAAGGTTTTCTCGATGATTAACGGTGGAGATCTATAATCGATGTTTATGTTCGACCTTTTTCTTTTATGTACTTATATGGTGTGTGATCTAGTCAAATGATCTTAAGTTGTGAGAACTTGAGACGGCATCATCCGATGACGTCCGATCATGTAGAACACATATTATGTAATATCTTTTTGACTTTCAACGACGATGTTTATTGAGACTTTAATGCGCGTTGGCGAAAGTGAGATGGTGCCTTTGTATTATCTTTTAGTAGGGACCCGCGTATGAGCACCCTCCGATGACGAAAATGTTTTCTTGTTAGTTCTTTTTGATGTGTGTCCATGGCTATCCGGCCGATGGATATCCTTTAAATTGCAACCTTCCTTTTAACTGGACTTACCCAAAAATCCTGTCACCTATTCTTGTCGTCGAATGAGCTTCGTGTGATTCATAAAATTTTCATGTGTCGAGTTTGACGGGTGACTGGTGGATAAGGATTTATTTATTCCTTTTTGGTGAGATACAACTTGACGACAAGTTGCGTTTTGTAAAAGAACCAGTGGAGATCGTGGATCGAGATTCACGTAGGAACGTGAAGACTTCTTTATTAGGAATGCCCTCATCCTTCCGGGTAGTGAACAACTCGTGTATGAGGCGAGTTGAGCGCCGGGACGTCGCTCCCTTAAGGTGGTGAGGATGTAAAACCCGTAAAAACAAGGTCATAATTTAATTCTACTTTCCACTATTTTGAAGTATTTTATAACGTTAAATATTATTATGTTTAACGGTTTAAGTTGAAACCGATATTAAATATTATATTTAATATTTTGACGAGTAACGAGGACAACTAGTGATCGCGATACCGACGGATGCCTAAAAATTTTATATTTTATTATCGATTGTTTCGATATTTAATACTTTCGACGATATCGTTTTAATTACGTATCGAGTCGTTATATTATTATTTTTCGTGTGCGTTTAAACTTTTTAGTATTTTTTACGAAACCCGAGTCTCATAAATATTTCAAAATTTACAATTTACATTTTCTACCCTTTTAAACTATTTTATTCCATTTTCGACCAAAACTATCATATATTGGCAAAACTAGCCCTCCACCCATCATATAATAGCTTATTTCCACCAACTTTTTACACACAATAAACAACATCACAAAGAAATTATCACCTCCTCCCTCTTTCTTCTCCAAACCATCACCCCTACACCACCTAAACATCAAATTTTTATCAAATTTTAGCTTGATCTAATCAAAAACAAATAAAGACCACATCTTAGAATTTTAAGGGCTACATTTTGATACCATTTTCATCAACATGCATGAACTTTGAAATTTTGATCAAGAATGTTGGTGAGTAAAGTTGTTAGATGATGTTGCATGTGATTATCTAGTGATAATCATGTGTATATCATGTTATTTTTGTAAAGAAAATATATTTTTGATTTTGTGTTTTTGATTTAGATGATGATACAAGTGTTAGGATTAAATTTTAGTGATATTAGGATGTTAGAATGATGATAAAAGTTGTTGGTTTTGATCAAAAACTTGATTTTGTATGGTTATTAAATGGCCAATTTTAGGCAGTAGGTTTAGAGGCATTTTCGGAAATCTTAAGTCTGAAAATAGGTTGATATTATGGGATTATATTGTAGAGAATTTCGTTAGCTTCGCTTTGATATAAAGTAGGCCTTCCAACTCCAAACGAGGTGGAAGATACACTAGTTTGATTTTCGTGTACCGGGAGACGAGTGTCGACACAATCCGAAAATTGTTGTCGATATTTGGATCGAATCTCGGGGACTATAAAACGAGTTTCAAAATGATTCAAGGGCTGTTCTCAGGCTCCAAGTTTAGTATTTTGAGTCTATTTTTAGATTCAAGTGGCGGTTTTACAAACGGAGTTGTTTAGAATGGTCAAAATGGTTTCGTAAGTCAAGGTCGCTAAACTGTCCGGATTTTGTGATTCAAAGATGAGTCGGGCAGGGAACTTTAGAAGTAAAATCTTTTGATGGGCTCTTGGGAGGACTTTCTACATATAGTAAGTAAGTTCTCTAAGTAGTATCATAAAAAGTTGATATGTTTAAGTATGGAAAAACGGCTTGGACATTTGGTATGTTCCGGCAGATTTTTGTTAAAGGCATAGAACAATAAAATAAAATATATAGGAGAGTGTAATAGTATCACTTGTATCGTTTTCTCTCGAGTTTGTCGTGATTTTATGAGTCGAGTTTTATATTCTTATGTTTGGTTTATTTCTCGAGTCTATTATTAATGAACGCACCTCATTTGATAGGTTGCGGTTCTCGTGTTTGAAAGGCATCATCTATCGTCGGCGATCGTCTCATTACCACTATTGGCTAAGGTGAGTCTATAGCCTCGCTTTATACTAGTTATTAAATGATTTTAAACCCGCGAGGGGGAATACATGTTTTTATAAACTTAGAACACAAGATTTTTATGGTATGCTTTGTCCCTCTATGAATGGACCCGTGGTTGCCTTTAAATTGCATTAAGTGATTGCCTTTGTTAAAACCTCAATTATGGACCGTTAATTAACTTATGATGGGTTAACCGCTAGTACAATTAATAGATCTATGGGGGAAGCCGCCCCGGTTCAGTTTTTGTGGACTTGTCATAGAAGCTTAGGCCCGACGTCCACACTGTTTGAACATATTGTATTGAGAAGTCAGGTATACGGCAATGTACCAATTATCTGGAGGTAACCGACAATTAATAAATCTCTTGTCTTATTAGACTGATATGGGAGTGTCTAAGGGCTCGGTTCCATGAGCTTATTGCAATTTATGCTATATACAATTATCATTGTTGATGCAAATTATTATTTGATGCTTATAAGCATGCCACAAACTTATAATCTTTGCTTGTGTTCAAATTGATTTCATAAATCTATAGATTCACTCGGCATTTTTGCTGATTGTTTTACTCACATGTATTTCAGGTAATCAAGAAGTGGAAGCTTGGAGGTTACGGGGAATGAAGTTGTGCACTGCTTTTGTTGTTCAAACTCTTTGATTTATTTATCGTTCCATTTTCAAAACAAACCAATATGTTGTTTTAACTTATCTTTTGGTAACGATCACTTGGGACTACGCTACTCTGACAAATGTTTTAGGAACGATAAATCTAAAACGTCTCTTTTCGAGTCGTTCTTTATAAATTATGTGTTGTTGTATCATTGTTTAGCACCCAAAGATGTATTCCGCTGCGTGTAAATTTGGGGGTGTTAAACCCTAACACTATGTCCCTATTTTTCACTTCTTGCAGATCTCATAAAATTTAATTTTTCACAATCTTCAAAGAAAATGTAGTGTTTATTCATTAGTTTTATGGTGACTACTAATCAGCCTTGCATGGTCCATTCCAAATTGTATGTAGGCACGCAACTATATATAATCTCAAGATTAACGATTCAATACTCAGTTCGTAAAAATTTTATCATCATGTTTATAATAAAAACATTTTCATGCTTAATTCTTAAATAAGAATCAAAAATAAATTTACAAAGATTTTCTTTGTTATGAAAACAATTAAGTTTTCCAAGGTGTTTCATAAACAACTTCATTTCGATAACGATTATTTATAAGTCTCACTTTAAATAATCCATATGGTGATGGAAATTAAATTTTTTATCAAGGGATACTGTTTTATATTATAAAAACAATGAGTGATCTGCAAAAGAGTGATGAAAGCTTTTTCACCAAGAACTAACTAAAATATGATAGGAATTGAGATTTAGCCAAATAATCATGAGGTTCATGACCTTGTTGGAGCTCGAAAAGAATAATCCACAACGTAACTCAAATCAAGATGAGTACTTGTTCAATGGTTGCATCACTAATGCGAACATTAGGATGAAGCAATAAAGTATAGATAACATCGATACATGTAGAATTTAGCTATCAATGGTAGTCTTTTCATTAATCACAAACAAGTCAAAATTGTACTATAACACATTATGTGTCACTATGTCATACAATTCCAAGAACTCATCCTACCAACTGATGTCTCAGTTAAGTTAGGGATTATTTTTAAAAGATACCACAATGAATACTAATCTACAAGAGTCATTAGGTGTTCCACATGTCCCGAAAGATCCATCGGTCCCAATTCAGAAGAAGATCTCTTCAATTTATTTCTTGGACACTGGGCATCCTCGTTAGTGGACAATGGCATAGGAACAACTCTTAACACGAACCAACAAACATTTAAAACCTTATAATTCAATCACAGGACTTAACGATTTCCTCTTGACAATCTCGTATTCCATACGAGTTAAATTTTTACTTCATTCAAGTTTTTAACCAACTTATACTCAATGCAACATCCTACCTCATTTTCCAATACTTTCGACCTTATTCATAAACCTTAAAAGGGCAATAAAAGCTCGATATGGTCAACACTTAATTTCCAATCCTATAGCTCTTACAACAACAATTATCAAATGAGTCACTAGTATGAAATGACTCACACATTCAATTAGACTTCTCGGAAAGGTATTAGTGGCATGAGGCTTTTGGGTAATGGTTCCAATGACAGCCTCAAGTGCAACATTCACCCTTTCGATTTCAACTTTAAGAATTGGGTGACAACGAATCAGATGACACCTTTCCAGGTGGTAACGTTTTGTCAAACTCCACTCTATAAGGAAAGATCGTCATGGCATCGATATCAGATTTAATCTCGCCAATTCTTCTTCAATTTCACAATCAACTAATATCTACATTTCTACGAATATCAACCATTTTGTTGGGATTATAAACATCCACAACTTGGTTTAGATCTAGGATAGGTAGAATTCCTACGGGAATAGCTTCGATTGATTTACTAGGGGAGTTAGGGTTCCTTGTAACAACCTACGTCGTATAAATACCTCGTATAAATATAGAAATAATCATCAAAAAATCATGTAATCAAATTACATCATATGTATATATATAATCCAAGTTATATATATATATATATATATATTAAAATAACACTTCTCAGTCAGGCCTAGTCGGTAACTCGGGAATTCTTCGGCACCATTATAGTCAAAAGATTTTTAGACATTTTGTGAAAAATGTTTATAGTTAAAAGATTTTGAAATGTTTTATTCAAAACCTTAGTTTTAAAAATCTTTTATTCTCTATAACGAGAGCTCTGGTACCAAACTGTAACACCCCCAAATTTATACAATTCAATACAGCGGAAGACTCGTTGGTGTTACGGGATAGCACATTACTCACATCATAGACAACGCTTAAAAATTGCGTCGTTTAATAATAAAGCATTTCCATTCATAAATATCAAATTTACATAGGTCCCAAGTCATTGTATTTCATACAAGTTTTACAGAAGATTTGAATGGAAATTGTTATTTAAGTGCGGGCCATTAATTCTTTGTTGTCTTCCCGAGAATTACCTTCAAGTACCTGAGACAAAACATGTTAAAAGAAAAGGTCAGCGATAATGCCGAGTGAATTCATAGAGTTTAATAAAACCATAAATATATCATCGGCATATAATTATTACCGAAAACCATTTTGTACAAATCTTTGTAATAGGCCATAAAATAGCCAAAGTCATTTTATACAAATCCTTATCAAAAATCATAATATAGGTTGTTGCCTTCAAAATCAATATACGAACCAATGTCGTAAAAACATCATACAATACGTTTTATTACGTTGTATAAAGTTAAATAAAAACCGTTATATGGATATGGTTATATAAAACCAAAACACAAACATAATATCAATAATAAGACCATGTATTGCTAGTCAGGCAATATATCGTAATTCAATGCATAAAGCAGTATTTCGTTATTTTTGGATTATTATAAGCCGCATGACATTGTTACCTTACTACAACAAACAACGGGTAGCTAGGCCGAAACTCAATTTGCCCATCTAACTTAGCGTGTCGTCACAATAATCACGCTTGTGTAAATCTTCTCATACATAAATTCGCTTACCAATCAATGTGGCACGACGGGGATCAACCGTAAAGGCGCGAACAGGGGTGATCCTCCCCAAATAGTACTATTATATGCATAAGCGTCTACCAAATCCCGGTAGTTCACAATTCATGCTAATGGGACTTTTAGTGACATAACCTAACTTTAATAATCCATTTTATTTCATACTTCGAGTCATATAATCATTCATCGGGTCATACAATCATTCGGGTCCAAATCAATAAACAAACAATTGGGACAACTAGTGTCCTATTTCATAAAAACTAACATGTTATCTCCCTCGCGGGTTTATAAAACATTTCATAAAAACATTTAAAAGAGTGCGAGGCTATGAACTCACGTTGATATGGGAAGGCGGTTATCGGCGATTTGGATGTATGGTACGTGCTTCAATCACGGAAACCTAGACAAATAATACTTGTCTTAGACTCTTGTCCAATGACATTATAAAAATAACAATTATATATACATATGATGATTTTATAAATATGATGATGATCAAGTGGGATTGTACATTTTTTACTCATTCATTATAGTGTTTATGTGTTGCTAACATTTTTATACTAGTTTTACTAGTTTTACTTATTTACATGTTTTAGACCCAATAAGCCTATTACAAGCCCAATAATTTATATTAGTCCATTTTACACCTTTATTATCAGTATTATACTTTTCATGTTGGGCCCAAGTGGGTTAAGCCGAATAAGTAAATTTATAAGTGTTTAGTCCATTTAGTTGGATTATTAGTCCAATAATGCTAACTTAGCCCGTTAATGTCCGTATGTTATATAGTTCGGGTTTTATAGATTTTTACTTGTATTAAGTACTTATATATAATTATATGACTTTTAAAAAGTTTACATTAGACGGGTCCGATCGTCTAAGTTTTAATTGACGAAAAACGTAAATTTTACGGTACTAGCCGAAAAGACGTAAAAATCATGTTTATAGTTGTTATAACTTAGAAAACTTACCAAACTACCATTTTTATATAATGTACATTTATTTATCCTTATACATATTTATATAAATGAAATATATAAGTTAGTGGGTTTTAATTTCACATTTTATACTATATTATTTTGAGTGCTTATATAATACTATTAAACTTTAATTTCACAAAATCTGATTCTTAGTTTCACTTGCACCATTTTTATCATATCTTGAGTTCTATAAGGAGATAGAAGCTCATTTTTGGATGACATAAACTTCATATTATGTGCTACAAATAAGTTAGTTATAGCTACTTCTCAATCCATGTATAAGTATCCTTAAGAGTCCCTACAAAACAGACTATTCAGATTGATACACTAATTTTGTTTTGATCATATCTCACTCATTTTGATGATTCCATTGCATGGCCAACTCTCACATGTGTATAACACCTAATACTTACTGTAAATGGATTCCACTATGCCATTTTATCAGTTTATCATTTGGTTACTTGCTATTTTTATACAGCCAACTTATTAAGCAAGATTTTAACATTCTTACATATGGTTTTCCATCTTCTTAACCATGTTTATCAACACATGATCCCCACACAATATTTTTATCATCATTCATCATCATATATATATATATACATAAATAAAGAAAATACAAGATTACATAATCAAAATAACAAGAGGATAGGAAGAACAATATCTATACCACCATTAGTGATGAAAAGATGAGGTTTTTGATGAACAAGACTTGGTTTTGGGTAACCAATCTTATGAGATATCCACACCATTCTAGGGTCACCAAGTATTTGTAGATGCCTCCAAAAATCAGCCCTTGTTCTTCATGAAAACTCCTTGAGAAATCAGCCCCAAAGTCCCTTGAAAACTTCTTTTTACATGTTAAGATCACCTCCAATCTTCATAACTTCAATGGGTTTTTATCATATGTAAATTATACATATGATTTATGGTTGAATTTTTTGATGAAAATTGTGATTTAGGGGGTTATGGGACGTCCAAAAGGGAGAGAGAATAGAGAGATTGAAACTTTTTACTAGTTTGCATGTTATGAGAAAATGGCAAAGGCTTAGATGGTTTTTGTTAAGTGGTTTAGGTAGTATAAGGACAAGTGTCCTTAAGGCTAGTATAAAAGTGACACCAAAGAGGTGTTGGTGGCTTGCCTTGGCCACCCATAGTGGGGGTGAGGCAAGTGTAAACTTGTCTCATCTCCACTAATTTACGGGTACTCCTCGATTCTAGTTTCTTCGATTTGCGTGCCCTCGGGTCGTTTTACGAAAAACGTTTTTATAAATTATGAATCAACGGCACAAAACGAATCTAATAAAAATTGTCTCATCAAAAACGAATTTCAAAAACGTAAATACGTAATCCTAAGGTTTCCGGTTTAGTCGTAAAGGACGTTAAATTATAATCGTAAGTCCTAATCTCTTCTCTTAAATTTGTGAGTTTATGAACCAACACAAATTTAAATTTATTTTTATCCTTATACATATTTATATAAATGAAATATATAAGTTAGTGGGTTTTAATTTCACATTTTATACTATATTATTTTGAGTGCTTATATAATACTATTAAACTTTAATTTCACAAAATCTGATTTTTAGTTTCACTTGCACCATTTTTATCATATCTTGAGTTCTATAAAGAGATAGAAGCTAATTTTTTAGTGACATAAACTTCATATTATGTGCTACAAATAAGTTAGTTATAGCTACTTCTCAATCCATGTCTAAGTATCCTTAACAGTCCCTACAAAACAGACTATTCAGATTGATACACTAATTTTGTTTTGATCATATCTCACTCATTTTATTGATTTTATTGCATGGCCAACTCTCACATGTTTATAA
This sequence comes from Glebionis coronaria, assembly GCA_025667525.1. Taxonomy (NCBI): domain Eukaryota; kingdom Viridiplantae; phylum Streptophyta; class Magnoliopsida; order Asterales; family Asteraceae; genus Glebionis; species Glebionis coronaria. Next base: position 8,950,847 of record CM046881.1, on the reverse strand, counting down.
CACCTAGTAATTACTGTAAATAGATTCCACTATGCCATTTTATCAGTTTATATATTGGTTACTTACTGTTTTTATACAGCCAACTTATTAAGCATGATTTTAACATTCTTACATATGGTTTTCTATCTTCTTAACCATGTTTATCAACACATGATCCCCACACAATATTTTTATCATCATTCATCATCATATACATATACATAAATAAAGAAAATACAAGATTACATAATCAAAATAACAAGAGGATAGGAAGAACAATCTCTATACCACCATTAGTGATGAAAAGATGAGGTTTTTGATGAACAAGACTTGGTTTTGGGTAACCAATCTTATGAGATATCAACACTACTTCTAGGGTCACCAAGTATTTGTAGATTCCTCCAAAAACCAGCCCTTGTTCTTCATGAAAACTCCTTGAGAAATCAGCCCCAAAGTCCCTTGAAAACTCCTTTTTATATGTTAAGATCACCTCCAATCTTTATAACTTCAATGGGTTTTCATCATATGTAAATTATACATATGATTTATGGTTGAATTTTTTGATGAAAATGGTGATTTAGGGGGGTTATGGGACGTCCAAAAGGGAGAGAGAAGAGAGAGATTGAAACTTTTTACTAGTTTGCATGTTATGAGAAAATGGTAAAGGCTTAGATGGTTTTTGTTAAGTGGTTTAGGTAGTATAAGGATAAGTGTCCTTAAGGCTAGTATAAAAGTGACACCAAAGAGGTGTTAGTGGCTTGCCTTGGCCACCCATAGCGGGGGTGAGGCAAGTGTAAACTTGTCTCATCTCCACTAATTTACGGGTACTCCTCGATTCTAGTTTCTTCTATTTGCGTGCCCTCGGGTCATTTTACGAAAAAAGTTTTTATAAATTATGAATCAACGACACAAAACGAATCTAATAAAAATTGTCTCATCAAAAACGGAGTTCAAAAACGTAAATACGTAATCCTAAGGTTTCCGGTTTAGTCGTAAAGGACGTTAAATTATAATCGTAAGTCCTAATCTCTTCTCGTAAATTTGTGAGTTTATGAACCAACACAAATTTAAAATTCCAAAATAATATTCACGGATTAATTTATTGCCTGAAATGTCGGACTGTCACCAAAACGGTGTATGTAAACGTAAGCACGTAACGTAGAATCCTCCGGTTTAGACGTAGTCGATGCTACTTCAAGACGTAAATCCAAATTTCTTCCCAAAAATAAGTGAGTTCATAATATAACATTAAAATAATGTTTTTAAATAATATTTGGGAATAAAATATAAACCATAAATTGACGGATTGTCACAGAATTTACCCCTAAACAGGATCTTTGTCCTCAAAGATCATCTTATCTTACTACTCGCTTCTTATAGAGTTAAAGCCATGTGGGTATTTCCTCCACATTCGGTCTTTTCCCACAAGTGTAAATCATTAAAATATGCGAGTTTCATCAAACATAACTACGGGAATAAGATCAGGCTTAATGTTGACTTACTTTCTCTATCCATGATGTTCACGGGTTTTTGATGAATGCAACTTTTCGCCAATCTAAACTTCATCAAGAAGTGATCAGATTCTCACTTGATAGACATTTTATCAAGTTCGATATACGAAACATAATTCACGCAGTTCTTGAAGTCCTAGGGTAGATCCAGCTTATATGCCTTTCAAACCAATCTTTTACATCATCTCAATGGTCTCATACAACGGGGACTTATTTCCCATGATCTTTCAGATCATCAATTTACTTCTCCATGTTTAAAATTTTTGGCATAACTTCGCTACCCATCTGGCACTTCAAGATCTACACTTCATATTCACATAACCTTCTGCCTTCTACCGACAGTCAATAATTAGATCCTAATTTCAATAACCATTTCAGGTCTCGCGAGTCGGGTATTTTGTAAGGTTAGGTTTGTCATCATAGGCAACCTTAAACCTAAAAGACATGTCAAACTCACAATGGGTGTATGTCGGGTGTCTTCATCCCATCTCCTTCTTACAGATGCTCTAATATATATCGTCACAAGATTCGATCTCGATCCTAATACGATAATTATCAATGATAATCTCTACAAAGGAAAGCGATTATACGGTTTATTACCAAAGGTCAATCATTCTAACATAAAACAACACTTATAGTATTTTGTATCGTTACTTTACCTCGTCCCTTCGATTGGGGTGGTATACAGTACTCTCATCAAGATTCGTTCACAATGACTTCTGAGAAAATCTCTAGAAATTCGATGTGAAGCGAGGATCTTGATAGAGATGATCGATACAGGCACACCATGCTTACATAACTCCTTTAAATACAAAGAGTCAATTTCTTCATCGAGAATTTATCATTAACGGGAATGATATTAGCAGATTTGGTCAGTCTGTCGACTATGACCCAAATCGAATCAAATTCAAATGATGACCTTTGCAACAGTTAGACATTTACTAATGTATGAGGCGATGTCTGCCTTCATACTTTTCCATCAGTACAACTTCTTCAGATAAAGATACATTTAGTCAGAAATGTCATGAATAGAATACTTATACTTACGAGATTCCAACATGACTACATATCAAAATCTCCATATTTAGGCAACCACAAGTGGCCTTTTAATCATTTAGCGCCATCGGCTCCTCAATTCTAATGGTTCACATTAGCCGCGAACCCCCTTTTATTATTTATATTATCCTCCTTACAAGCATCAATTATTTCTAAATTGCTCGGCAATTTATTTTGCACAATCATTATTAAGAAATACATCCTAATTGGTTCTTTATTCTTTCTATATTATGTGTCAGTAATTATATTCACCTTCCTCGATGAAATAAATATCATGATCGTATTTATTCAGAAATTATTCCTTCATATTTTCTAAGTCTTAGTTCTATCTCAACTATTATTTTTATCAGTTTTGCTTGATCCGACGTTTTAAAGCGTCGATAATTATTACACGTAAATTAACAATAAATATAAAGTTTTTATGAAACGTAAACGTTAAAAGTTTAAATTTCTTAGTTCGACCAATTATAATAAAATGTTCAAAACAAATTTGATTTTAATTAATACGATTTTTGCTGATTTATCGAAAATAATTAATAAGATTCGTAAATGTTTGAAAAATCTTTGGTTATACTTTGGTCAAAATTTTCTTAGTTGAAAGCAAAAATTGTCGTTTCAAATTTCAAGTCACAAGTTATATAGTTTCCTCAATTCTTATTAAGTTGTCTAGAAGTACACACAAACATTTACCCCTAAACAGGAGCTTAGTTAAATGTTCTGGGTATAGGGAATAATCCCTCAAAAGTTCTTTCGATAAAACATTTGTCAAAACATTTTTGCACTTTCTTTTTGGTAAAACCCAAAGTTTCAAATGGCTCAAATTTTGAAGAGTCAATATAGATTCCGTTTTCTATTAATCGCACGGTCAAATAATGTAAAGGATTTAGTCTTTAATCACATGTTAAATACTCAAGGTATAGGTTTTCACTACTCGGCCAATTCAGGGCAGTTTATTTATGATTATTAAGTCCTTCCTATTCTTATAAGAAAACAGACGGTCCTTAATGATCACAAGCATGAATTTATCAAATTACAGCCTACACACGTGATTCATCAACTTTATGGATGCTACGTGTGTATTAGTCAATCCAAACGACATCACGTGAAGCTCATAATGTTGATTACAAGTTCTGGATGTAGTAATTGGAATAGATAATCTTTTTCGCGGACGCGAAGTTGATGATAACCATGCCGAGGATCAAATCTTGAATATACGCTAGAACCTTGTAAATGATCGAACAAATCTATCATCTTGGGTAGTGGATTTCGATTTCGATCGTCAATTTACTTAGTTCACGGTAGTCAACAAATATAAGAAATAATAACACCATAGGTCTTCATGATGATGAGCTCGGTTGAATAAAAGCTTTCTCTGACAACTCTCTCAGTTGTACGGTAATTCTTTTAATTCTGATGGTGCTGACGTATCGTGCACACGCCACAGATGCAGCACCAGGAATATAATCAATACCAAATTCAACTTGCCTTAATGGCGGAAGTCTAGGTAATTTACCAGCAAATACCTCCTAAGGTTTCAGACAACGGAAACATCTTTTAACAATTTCATATTAGGTTCTTTCTAGATTATAATATCTATGACTAATTCACACCCATTCACAGTATAATTTCAAGTCTGATGCAGGATATGGTCATCCATCAAGAATTATTTAGATCACTTTTGATAATCAACATCTTATCATTTAGGGGAATTCTACTCGATTTCCCATCAATTAAGACAATGTCGTCATGTCATAATCATTCAATCCATTCTACAAGCATTATAAACTTTCCAGTTTCATTACCGTTGATAAGATGTGAACTTCTGAAAAGACTAATAATAATTCATAATCCTTCACAAATTCAAGGATATATGGAGACACAACTATCATCAAAAGAGTAATGTTAACGCATAATCTATGCGAGAGAATTTCAAATCAGATACAGACGAAAACATTTAATGAATATGAATATATCCCATGTTTTCATAATTTGAGTACGCATTCAAAAGCTCCTCGGATCGTTACCCAGGTCATTCAAATGAAATAAAATCAAAAGAAATGATAGGAATGTTGATACATCCAGTCGGGTATCAACACTCGGTAATCAGATACTTTTCCTAAGAATCTCACTACGGGAGAATTGGACAAGAAAGAATTGTCAATTGTCAAATAAGACAATTTCCACAGATGAGTAAATTCGACTCAGAAGAATAGATGCTACAGGCACATATGTAAGTGTCCCTAACACTATGTCCCTATTTTTCACTTCTTGCAGATCTCATAAAATTTAATTTTTCACAATCTTCAAAGAAAATGTAGTGTTTATTCATTAGTTTTATGGTGACTACTAATCAGCCTTGCATGGTCCATTCCAAATTGTATGTAGGCACGCAACTATATATAATCTCAAGATTAACGATTCAATACTCAGTTCGTTAAAATTTTATCATCATGTTTATAATAAAAACATTTTCATGCTTAATTCTTAAATAAGAATCAAAAATAAATTTACAAAGATTTTCTTTGTTATGAAAACAATTAAGTTTTCCAAGGTGTTTCATAAACAACTTCATTTCGATAACGATTATTTATAAGTCTCACTTTAAATAATCCATATGGTGATGGAAATTAAATTTTTTATCAAGGGATACTGTTTTATATTATAAAAACAATGAGTGATCTGCAAAAGAGTGATGAAAGCTTTTTCACCAAGAACTAACTAAAATATGATAGGAATTGAGATTTAGCCAAATAATCATGAGGTTCATGACCTTGTTGGAGCTCGAAAAGAATAATCCACAACGTAACTCAAATCAAGATGAGTACTTGTTCAATGGTTGCATCACTAATGCGAACATTAGGATGAAGCAATAAAGGATCGATAACATCGATACATGTAGAATTTAGCTATCAATGGTAGTCTCTTCATTAATCACAAACAAGTCAAAATTGTACTATAACACATTATGTGTCACTATGTCATACAATTCCAAGAACTCATCCTACCAACTGATGTCTCAGTTAAGTTAGGGATTATTTTTAAAAGATACCACAATGAATACTAATCTACAAGAGTCATTAGGTGTTCCACATGTCCCGAAAGATCCATCGATCCCAATTCAGAAGAAGATCTCTTCAATTTATTTCTTGGACACTGGGCATCCTCGTTAGTGGACAATGGCATAGGAACAACTCTTAACACGAACCAACAAACATTTAAAACCTTATAATTAAATCACAGGACTTAACGATTTCCTCTTGACAATCTCGTATTCCATACGAGTTAAATTTTTACTTCATTCAAGTTTTTAATCAACTTATACTCAATGCAACATCCTACCTCATTTTCCAATACTTTCGACCTTATTCATAAACCTTAAAAGGGCAATAAAAGCTCGATATGGTCAACACTTAATTTCCAATCCTATAGCTCTTACAACAACAATTATCAAATGAGTCACTAGTATGAAATGACTCACACATTCAATTAGACTTCTCGGAAAGGTATTAGTGGCATGAGGCTTTTGGGTAATAGTTCCAATGACAGCCTCAAGTGCAACATTCACCCTTTCGATTTCAACTTTAAGAATTGGGTGACAACGAATCAGATGACACCTTTCCAGGTGGTAACGTTTTGTCAAACTCCACTCTATAAGGGAAGATCGTCATGGCATCGATATCAGATTTAATCTCGCCAATTCTTCTTCAATTTCACAATCAACTAATATCTACATTTCTACGAATATCAACCATTTTGTTGGGATTATTAACATCCACAACTTGGTTTAGATCTAGGATAGGTAGAATTCCTACGGGAATAGCTTCGATTGATTTACTAGGGGAGTTAGGGTTCCTTGTAACAACCTACGTCGTATAAATACCTCGTATAAATATAGAAATAATCATCAAAAAATCATGTAATCAAATTACATCATATGTATATATATAATCCAAGTTATATATATATATATATATTAAAATAACACTTCTCAGTCAGGCCTAGTCTGTAACTCGGGAATTCTTCGGCACCATTATAGTCAAAAGATTTTTAGACATTTTGTGAAAAATGTTTATAGTTAAAAGATTTTGAAATGTTTTATTCAAAACCTTAGTTTTAAAAATCTTTTGTTCTCTATAACGAGAGCTCTGGTACCAAACTGTAACACCCCCAAATTTATACAATTCAATACAGCGGAAGACTCGTTGGTGTTACGGGATAGCACATTACTCACATCATAGACAACGCTTAAAAATCGCGTCGTTTAATAATAAAGCATTTCCATTCATAAATATCAAATTTACATAGGTCCCAAGTCATTGTATTTCATACAAGTTTTACAGAAGATTTGAATGGAAATTGTTATTTAAGTGTGGGCCATTAATTCTTTGTTGTCTTCCCGAGAATTACCTTCAAGTACCTGAGACAAAACATGTTAAAAGAAAAGGTCAGCGATAATGCCGAGTGAATTCATAGAGTTTAATAAAACCATAAATATATCATCGGCATATAATTATTACCGAAAACCATTTTGTACAAATCTTTGTAATAGGCCATAAAATAGCCAAAGTCATTTTATACAAATCCTTATCAAAAATCATAATATAGGTTGTTGCCTTCAAAATCAATATACGAACCAATGTCGTAAAAACATCATACAATACGTTTTATTACGTTTTATAAAGTTAAATAAAAACCGTTATATGGATATGGTTATATAAAACCAAAACACAAACATAATATCAATAATAAGACCATGTATTGCTAGTCAGGCAATATATCGTAATTCAATGCATAAAGCAGTATTTCGTTATTTTTGGATTATTATAAGCCGCATGACATTGTTACCTTACTACAACAAACAACGGGTAGCTAGGCCGAAACTCAATTTGCCCATCTAACTTAGCGTGTCGTCATAATAATCACGCTTGTGTAAATCTTCTCATACATAAATTCGCTTACCAATCAATGTGGCACGACGGGGATCAACCGTCAAGGCGCGAACTGGGGTGATCCTCCCCAAATAGTACTATTATATGCATAAGCGTCTACCAAATCCCGGTAGTTCACAATTCATGCTAATGGGACTTTTAGTGACATAACCTAACTTTAATAATCCATTTTATTTCATACTTCGAGTCATATAATCATTCATCGGGTCATACAATCATTCGGGTCCAAATCAATAAACAAACAATTGGGACAACTAGTGTCCTATTTCATAAAAACTAACATGTTATCTCCCTCGCGGGTTTATAAAACATTTCATAAAAACATTTAAAAGAGTGCGAGGCTATGAACTCACGTTGATGTGGGAAGGCGGTTATCGGCGATTTGGATGTATGGTACGTGCTTCAATCACGGAAACCTAGACAAATAATACTTGTCTTAGACTCTTGTCCAATGACATTATAAAAATAACAATTATATATACATATGATGATTTTATAAATATGATGATGATCAAGTGGGATTGTACATTTTTTACTCATTCATTATAGTGTTTATGTGTTGCTAACATTTTTATACTAGTTTTACTAGTTTTACTTATTTACATGTTTTAGACCCAATAAGCCTATTACAAGCCCAATAATTTATATTAGTCCATTTTACACCTTTATTATCAGTATTATACTTTTCATGTTGGGCCCAAGTGGGTTAAGCCGAATAAGTAAATTTATAAGTGTTTAGTCCATTTAGTTGGATTATTAGTCCAATAATGCTAACTTAGCCCGTTAATGTCCGTATGTTATATAGTTCGGGTTTTATAGATTTTTACTTGTATTAAGTACTTATATATAATTATATGACTTTTAAAAAGTTTACATTAGACGGGTCCGATCGTCTAAGTTTTAATTGACGAAAAACGTAAATTTTACGGTACTAGCCGAAAAGACGTAAAAATCATGTTTATAGTTGTTATAACTTAGAAAACTTACCAAACTACCATTTTTATATAATGTCCATTTATTTATCCTTATACATATTTATATGAATGAAATATATAAGTTAGTGGGTTTTAATTTCACATTTTATACTATATTATTTTGAGTGCTTATATAATACTATTAAACTTTAATTTCACAAAATCTGATTCTTAGTTTCACTTGCACCATTTTTATCATATCTTGAGTTCTATAAGGAGATAGAAGCTCATTTTTGGATGACATAAACTTCATATTATGTGCTACAAATAAGTTAGTTATAGCTACTTCTCAATCCATGTATAAGTATCCTTAAGAGTCCCTACAAAACAGACTATTCAGATTGATACACTAATTTTGTTTTGATCATATCTCACTCATTTTGATGATTCCATTGCATGGCCAACTCTCACATGTGTATAACACCTAATACTTACTGTAAATGGATTCCACTATGCCATTTTATCAGTTTATCATTTGGTTACTTGCTATTTTTATACAGCCAACTTATTAAGCAAGATTTTAACATTCTTACATATGGTTTTCCATCTTCTTAACCATGTTTATCAACACATGATCCCCACACAATATTTTTATCATCGTTCATCATCATATATATATATACATAAATAAAGAAAATACAAGATTACATAATCAAAATAACAAGAGGATAAGAAGAACAATATCTATACCACCATTAGTGATGAAAAGATGAGGTTTTTGATGAACAAGACTTGGTTTTGGGTAACCAATCTTATGAGATATCAACACCATTCTAGGGTCACCAAGTATTTGTAGATGCCTCCAAAAATCAGCCCTTGTTCTTCATGAAAACTCCTTGAGAAATCAGCCCCAAAGTCCCTTGAAAACTTCTTTTTACATGTTAAGATCACCTCCAATCTTCATAACTTCAATGGGTTTTTATCATATGTAAATTATACATATGATTTATGGTTGAATTTTTTGATGAAAATTGTGATTTAGGGGGTTATGGGACGTCCAAAAGGGAGAGAGAATAGAGAGATTGAAACTTTTTACTAGTTTGCATGTTATGAGAAAATGGCAAAGGCTTAGATGGTTTTTGTTAAGTGGTTTAGGTAGTATAAGGACAAGTGTCCTTAAGGCTAGTATAAAAGTGACACCAAAGAGGTGTTGGTGGCTTGCCTTGGCCACCCATAGTGGGGGTGAGGCAAGTGTAAACTTGTCTCATCTCCACTAATTTACGGGTACTCCTCGATTCTAGTTTCTTCGATTTGCGTGCCCTCGGGTCGTTTTACGAAAAACGTTTTTATAAATATGAATCAACGGCACAAAACGAATCTAATAAAAATTGTCTCATCAAAAACGAATTTCAAAAACGTAAATACGTAATCCTAAGGTTTCCGGTGTAGTCGTAAAGGACGTTAAATTATAATCGTAAGTCCTAATCTCTTCTCTTAAATTTGTGAGTTTATGAACCAACACAAATTTAAAATTCCAAAATAATATTCACGGATAAATTTATTTCCTGAAATGTCGGACTGTCACCAAATCGGTGTATGTAAACGTAAGCACGTAACGTAGAATCCTCCGGTTTAGACGTAGTCGATGCTACTTCAAGACGTAAATCCAAATTTCTTCCCAAAAATAAGTGAGTTCATAATATAACATTAAAATAATGTTTTTAAATAATATTCGGGAATAAAATATAAACCATAAATTGACGAATTGTCACATTTTATTATTATGTGGGCCATCAGAGTCGATCTCCATCCGAATTACCTTCAAGAACCTGAGATAAAAACATGCAAAAATCATATCAGCGAATGCCGAGTGAATTCATAGAGTTTAATAAAACCGTCATATAAAACAATCATCGAAATCAGAACACAAGTATAATATCAGAAGTAAGTCCTCATATTGCTAGTCAAGCAATATATAAAGCAAAGCATACATCTTAAGCCGTCCATGAGACTGTAGCCTCAATATTACCAATATAGGTAACATTATTATCGCTATTTGCATCGTATCATATCAGATATCTAGATTACATTGGATTATTATTAGTCGCATGACATTGTTACCTTACTATCAAAACAACAGGCCGCGAACCCGACAAACAATTTTCCCATCTAAGTTAGCGTGTCGTCACAAATATCACGCTATGTAAATCTTCTCATACATAAATTCGCTTACCACTCAAGGTGGTGCGACGGGGATCAACCGTCATTACGCGAACTAGGGTGATCTTCCCCAAATAGTACTATCATATGCTTAAGCGTCTACCAAATCCCAGTAGTTCACAATTCATGCTAATGGGACTTTAAGTGACATAACCTAACTACTAATAATCCATTTCATTTCATTAATTGGGTCATAGCATCATTCGGGTCTATATCATTAAGCATACCATCGTGACTACTTGTGTTCTATTTTTATCAAAAACTACCATGTTATCTCCCTCACGGGTTTACAAATCATTTTATAAAACATTTAAAAGAGTGCGAGGCTATGAACTCACGTTGATTATGAAAGGCGGATTATCGGCTACGGGCGTGCTTCGATCACGGAAACCTATATAAATACTACTCGTTCTTAGACTTTTGTCCAATGACTTTATAAAAATAATAACTATGTATATATATGATGATTTTATAAATATGATGATGATCAAGTGGGATTGTACATCTTTATTTACTCATTATAGTGTTATCTGTTGGTAACTTTTTATACTAGTTTCACTAGTTTATCTTGTTTACATGTCAAGGCACAATAAGCCCATTACCTCATATTAGTCCATTTTACACTTTTAACATCAGCCCTATGCTTAGATGTTGGGCCCAAGTGGTTTAAGCCCAATAAGTAAGTTCATTAGTGTTTAGCCAAATTAGTTGGGTTAATAGTCTAATAAGGCTAATTTGGCCCGTTAATGTCCATATGTTATAAAGCTCGGGTTTTATCGGTTTTTAGTTTAAATATGTACTTATATATCAGTATATGAGTTATAAAGCAACAACATAATGATTGTTGAGTAAAAACGTACCAGTAACGACATTCAGATCCTCTTTCTTAACCTCGACTGTTCCAAGTTGATAAGCACCACCCTGGGGGTTTCTTCTAGGTACAATCGCTTTCAACTTAGGGCAATCCGATTTCTTATGACCTTCTTCATTACACTTGAAGCAAATAACTCTCCTTTTACACTTTTCCACCTTATGTCCTTGCTTTCCACATTTATAACAAACAATTCTCCTCTTACTCTTTTCCACTTTGTGTCCAAGCTTTCCACAATTTCGGCACTTCCAGCAGTCGTCAGCATGCCTCTTGTTGCCACACTTCGGACACTTTTCATCGCTTCACGGTGCCTTGTTTGTCAAAGCATTTACATTTCCTTTCCTTAGGTTTTCACAACGATCAAAACTTTGCCTATGGTCACCTCTACCTCTATGATCGTCTTCACCCTTTCTTTTCTTACCAGCATGTGCTTCATCCTCCTTACACTTACTAATGCGAAGCACAGACTCAATCATTTCAATCTACTAACCTGATTCTACAGCACCTTTAGTTCCATTAAAAGGGAGAGGTTCACACTTCATGAACGTCACATAAGTACAACCACCGACTTCAGGCGCATTAGGTCCAAGTCCTCCTATATTTCCTCCAGCATTAGCATTCACATTCACATTAGTACCACCAATTCCACTACCGCTAGCTCCACTACCGCCAGCTCCACTACCGCCAGCTACACTACCGCCAACTCCACTACCGCCAGCTCCACTACTGCCAGCTCCATTTCTAGCATTTGCCATAAATTCAGTCATATGTGCAGTAACTTGCTCCGCAATAATCCTACGTACATCATCCTCAGTTACAGCTTTCTTGGGCGGCATGGTTCTATAATTTCACAATTTCAAAGTATTAAGCATTTACCCAACAAGGGATTCATATAAGATGGATTGAATTCACAATCAAGATACAAATAAGGCACAATATGGAATTAAAGACAAGATACATATTTCATTGGATTAAAAACAAACGCATTGTCTTAATTTACATCCCATATCAAAGTTTCTAGCACTATACATGCCCAAAATTCGTGCCAGGTCTACTAACTAATAAGTCGGTTCAGTCAAAGTTACAAAAGGTACAAAAGATACAAAGGTCACTACTAAAGATAGACTGGTCTACTGAGAACCTCCATATGGTCCATCATTCATCGTTTTCTGTATCTTCGTCGGACGATCACAAGACACATCTTCAGCTGGGCGCTTACGAATCACTCCTTTCTCAACCATCTCAGTATAAAACCTACTGTTCCAACCAACAGATATGTTCAACTCTTTTTCAGCCTTCTCACACATCGCACGAGCTACACTCAACTGAATCTCCATAGTATTCACCTTTTCTTAATCTCAGCAAACTCACCACTTTCTAACACTGATAACCTCCTACACGCCTCATTCAGACCACGCTCTACATCAGTCAAATCCAAGTTAAGAAATTCCCGCTCTTTCTCACCAACCTTAGTTTTCGACTCCAAATAAGCAACATGAGCCTGAACAACACCTAATCCAACCTCTGTCATACTACCCTGAGCACGGGAAGCATCTAAATCACGTCTCAAGGCCCAAGGTGTAAGACCATCAATATGAGTAGCCTCTCGAACCCTATATGAATCTCCTATCACATGTCTACGAGTAGCAATCCCATCAATACCATCAGGTGAATCATCATCCTCATCGTCCTTTGATTTAGAATCAGATTCAGACGATTCAAAAAATTCATCTCTAGGTAGCTCAAACTCAGAATCAGACCAATAAACTGGAGGGGGTAAGGGCTCACCCTCCGCTACATCATAAGGGAAAATAAGCTCAGCCTCATCATTATCGTCAACCTCATCATCTATACCTATCTCCTCCTCGGAATCCTCTTCGTCATCCTCGTTATCTACATTATCTATCGTAATCTCATCATCATTCTCAATAACCACATTATCATTCTCATTCTCTACAACATCAACCTGAGGGGCAATCTGATATCCTAGTCCTATCTCGGGCTCGGGAGCCTCAAATGGTTCCTCCTCATCATCATCCATATCCTCATTTACATCATAATCCACTAAGTCTAAATAAGGGTTATCATCTACATTAGGTTCGGGAATAACATGGTTCTCTACAGGAATATTAGGGTCAGCCATGACAATCTGCATTTATATATATCTCGTATTAGCATAAAAATAATTAACAAACAGTTACATACTGAAACCACGATATATACATATATATTAAATAAATTATATATATCAAAATATATATCTTCTCAATAAGGCTTGTTGGTAACGTCGGAGATCTTTGGCACCGTTATAGTCAAAAGATTTTTTAAATATTTTCTCAAAATGTTTAAAGTTAGAAGATTTTGAAAAGTTTTGTTCAAAACCTTGATTTTTAAAATCTTTTGTTCTCTATAACGAGAGCTCTGGTACCAAACTGTAACACACTCAAATTTCATATCGGTACAGCGGAAGAGTCTTTAGAGTGTTACCGGATAGCACAATAACTCCAATCATAGACAACGCATAAAAATAGTTGTACAAGGTTTAACATACATTCATTCGAAATAAAAGTTTCAAGTGTACAACAGGTCCCAAATTATACCGGTCATTAAGTTTACAAAACATAAGTCGAATGAACATTTTTTATTATTATATGGGCCATCAGAGTCGATCTCCATCCGAATTACCTTCAATCACCTGAGATAAAAACATGCAAAAATCATATCAGCGAATGCCAAGTGAATTCATAGAGTTTAATAAAACCATTATATAAAATAATCATCGAAATCGGAACACAAGTATAATATCAGAAGTAAGTCCTCGTATTGCTAGTCAGGCAATATATAAAGCAAAGCATACATCTTAAGCCGTCCATGAGACCGTAGCCTCAATATTACCATTTTAGGTAACATTATTATCGTTATTTTCATCGTATCATATCAGATAATTAGATTACATTGGATATTATTAGCCGCATGACATTGTTACCTTACTATAACAAACAACGGGCCACGAACCCGACAAATAGTTTGCCCATCTAAGTTAGTGTGTCGTCACAAAAATCACGCTATGTAAATCTTCTCATACATAAATTGGCTTACCACTCAAGGCGGTGCGACGGGGATCAACTGTCATGACGCGAACTGGGGTGATCTTCCCCAAATAGTACTATCATATGCATATGTGTCTACCAAATCCCGGTAGTTCACAATTCATGCTAATGGGACTTTAAGTGACATAACCTAACTACTAATAATCCATTTCATTTCATTAATTGGGTCATAGCATCATTCGGGTCCATATCATTAAGCATACCATCGGGACTACTTGTGTTCTATTTTTATCAAAAACTAGCATGTTATCTCCCTCGCGGGTTTACAAATCATTTTATAAAACATTTAAAAGAGTGTGAGGATATGAATTCACGTTGATTATGAAAGGCGGATTATCGGCTACGGGCGTGCTTCGATCACAGAAACCTATATAAATAATACTCGGTCTTAGAATTTTGTCCAATGACTTTATAAAAATAATAACTATGTATATATATGATGATTTTATAAATATGATGATGATCAAGTGGGATTGTACATCTTTATTTACTCATTATAGTGTTATGTGTTGGTAACTTTTAATACTAGTTTCACTAGTTTATCTTGTTTACATGTCAAGGCCCAATAAGCCCATTACCTCATATTAGTCCATTTTACACTTTTAACATCAGCCCTATGCTTAGCTGTTGGGCCCAAGTGGGTTAAGCCCAATAAATAAGTTCATTAGTGTTTAGCCAAATTAGTTGGGTTAATAGTCCAATAAGGCTAATTTGGCCCGTTAATGTCCATATGATATAAAGCTCGGGTTTTTATCGGTTTTTACTTGCAATATGTACTTATATATCAGTATATGAGTTATAAAAAGTTTACATTAGACGGGTCTGACCGTCTAAGTTTTAATCCAAGTTAAGCAATTCAGACCACGATATATACATATATAAAAATTAAATTATATATATCAAAATATATATCTTTTCAATAAGGCTTGTTGGTAACGTCAGAGATCTTTGGCACCGTTATAGTCAAATGATTTTTCAAATATTTTCTCAAAATGTTTATAGTTAAATGATTTTGAAAAGTTTTGTTCAAAACCTTGATTTTTAAAATCTTTCGTTCTCTATAACGAGAGCTCTGATACCAAACTTGAACACTCTCAAATTTCATATCGGTACAACGGAAGTGTCTTTAGAGTGTTATGGGATAGCACAATAACTCCAATCATAGAGAACGCATAAAAATGGTTGTACAAGGTTTAACATACATCCATTCGAAATAAAAGTTTCAAGTGTACAACAGGTCCCAAATTATACAGGTCATTAAGTTTACAAAACATAAATCGAATGAACAGTTTTTATTATTATGTGGGCCATCAGAGTCGGTCTCCATCCAAATTACCTTCATGCATGTGACAATCCGTCAATTTATGGTTGATATTTTATTTCTCATGTATTATTTAAAAACATTATTTTAATGTTATATTATGAACTCACTTATTTTTGGGAAGAAATTTGGATTTACATCTTGAAGTAGCATCGACTACGTCTAAACCGGAGGATTCTACGTTACGTGCTTACATTTACATACACCGCCTTTGGTGACAGTCCGACATTTCAGGAAATAAATTTATCCGTGAATATTATTTTGGGATTTTAATTTTGAGTTGGTTCATAAACTCACAAATTTACGACAAGAGATTAGGACTTACGATTTTAACTTAACGTCCTTTACGACTAAACCGGAAACGTTAGAATTACGTATTTACGTTTTCGAACTCCGTTTTTGATGAGACAATTTTTATTAGATTCGTTTTGTGCCGTTGATTCATAATTTATAAAAACATTTTTCGTAAAACGACCCGAGGGCACGCAAATCAAGGATAATAGAATCGAGGAATACCCGTAAATTAACGGGATGGGACAAAATAAGTTTATCCCACCCCACTAACACATGGGACGGCCAAGAGGACAACACCTCATCCCATGAGGTGTCAAAGCTTAGCTAATAAGCTTAAACACTTGTAACCAAAACCTTAAAACCATTTACTAGAAACCATTTCTCACAAATCTAACATGCAAACCACCATTCTTCTCTCCTCCCTCTCTTCCTTGTTCCGTCCCAACTCCACACAAAACACCCCATCTTGATCAATTTTTACCACAATATCATGTGTTATTCATACACATGATGAAGGACTCTTGAAGCTCTATTGATTGGTGGTCATTTTAACATCAAAGGAGAAGTTTTGTTGGTGCCTTGGGGCTGATTTTCCACAAGATTTTCATGAAGATAGGTGATCTTGAAGTTGATATTGGTATATCACAAGTTTTGCCATCAAAATCCAAGCCTTGTTTATCAACCTCATCTTTTCATCACTATGGGGGTATAAGGATCATTCTTCCCATCCTTCTTGTTATTTTAATTATGTAATCATGTATTTTATTTCCTATTGTATATGTATATGATGAATATATGATGATAAAAGTATTGTGTGGGGATTTGGTGTTGATAAATGTGGTTAAAAAGATGGAAAACCATAAGTAACAAGGTTAAAATCTTGCTAAATATGATGGCTGTATAAAAACAGTAAGTAACCAAATGTTAAACTGATAAAATGGTAAAGTGGAATCAATATACAGTAAGTATAAAATCTTATACACATGTGAGAGTTGTCCATACAATGAAATCATAAAAATGAGTGAGATATGATTAAAACAAGTTTAGAGTGCAAATCTGCCTATATTGTTTTGGACGAATTTATTAAAATACATAAAAGTTGATTCATCAGTAGCTATAAAGGTATAAAATAAAGCACATATCATGTAGTTTCTGTGATAAAAATTTAGGGTTCTATCTCCATGTATAACTCTAGATATGATCATTTTAGTAAACTACATTTTTAGGACTGATTTTGTGAAATTAAAGTTTAATATTATTATATAAGCACTCAAATAAATATAGTATAAAATGTGAATTAAAACCCACTAACTTATATATTTCATTTATATAAAAATGCATAAGGATAAATAAATGGACATTATATAAAAGTTGTAGTTTGGTAAGTTTTATAAGTTATAAAAACTATATACTAAGTTTTACGTCTTTTCGGCTAAAACCGAAAGATTAACGTTTTTGTTAAATAAAACATAGACGGTTGGACCCGTCTAATGTAAACTTTTATAAACTCACATACTGATATATAAACATATATAACAAGTAAAAACCGATAAAACCCGAGCTTTACAACATATAGACATTAACGGGCCAAAGTAGCCTTAATGGACAATAAACCCGACTAATTTGGTAAAACACCTATAAACTTATTTATTGGGCTTAACCTATTTGGGCCCAACATATAAAGTATAATACTGATAATAAAAGTATAATTGGGCTAATGAATAGTATTGGACTTGTAATAGGCCCATTGGGCTTCAAAATGTAAACAAGTTGAACTAGTGTAACTAGTCTTGAAAATTACCAACACATAAACACTATAAAGAATGAGTAAAAATGTATAAACCCACTTGATCATCATCATATATATAAAATCATCATATGTATACATAATTATTATTTTGATAAAGTCATTGGACAAAAGTCTAAGACCAGTATTAATTGTCTAGGTTTCCGTGATTGAAGCACGTACCGTACATCCGAATTGCCGATAACCCGCTTTCCCACATCAACGTGAGTTCATAGCCTCGTACTCTTTTAAATGTTTTTATGAAATGTTTTATAAACCCGCGAGGGAGATAACATGTTAGTTTTTATAAAATAGGACACTAGTTGTCCCGATTGTCTGTTTATTGATTTGAACCCGAATGATTGTATGACCCGGTGAATGATTAAATGACCCGATAGATGAAATGAAATGGATTATTAAAGTTAGGTTATGTCACTAAAAGTCCCATTAGCATGAATTGTGAACTACCGAGATTTGGTAGACGCTTATGCATATAATAGTA
The DNA here is from genome assembly GCA_025667525.1 of Glebionis coronaria. NCBI lineage: Eukaryota > Viridiplantae > Streptophyta > Magnoliopsida > Asterales > Asteraceae > Glebionis > Glebionis coronaria. Next base: position 8,932,334 of record CM046881.1, on the reverse strand, counting down.
CTATTTGGGGACGATCACCCCAGTTCGAGCCTTGACGGTTTATCCCCGTCGTGCCACATTGATTGGTAAGCGAATTTATGTATGAGAAGATTTACACAAGCGTGATTATTGTGACGACACGCTAATTTAGATGGGCAAATTGAGTTTCGGGCTAGCTACCTTTTGTTTGTTGTAGTAAGGTAACAATGTCATGCGGCTTATAATAATCCAATAATAACGAAATACTGCTATACGCACTGAATTACAATGAATTGCCTGACTAGCAATACGAGGTCTTATTATTGATTTTATGTTCGTGTTTTGGTTTTACATAACCATATTCATATAACGGTTTTTATTTAACTTTATACAACATTATAAAACGTATTGTATGATGTTTTTACGACATTGGTTCGTATAATGATGTTGAAGGCAAAAGCCTATATTATGATTTTCGATAAGGATTTGTATAAAACGACTCTAGCTATTTTATGGCCTATTATAAATGTTTGTACATTTTCGGTAATAATTTTATACCGATGTAATATTGATGGATTTTATTAAACTCTATGAATTCACTCGGCGTTATCGTTGACCTTTTCTTTTAACATGTTTTATCTCAGGTACTTGAAGGTAATTCTCGGGAAGAAGACAAGAATTCATGGCCCGCACTTAAACAATAATTTCCATGCAAATCTTTTGTAAAACTTGTATGAAATACAATGACTTGGGACCTATGTAAATTTGATATTTATGAATGGAAATGATTTATTATTAAACGACACGATTTTTAAGCGTTGTCTATGATGTGAGTAATGTGCTATCCCGTAACACCAACGAGTCTTCCGCTGTATTGAATTGTGTATATTTGGGGGTGTTACAGTTTGGTACCAGAGCTCTCGTTATAGAGAACGAAAGATTTTTAAAACTAAGGTTTTGAATAAAACATTTCAAAATCTTTTGACTATAAACATTTTCTCAAAATGTCTAAAAATCTTTTGACTATAACGATGCCGAAGAATTCCCGAGTTACTGACAAGGCCAGACTGAGAAGTGTTATTTTAATATATATATATATATATATATATATATATATATATATATATATATATATATATATATATATATATATATATATATATATATATATATATATATCTATATTATATATAGGTATATTTATGACTTGAAACCACAGTTTTAGATCCCAGTCATATCCCAGTCACATCTTTTAGCCAATAGGATTTCAGAATTTCCTAGAAAATCTCCAAATCCCACAAAATTCGGAATTAAAATCGTAGTTTTACGAAAATCGCGTTTTGGAACCGCAGTTTTGAAAACTGTAGTTTGAAAATCGCGTTTTGAAGGTCTGGGATGAGCCGGGTCTGGACCTGTCCAGTTTAGTAATTTGAAAATTTCGGATTTTGTTTAAAAAAACATGGCCAGGGCAAGATTTGAACTTGTGACCTTTGATTCAGAGACAAATACCTTTACCAACTACGCTAGCCAATTATTTGTTATTTCCTATCAAAAACTTTAATAATAACTTCTATAAAAAACACAAACAAACTATCAATCTTCTGTATTTTATATATACGTATCTCAAATCACTTTTCACCTACAATTTCGGAATTTATGAAAATCTATTACTAAAATATAGGTTTTTAAAGATATGTTTCTTTTGTTTTATCCAAACCCTAATGCTCATATGCAAAAACATACGTAACAGATAAATCACTCATTCTTTTGTTTCATCTTAATCAGATCTTTCATCTATATACTTTTGATTGGTTGCTATTCTTTCGATTCATCAGTCAATTGATTCTCACTTACACCGGCGAGTGAAGTTGATTCCATCAGGTTTGGTTTAATTGTTTCATTGTTGCTGACGCTAATCAGGTTTGGTTTAATATTTTGTCACACTGTTTGTTTATAATATCTATTTGCTAAACATTCGTTAATGTGGTTGACATATTGACCATGGCTTTCACAAACTAATCCAAGTTTATAGTTTCCCTTTAATTAATCTTAATTATAAAAAATACCATTTTGTGTTGCTATTTTATTTTAATATCAGTATTCAGTGATGATGCAACAAGATAAGTGTATTAATAGTTTTTTTCTTTGAATGACGTGATATATGACACATGATATCAGCAGATAAAACTGAACAACTTAAGTTCCCATAACCAGTGAGCCACATCCTATATACAATCACAGATTATAAGTTTTGTCAAATATGCAATCACAGGTCAACAGACTATAGTCATTTGTGGGTGTTTTAAATAGCTTATTCCATGGGCTTATGCACTTGGTGTTTGTTTAGGCTTGTCTGATTGCCTTATATGAGATTATCAACTTCAGATTATAGCTTATTTAAGTTCATAAGCTCAAGGTGGATAAGCTCATTATAGAATGAGCTTATCGAATTTTAAATAACCCCATAAACTAATCAAATAATCTAAGGCAAATTTAGAAAAAGGTTAGAAAAGCCGATAAGATCACGTGTTCAGTTTACAAGCTTGTGATTATGGACGTAAATAAGCCATAACTTTAAGTTGATAATCTCATAATCCGAATTGAGTTTATTAGCTGTTCCAAATTCCACTAAGCAGATAGATCTGTAATTTTCATTTAACAGTGTTAGCAAAGCATTTATTGTGCATAAAGGGTGTTACCTCGCTCACAAGCTACTGGCCTAAACAACATCTTACTGCATCAAAAGTAAACGAAGATATTGCTCATTTCTTATTCAAGTAGGCGTTCAAGTGAACATTTAACGTAAACTTTCTTCCCTTTGCCATGCTTTAGTACATTTTGTAAACATACTTATCTCATTTTTATACTTATCTCATTTTTACCTGAATACAATTGCCGGTAGTAGCAATGAACTTTTAAAATTACAGTACCAAACGATTTATGTTGGGAGTGATAGTCTAATTCATAACTATAAAGGCATGGTTAAGCTGGATCCTTTCAATACAATGAAAAACACATCTGTTAAAAACAACCTATTGCAGCTGCTCTAATTTCCACACCTGAAGCTGTAATTTTCAGGTCTGCTCCAGCTGTAAATAAAACTTCAAGGCGAGTTACACACATTTGAATAAAAGAAAACAAATGTGTCAAGTTATTATGCAGAAAAGGTAGAGAAAAAGAAGCCATGTCGGCCAGCTCATCAAGTACATCCCTGCTGGTGTGTGTTTTTGTGCGACGTTGCAGGTTTGTGTTCTGATATGACCCCGTAATGGTATGCATAGATTAATTTGAAGTATTTTAGTTGAATTTTTACCACGATCTGTGCTTATTTTCATGCTAATTTGTATAAATTTCAGCATCTTACATATAACACGAAATCAGATTAACATATAAGAATTTATTTATTTGACCGCATAAGTTTTGGATGAAGATTATAATTCTGAGATAATTCTGCTGAATAAGTCGAATACTTTTTGATAAAATTAGACGTAACAATTGTGCAGGTAATACATCAGCAGTGGATTTGCAATGAAAAGGTAATGGACGATTCAGGTTTTGTCTTTGAATTCAAACTCATATTAAAATCTATTCTTTTCTTTCCGTTCAGCTTTTGGCTACTGTATGTTGTTGCACCCATATGAAACAAAATCCAATATGATAACAAAAATAGTTTATGAATAACAGAAGGCCTAAATATAGTGAATTTATAATCTTTTTTTAGTATTAACTTGTTTATGTGAACTTAGCAGATGACGATGTTATAAGCTTTGCAACTGCAATGAATTTAAGATATTAAATCGAGTAAATTAATTAGAATTCATATTCTTTAATAGCTGCTTTTTACGAATAAACACATGATGATTTGATATTTTATATTAACACGGCGGTTGGGTTAAGATATATTAGCTTTTATCAGTGAACAAGCTAATTTTTATCCAAGACAAAGTTTGGCTGACTGTTTATTACGATATTCACGCCACACTTTCTGTTCATATGTCTTTGTAACCATTTTTAGGTTACCTTTTCGGTGATTCAATATGATGATGGGTTATCACAACTTATGTTTGTCATTCTTTGTTTACAACAACTAATAGAACTGCGCCATCTATAGTTTCTATTGATGAGAGTGATGCAATTGCTTCAAAAATAGAAAACCTGCAAATGGAAATGGACCAGCTGACACAGTTGATGACTTGTATGGATGTGTCTCACAGGTTTGCTGAACCAAGCGATACTTCAAATAAAACTGTTGCTCTGTTTTATTCAGGTAGATTCTCTCACAACAAATAGAGGGAAAGAAGGGGGTGGGTTATCAAGCAAATTATAAATCATGTTAACAGAATCTACGAAATAATTATTTAAGTGCACTCATCTTGCGTCTCTATAATCACTTTTATAACAATAATTTGCCCCCTAAAGTGTAAGTTCTTTATGTTTGTAGCTATTGCTAAACCTAGATAGTGTTGATCAACGTAAGGCAGTTTATATAATTGGTTCCACTAACAGGTCATCTGCCAAGCGAAGTCCGGTATGAGAAAAACTCATGTTTATGTTACTTCTCCACTACTACATACTAAGCCTATGGTTGCCCTTGTGCTTATCATGTGATTACAGATTAGCCACTCAATACTTTATTACTTGTAATTATAGAAAAGAAGTACATAATTACAACACACCTTAATACTTGGTGCATGTTCTCATCATCTTCCTCAACTACTATCACTAGCACGTCTACCTTCTCAATCTAATTTTTGGTAGTTATTATATTTTTTGTAAGTCTTTGGAAAACGTCTCCGATGGTCGAATTTGTACATGACACATCTCCTGTTTTTTTCCCTATTTTGACAGGTTCGTTAAGTGTGCCTCGGAGATCTGGTGACACCTCAGGAAAGGGAAAAGAATCTACAAAACCTAATAAGCCCAAAGATCATGCTACGAAAGATAAGATTCTCTTTAAACCGAGAGATGATTCTAAAGGAGAAAGTCAAACCAACATTTTCTCCCTATGTCAGCTGCCAAGTGATGTCTGGTATGAGAAAAAATCATGATTTTGTTATTTCAGCCTATGGCTACCCTTGTGCTTATCGTGTGATTACAGATTCACCACTTTATACATTATTACTTGTAGTTATAGAAAAAAGTACATACTCGCAAACGCCCCTTAATACTTGGTGCCTGTTATTAGGAATACTCCATTAGCAAGACTGTGACATAGTGGTTACACTATTGCAGGTAACTTTTGTCTCTTCACTTACATCATAATATTGTAGCAACTTAATACACTTGAACAAGCAATAATAATGCAACAGACCCAAATTAATCCACTTGCAGCAGACTCTGCAAACTTAGGCTAAAATATTGAAGTACTCACTTCGCTAGAAAAGTCTTCATGCAATTACTACTTACCTGGTCATTTACACAGGTCTTCATGGTCACTTTAAACAAGTGATATCTGGAGTTAGCTACTGCCACTCTATGGCAAAAATTCTGGAGTAGTTGTAAAAGTACAAATGCAAGATGCTGGAGTAGCCAGATCTCGGTAAAGTCGAGCATTAAATTCAGGCTGTTGAGTCAGATACGAAGATAGAATTTTACAAAAAGGAGGCCCCTCATCTTTGTGATTTCGGGATATATCAAAAACGCCTAGAAGGTTTTCTAAACAAACGGCGCTGTGTGTTTTCATTGTTTTTCATAGCATGGTTCGGCTAACTGGTCAAATGCGTCTATGCCAGGTTGATCTGAAATACTTATTGCCGGCACAGTTTGAACCTTGATATTTAAGGCGTCCCAGATACCATTCCATTGTTGAAGAAATCATGTAACTCTTTGATTCCTTATCTCCATAAGGGTCGTTAGCTATACCGAAAGGTTTTATGCATCAAGATTATACTTTTTGGGAGAATCTCGACCTGTATCAATTTTAGCTATTTTCTGATTGACCTGTTAGAGATAAAATGTAAGCTAAATCTACCATTTAATACGTAATTGGGTTGAAATTGCCAATCTCACTGAAAAGAGATAACTAACTTGATGATTTATAATCTAATCTCTGTTTGTTAATATTTTGTAGTTACCACAAAAAAACATGGAACTCCATGTTACATGGCTCCTGAGTTTCTTGTGCTTTTTGATTTATGGGCCATTGGTTGCATGCTATACGAATTCTATGTTGTCAGATGCCCATTTGTTGAAAAATAGTTTACAGAAATTAGTAAAATATATACTAAGCTAGAAACCAACTTGAATCAAGACGATACTCTATTATTATGCTTAGCAAGTGTGAATGCATTATCAAGAAGGTTATCAGTTGATTCCATGCTACGATGGAAGCATTTAGATTGGAGTTATGGTAAATGAATATTATTATATGTGTAACTGTCGTACTTTAAATATTAATCAGCATACTGGCACTCATTTTTTTGGTCTTTTGTAGCACCAAGGTTATGAAGATATCAAAACTTCAAAAGGTTATACCAAAAGGGAAAGGGTTTTACCACTGGGACGAATCCTACTATAGCAAAGATATAATGGTGGTATATGTTTTTCACCTGCACCAGGATTTGAAGATGTAGGAAAGGAAAGTGGTTCATTTGTTAATTCTATAGAACGCGCCTTAAGCCATGGAAACAGAAATACCAAGGTCTCAAGGTTGATTTTCAAATCTTAAATTAGAGAAAATTGCAGTGCGTGACACATCTTCAGTTGCGGAAACAAGCCCTGAGATTCTTTTGGGTAGAAATTCCGAACTCTAAAACTTCTTAAACTGGTTTATCTGAAAACGGGTAATCTTGAAAAAAAATAGATCAGTAAGATTCTGATTTGGTTCCTGAGGAAAGTGAACAGAAAGCTGAAAGTAATCAATTCTAGGAATCAAAGAAACAAATGAATAGTTTTGTTAGTTCATATTAAGGTTAATGAAGGCTTTTGACGTTTTGCTGATCGTTTTGTCATCTCTCCTCTTCGAGATTGGAAAAATATTCAGGTATGTTATTACTTATTATGTAACCTTTCATTATTTATTCTTAAAACACCACATCCTTGGTCACTAATATAGTTCTACCTGTTATACCAGAAATTCAGGACCCACAAAAAGCAATTCTAATTTATCAATGCCAAACACCATGCGGAAGGAAGGATGATTATTTACTAAGGCAAGCTGTTATTTGCAGCTGGTTTTGGTTCAAAACGTGACTCATCACTTAAGGAACATTCCAATAAGGTAATGAAGATAGTTTAGGATTCCAGATAGTTGATAAGTAGACATTTCACGCTTCACTATTGACAGTATACATGGACTTTATAATTCATACATGATACATGATTATTCACCATGAATACTAATCACCAGCAATTATTTTATAATTCTAGGAGTGCTTTCAAAATTGTCATTTTATTTTAAATTTATACCCTTTTGACGTTTTCACTTCATTCCTGTCAGACCTAAAAAGTTATTCTAATTATCTATTTGAATTAAAAAGGTTCTAAAGTTTTTTTTTACTTTTCTTATAGTGGCGACACAGAAATCCCCCTCACCACAACAAGATATTGGATTGATACATTAAATCTTATGACAGTCACCAAGTCTGATCTGCCTATTAAGTCTGATCCTGAGCTCCTATAGATTGCAGCAGCAGAGATTGTTCATCGATGTTAAGTGTCATGTTCGCTTATGTTGACTAGAACAGTGCTGGGAGGACAGAAAGAAGCATTTCACCGACTGGCAAATGGATTGATTCAGTGAAGTATCCGACGATTCACCGAGCGAATAAGCTAACTTCAAAGTTGATTTGTTGTCAGGTAGATATTAGTATGTCGGTGCTTGCTTACTCTAGGAGCATATAAGCAGTTTACATAAGCAATGCCTACTTTGAACCTGAATGCTAGCTTTTGCTTCGTGAGTGTCATTTGATGGTCATAACCTGATTTTTAAATTAAGTTAGAATATGAAATGCAGTGGAAGTTACTAACTGTTGGTATTTATTCAGGGTTATGGGACAATGTTATATCGTATGTGCAAACAATAGGCTTCTGAATGAAAGAGTGACGTGTATAGCTATGTAATTCTTCCTTTAGAAGCAACCATAGGACAAAATCCTGTAGTTATGGCCATCCATCTGTTATGGAAGCACACTGGTATAAAAGCTTTTTTAATACCATATAAGGTACAAATTTTCATATTTTAATATGAAAATTTGTGACTATCCGCGTTGAAGCAGTATGTGTTGCGTCTGATATGGATGGCGCAATAACACTACGAATCAATCGCGCCCATCAAGCAGCAGTATCGTTTCTGGCAGTTGAAAAAAAAGGTTAGCAATCCCAGACACCTGCTAAAGCGTATTTTGTGCTTTTGAATATGTTATATTTAGTCCGAGTTTTTCTTGTTGCTTATGGTTTGGGCCGGTACGACGAATATTGGTCTGCTTTGATCTAAGGTAGTAAGGCGAATCCCAATAAAATCCATTCTAGACTTAACAAAGGCTATCTTGAGTGGTTTATGGCACACTGCATTGATTAGTTTATATTAGCACAGCGTGAGTAGATGAAAACGGGCAAGTTAAGTATAGAAGTTGTGAGGTTGCAAGGTTCGACTTTAGGTCTTATAAGTGATTTACATTGTTCAGTGTTTTGATATAAGTGAAAAATAGTATTGACAAGTGCGGGTGTTTGTGACTCAGTTACATGTCCAATTTGGGCTGCCTGATTTCGGGTTATTTTGTTGAAAATCTTGCTGATAACGATGTGTGCGATATATTTTGGTTAAACTCTTCATAATAAAGTAAATTCATTTCTTTTCTTATAACACTTAGTGAATCACGTTTGGTAGATGATGTTCTCAGGACTTTGAGGTTGATGAAAACTCATTCGAGTTTCAGGCTCGACATCTTATACTGGTACCTGCGCAACTGTCTTTGTTGAAGGAACTTTACAACTGATAAACCCATAGGCGACTGCGTATGCTTGAAGATGGTTTCTTTTGGAGGAGTCCAACAAATACGAACAAGGAAACATGGTTGTTAGAAACAAGATCAGCTCCAAAAATAATTTGGCACTATTTGGTAATACATGTATATGTTTCCTTTCTTCTTGAAATAGACGAGTTTTGCTTCTGTCAAAACATTTTTAGTTTGCAGATTAGGAGTGCTTTTTTGTTTCAGAAATAAACCTGATTCAAACTGAGCTTTTGGTAAGCGACAACATCCTTTAATTATTCACAATTCGTGATAAATAAAACTGGCGTAACAAACTGATTTTTTATTTTATCTTTGCAGGGAAGCTAGCTGACATGTCACGCCCGTTGTGAAACCCAAACCTAACTGGCGAGATCATGCCTGTAGAAGGAAATCCTTTTGACTTAACCACTGAATAAGAAGGAAATCCTAACTGGCGAGATCATGACCACAATTACGTGCTTGATTTTGGGGAGAAAACCTAGGCTTAAAGTATGCTCTGTTGATTCATTGAAAGCTTAAGGTAAAGATCATACATCATAAAATCAATTGACCCAACAGTAATTTAAAATTTTCTTTTTTCTTATGACAGATTTGTTTCTACTTGTGTAACCAGATTTCAGAAAACCATATGAATTGGTGCTTGCTGAGATTTGAGACGTTTTGGATCCATATGTGACGTGGATGTAAAGAAGTTTACTAATGTAGTCTGTAGGTGTGTATTCTACTACTATCCTTGTAGTGTATTTTTATGGTATATTGAGTTTGTTCTTTTTTAAGTCTTGATTAATTATCCATCATCGATATATGCCTTCTTGGATCTTATTCAGTCTTACAAAGTCAAAGTTTAAAGTTCTTGAATTGTGGTGAGCGTAGGGTAAGCGGTGGAAGTGCTTACCAGCTGTAACCCCCCCCCCCTCTTTCGCGGTAATCTTTGCGGTAACAGAAAGAAAACAATTTTTTTGTGTTTGCAGACATCAGAGAATTCTGTAACAGAAGATAGATTGATTCTAGATGGTAAAAAGTGTTTGATTCTACGGAAAAATCGCCACTTCGCCCGATTGGAAGTCTAGCTGGCCATGGTGCATCCGTCATCCTGAAATCAGTCCTTGAAAGAGCTACTCAGCTGCTAAGTAGACCTAACTCCAGTTTGCAGGACCCGAAACTTTGGCAAGCTTCGTTGAGTAAATTTAATAGGTAGCCGCAGGTTTGATGATGAGGGTGAGGTGTTACTGGCGGTTGTTTTGATAATACGTGATTTTGGAACTTTGCTTGAGGAAAAGACGTACAGTGTTCACTTCTAAGAATGGTACCCGTTCGATTGACTTTAAACTTCGTTTTCCAGATCTACCCCAATATCCCAAGACTTCTGATAACAAGTTAGGGTCATGTGTATAATAATATTTATGAAAAAACAAGAGCATGTTGTTGAGGCTTTCAAGATTGTTGTGGATGTATCAATACATTGTTATTCAGTTTATTGTGTTACTTTTAGGTTTTGTTTTAAAGATGGTCTGTGTGTGCACCATATTCATTGCTTGTGTTTCAATGTAATATTGAGAAGCTAATTTGCATAATTTCATCTTCGTGTAAATGTAATTTTTAGCGTCTTCATGTGTCACCAAAAGGTACCAAAAACTTGTATATGTATATGTATCCAAAAAATAAAAATGTTTATGTTTATAATGTTGTGATGTGAGCTAATGTATTACTAGAAAGTTATAAGATAATGTAGAATATGAAAAAAAAAACACTATAAAATTCGAGCCTTTCCTTGGCGAAATTTCGAGCCTTTTCCTAGCGACATATCGTCAGGGAAACCTAATCCGTGGCGACAAACGTCGCCAAAGAAACCTATTGAGGGAAAGTTTCCCTGTCGACGATTTAAATTTTGCATGGCGACTAAGTGGACCCCACTGCATTTTGGTCATTAAATTGGTGCCACGCTGGACTTTGTGAGGGAAAGTTTCTCTGGCGACATATGTCGCCGGGGAAAACATGGGTGATTAGCACAGTTAAGTAAATATGATAATTAATCTCGACTTTAACTTTCCATTACGTTGAAAAGTCAAAACCTTGCGTTGACAAGTCAAAGTTGTACCAAAGTTTCCCTGGCGATATTATTGTCAAACTTTGACCAAAAAGTCTCTTTTTTTGCCACGTCAGCGAAGTCGCCAGGGAAAGGGGTTATCCCTGACAACATTTTGTCGTCAAAGAAACCCCGGTCACCTAATCTTAATTTTCTTGTAGTGAAAAAACATAATGTGTCAATGGCTTTATATTTGTTTATCCAGATAAAGACTATAACAAAATAAGTTTTATACTAATCAACTCGTGTTTAATAAATAATTTTTAAAGTTTAATAACAAAATTCATGTGTATCATTTAAGCTCAAATTGCCACTTTTTGTGGATCCCAAACTTAGATCGATTAGCTTTGTGTATACGAGATTAGATCAAGTATAACACGTAGAGAAACCTTTGTTATATGCTTTGTGAATCTAAGTATTATGCGGAATTTAATACTTAAACAAGAACACAAGATGTAAACAAAACTTTCACTTTGATTATGAATGTCGAACTTACTTATAATGAAAGATGTTTACGAATGAAAACTTAATGAAAACTTGATCCCAAACATTAACCTAAAGACCTTCTTTTATAGACTAAGAAGCCTTGTACAATAAGCTACGTATCAACTATTCTAGGTAAAGATAAACATAGAAAATACATTGTCGTTTCTATCCTTACTAGAAGTATTCTAGAACATAATAAACGTGTAGCTCACATCTTCCATCAGTGCTTGTCTTCAATCTATCAACGCTTGACTTTAACTTGTCAACGCTTGTGCTGTCAGCGCTCACTTTGCTCTTGTCAACGCTTGAGTTGTTCTTGTCAGCGTTCAAGTGATATGGCCTTAATTTATTCCCAACAATCCTCCCCTAAACTTGATATCCACTCTTATGATCAAGTTTCTGAATAAACATTAAGAACTTGGAGGAGTCTGACAAACCTTATCATATTGGTAATAAATAAATCTGATCAAATTCTTTGCCACATCACTTGTATAATCTATCTCTAACTGGGTGTCCTTCATCTTTTCCAAAACAGCCTTGGATATGAAATATTGAGCATCCACAAGTAGATACTCAGCAAACTTTGTAGAACTCAAATGGTATACACCAGCAGCTGAATATAACCTCCATTGAAGACCACTGAGGTCATCTTCAAGATCCTTCCATATTTCAGGATCTTCCTCATTTGTCCCACACATTCTTTTAAATGTGGTCCAAAGTTTTATTCCATTAGCTGAAGTTGGTGCTTCAGCCTCATACTTGGTCTCCAGCAACCTCCAAAGGTCCACCAAGTCTTCTCTATCACAACTTGCAAATAAAGATATGAGAGTGGTAAAAGTGTGTACCTCCTTGCCATATCTTCCAATCTTCTAGAATCCACATTCATCCTCATCATAACTCACAATTGGATTCCTGGAATCTAATGGTAACACATGCACCATATCTGAAGCTTCTAATGGGGAGAGCTTGAGGATCTTTCTAATAACTGCTTCACTTGGATATAGTTGATTCATATCTTTTGGAAACTCAAGTGTAAATCCCTTCTTCACTGGCCTGGGAATTATCATAGCTTTCTTGATTTCCATCTCTTCTGCAAGTTGTTCCTTTCTTTCATCTGAAAGAAGTCTGAAAGTGTTTTCTTCCTGCACTTTCACCCAAATAGTATAAGCCCTATGTTCCAACTCATCAAATGTCAAAGCCTTCAGCTTCTGATGTGTCCATCCAACTCCATGACATCTGAGCAACATAAATTAGAGCTTCCTTCTATCCCTTTTCAACTCAGAGAGAATGTTGCTTGCCTTGTGCTTCAAAATCACCTTACAATCCTTCTGGACTCTAAGAAGAAGCTCCAAACCCCATATTTGATCTGAAATGGTCAAGTCTGGATTATCCATACAGCTTTCTTCCCAAGAATTGTACATCTGAACCACCTCTGGCATGTCAAAATCAATCTGCAACTTTAAATCTCTCAACTTTTCCCTAGCAAGCTCATCACCATACTCAAGTCTTTCTGGTTCAATAATCATGACACTTGAATCTGAGCTAGCTCCATCACTTTCTTCTTCAGAAGTCACAATAAATGGTGACTTTTCCTTTTCACCTTGTTCCATCATTTGCTCAGCCAATCTTCTATCAAATTCAACCTGGGCTGCATTCTTTGGAACAATCTCTTCTACCAATATACCCTTACCCTTATCTGATAGTGCAATGGTTGGTAAGGTAGATGGTAATACCTGAGTAGGAACATCCTTAAGGATAGATGATGACTGGAATACATCACCTCCATATGCAGATCTGTCAACGCCCAAATTTCCTCTATCAGCGCCCAAAATACTTCTATCAGCGTCCAAATTTGTCTTGTCAACGCTCAAATATTTTCCCTCAGCGCCTTGTGTAACCTCTCTCAACATTGCTGTAAATGATAAATTTAGATTGGTTGGAGAGATTAAGGACGTATCAAAACCTGTTTGTTCCTTCAAAGTAGTAAGAGCTTCAGCAACATCCATTGATTGACCATCTTGACTGCTCTTATCACTCAGATTTCTTTGATCTTCCTCCCCTTTGGAAGACTCCTCCATACCCCTCCTAGCATGAACACTCTCCAAAACAACAATCCTCTCCCACAATTCCTTGAGTTCAAGGCCTTGTGAGCTGACAATATGTACTAAGTCTGCATTTTGCTTTTGCAAGCGAATGCAGACTGCCGTCAATTCCAAAAGAGTCATTGGTTCCATACTGCCCTCCTCTGAAATGGGGATTTGACCTCCCAAGTCAGGTTCATTGGGCATGGATGAGGACTGAATTATGGTGGGACTGCCTTGGCCAGCTTCTAAGCCAGAACCAATAGTCCCAGCCTCATCCAGGTCACCAGCCACACTTGTGGTGGTGGTTCTCTCTGCTTCATGGCTAGGACCACCAGAGGAGAACACTCCAGTAGTCCTTTGGCGCTTAATCAACCTATATTCAGGTGGTGTGGAAGATGGTGTGGAAGAATGGGTAGATGTGGGTTGGTTAAGGGGTGTTTGGGATTGTAATGGTTGGGTGTCAGCGTTGGAAATAGGCACATCAACGCCAACATTTGATGTGTCAGCGTCAAAGGGTTCTTGGTCTATTTGCATTTGTTCAGGTGAGGGTAATGGTTCAGGAATAGGTTCAAGTTGTGGGTGAGGGTCAATATGAGGTTGGGGGTCTGGTTGGGGTTGTGCTGCTGCAATAACAGCAAGCATGGCTGGGGTTAAAGGTAAGTCTCTATGAGGTGGTGAATCCATCTTTGCAAAAATAGCTTTCTTTTGTTCAGGGATTTTATAAAAATCATTGTGATCCCTTGAACAATATCTTTGATCATCAAAAATCATTTGCAGAAAACGGGGATAAGCCAAAGTCATTTTTGTCCCCTTGTTTTTACACATTCCTTCAAAAATCATTTTAGAATAGTTATATTTTTGCCCTGTTGCAATGAACACAATAGCACTAGCAATAGATCTGTTAATCTAATTATGTGCAGTACATTTGGGACTCAAACATTGAAGGAGAATGTGAATGAGGTACTTCCAGGCTGGGGGAAATTCCTGCTTATGGTACTTATTAAGAGTACCTTCATCAGGAATTGGATATCCCAAAGCCCTAAGCCCTTGTTCTATTTCATTTATGGGAAGGATGGTTATACCATCAGCATCATCAAGATGCAAGGCCTGGCGTACCAAGGCCTCAGTAACCACCCAAGACCTCCCATGAACAATAGAAGTTAATGTGGTCACTCCATTAACTGTTGAGGAACGAACAGTGTTCCAAAACTGTTTAATGTGTGTGACTGGAATGAGTGGTGCATGAGAAAGAGCATACCTTAATGGGGATGCGTTCAAATACGCCACCATTTGTGTGTATTGAGGAAACAAATCATTATCAGCAACAAGATAAGCAATCATGTTGTGTTGAGACTTGAACCCCAAATCCAATTCTTCTGAGTTAAATCTTGGTGCCATTGATGAAAGCTGTTAATTTGAAGTGTAAAAGATGAAGGTTGATAAGAGAAAAGTGTTAGACAAGAATTATAGATACCCTGTTTAAAAATAGGAGCCAAATTTATAGGAGATAAAGAATGCATGTGATTGGCCCAAAAATAGGCAAAGATTTTCAAAAACTAATCATGAAAATATTGAAAAAGTTATAAGTTATCTCATGCATTTAATGAAAGTAACAACTCCTAAAATTACGGCTTGAAAATATGTCAAAAAGTAACAACTGGGTAGGTCCCATTGAGTGCCAACGGTCAAATATAACCCATCAACGCCCAACGGCTATAATCTTGTCAACGTTCGCCTAAAGCCATGTCAGCGTCCAATTTGGTCACAACAACGCTTGGAAAAATCTTGTCAGCGTCCAAAAATAAAATTGTTTTAAAAAGTGAAAAATGACCTTAACAAGTAATTTATCCTAGAGAAAATAACCAAAAGCTGATAATTATTATAGGGCGGCAAGCACTGTCCAGTTATGCACACTTGCATAAGCAAGATAGACATAACAGTCCTCTAGTGTCCCTTGCTAACCAAAATTCTTAACAACCAAGTTACCTTATAAAATCCTTGTTACTCCCAGGTAAATCCCATATCAAAATGATTCCCAAGTCTCCCAACAGACCACAACCAATTCTAGGCCAAAAATGTCTTGGCAGCATGCAAAGTTGATATACTATGCATGCTACAGTGCCTCATGGTTTTGTAAAACTAACCCATACTCACCTGTGGACACAATCTAGAATTGTGATAAGAGTATCATATGGATACCCAAAAATCCTAAAGGTTCCTAAAACCTCCCCTTAAACAAAGATACAAAGAGTTTGCTAAAAACATGCATGAACATAAAAAATTTATGTCAATATAGGAATGAAACATTCCAACCATCATCCATAAATAAAAACTTGTCCAAATGCTTCTCCTTTGAACCATAAGCAACTCTGTATCCAATGGTATACTGCTAACACCATCTGCACATTTAGATTAAAAACCACAAAACTAACATTGTTGCTGACAACGCCCCGATAACACATAACAGCGTTGAAAGAAGCTTTGTCAGCGTTAGACAATTATATTGCTGACAACGTTGCAAAAACACTTATCAGTGTTCAAACAACCTTTGTCAGTGTTAGAAAAATATAGTGGAAAATCTAAATCATCAATAAGACCAATAATAATAATGCATCATCCTGTACATACTTTTACAAAAAGAATCCAAAACACATATTAAGTGAGATTAACCATTCCAATACTTGTTACCAAGTATTGAAATCTTCCAGTATCAAAAGGTTTAGTTAATAAATCTGACACATTTTCCTCAGTGTCAACCCTATCTGGTTGTATTAAACCTTTCTCAAAGCAATCTCTTATAAAATGGTGTCTAATTTCTATGTGTTTAGTTTTAGAATGATGTACAAGATTCTTAATGATGCATAAAGTACTATTATTGTCAACAAATATCTTAGTATGCATGAAATTATACCCATAATCCAACAGCTGGTTCTGAATCCACAACACTTGACCACAACATGTTGCTGCAGCCACATACTCTGCTTCAGTTGTAGAGTTAGCCACCACTGTTTGTTTCTTGCATTGCCAAGATATTAATCTGCTCCCAAGAAATTGACATCCACCAGTTGTGGATTTCCTATCAAACTTATCACCTCCATAATCACTATCTGAATATGCAATCAGCTCCAATGGTGAATCATTTGGGTACCACAAACCAAGATTAGGGAAACATCTTAGGTACCTAAAGATCCTCTTCACAGCATAAAGGTGACATTCTTTGGGAGTCACTTGATGGCGTGCACATGCACACACAGTAAACATGATATCAGGTCTGGAAGCAGTAAGATACATCAAGGATCCAATCATGGATCTATAATGCCTGACATCAACATCTTTCCCATCTCCAATCTTTCCCCAGGGGTGTTCTCTATCCATAGGAGTAGAAGCCCTCTTTTCATGTGGAGAAAAGCCAAACTTCTTCAAGATTTCAGCAACATATTTGTCCTGGGAGATGAAGATACCATCTTCTTTCTGCTGAACTTGTAAACCAAGAAAGAAGTTCATCTCCCCCATAGCACTCATCTTGAATTTGTCTGTCATAAGCTTGGAGAAATCCTCACTCATCTTTGGATCAGTAGACCCAAAAATGATATCATCAACATAGACCTGCACAAGCAACACATCTTTGCCTTTCTTCTTTGTAAATAGTGTCTGATCTATGGTGCCCCTCTTGAATCCATTGTCCACTAGATAAGTGGACAAAGTACCATACCATGCTCTAGGGGCTTGATGATGGCCATACATAGCCTTTTTGACTCTATACACTTTATCTGGATGCTCTGGATCCTCAAAACCAGGAGGTTGCATGACATAAACTTCCTGAACAATGGTGCCATACAAGAATGCACTCTTCACATCCATTTGATAGACTGTGAAGCCCATGCAAGATGCATAGGCTAGAAAAATCCTAATAGCTTCAATCCTTGCAACTGGTGCAAAGACTTCTTCATAATCTATCCCCTCCTCTTGTGTATAACCTTGAGCCACTAACCTTGCCTTGTTTCTGACCACAATTCCTCTTTCATCTCTTTTGTTCCTGAGAACCCATCTTGTCCCTATAGGTCTGACATATCTAGGACAATCAACCAGCTCCCAAACATCCTGAATAGCAAATTGGTGAAGCTCATCCTGCATTGCTTCCACCCAACTTGGTTCTTTGAGAGCATCAACTATCTTCTTGGGTTCTTCTTGTGACAGAAAACATGCAAACAAACATGCTTGCACAAGAGGGGTATCAACCTTCTTGTGTATATTGGCAATAAATCCACCCAGTCCTTGATGAGATCTTCTTGTTTGAACTGGAGTCATAACATCACCAATGATCTGAGATGGGGGGTGATTCTTCATTGTGGAAGTGAGAACTCCTCCTTCAAAAAGTCTAGTGTCCTCAACTTCACGCTCCATGTTGCCAATATCTTCTTCATCAGACTCTCTTTGAGCAACAGGAATCTCTTCATGAATATTGGAAGGTCCACCTTGTTCAAAACTGGAAGAGAAAAGATGCCCATAGGTGTTGTCAACGTTTGAATCTTGGTTGTCAGCGTCAGGGCTGACAGCGCCTGAAATGTTGTTGTCAACGTCTGAATTGGTCTTATCAGCGCTAGATTTGCCTTTGTCAGCGCCTAAAGAACCATGCATGTTTGTATCTGGTGGTATTTGGAAACCACCATTATCTTGTCCAGCAGCAGCAGCAGCAGCAAACGCATCAGTCCAAATGGGAATAGTAACATATTCAAATGTAGGAGATGCCTTTTCTGCTTGTGATCCAACCCTCTCATTAACCTGTGTACCTGAAACATCAACAATTTGTTCCTCCACAGCATTTGAAGTTACCTTCACAATGTCTGGATTAGTGACAGGCATATAATTTAAAGTTCTAGATAAGGGTTCCAAATCAAGCAACCAATTAGGACCACTTTCAGGATCACTAGGTTTATTCTCTAAGAACCTAACATGTACTCTTTCAACAATACGTTTGTCCTCCTTAAGATAAACCCTATAACCCTTGCTCTGGACTGAATACCCCATGAAGTAACCTTCATCACCTTTTGCACTAAATTTCCCTAAGGCATCACTAGTGTCTAAGACTACTACATGACATCCAAAAGGTTTGAGAAAACCAATATTAGGTTTTCTTCCCCAAAGTAACTCATAAGGTGTTTTGTTCTGAATTTTGTTAACCAATGCTCTATTTTGCACATAGCATGCTGTATTAACAGCCTCAGCCCAAAAGGCTATGGGAAAGTGAGCATCAGCCAACATTGTTCTAGCTGCTTCAATTAGGGTTCTATTTTTCCTTTCAGCAACCCCATTTTGTTGTGGGGTTCTAGCAATACTAAACTGCCTAGTAATTCCCTTCCTGGCACAAAAATCATCTAGCTTCTTGTTCCTAAATTCTCCACCACTATCACTCCTAAGCATCTTAACCTCATTGCCAGACCTTTTCTCAATTTGAGTGATAAATTCTATTAGAACATCAGCTGTGTCACTCTTCATAGCTAGAAAGAATGTCCAAGTAAACCTAGAAAATTCATCAGTGACAACAAAACAATATGACTTGCCATTCAAACTTTCTATATTAGTTGGACCAAAGAGGTCCATGTGAAGCATATGAAGAGGTCTGGAACTAGTATGCACCTGTTTGGACTTGAATGAGACCTTGTGCTGCTTGCCTTTAAGACATGCAACACAAGAGTGGTCATTGTGGAAAGCCTTCTCAGGCAAACCATCAACTAAACCAAGCCTCACAAGTCTATTTATATTTTTAAAATTTATGTGCCCTAGTCTCCTGTGCCACAAATTACTTTCATCTACTGAGGCCTTAGCATAAAAACAAGACATATTTTCATTCACTTTAATTCCATTTAAATTCACATTATATATGTCCTTATGCCTAGGTGTTCTATACTCAATGTACTTCTCTTCAGGGATCTTAAAATCCTTGCTTAACACCAAACACTCAGTATCAGTGAAAAGAACCTTATTTTTGTTATCACACACTTGTGATACACTAAATAGATTATAATCCAGTTCTTTTACCAGGAAGACGTTTTCAAAACGTAGATTATTGGTGAGAAGGGTTCCTTTGCCTGTGATGGTGCCGTAGCCCCCTCCAAAGTATACCTTATCACCATCTTTAATAGGAGAGAAGTTCGTCAGATAGTCTTCCTTTCCTGTCATGTGCCTTGAGCATCCACTATCCCAATATCCATAATCATTGATCTGCTTTTGAATGCCCTGCACATAAAGAAAACAAATTAGTTTTCTTTGGGAACCCAAGTCTCAGAAGACTTGGATTCATCTGGTTGTTCAATAAGAACAGACTTAGTTCTCACAACAACCCCATTCTCATCCCTTTTAGGATGAAAAACCCAGTTAACCCCAATTGGTTTTGTAATGACTTTTGAAATGTAATTAAACCTGTTGCAAGTCATTGAAATTCCATTATTATTAGGGTTTTGATCTTTCTTGGGTCTCCATGTTAAGCTTGAAGAAGCTTTAGACCCCTTACCTTGTGGCTGCAAATACTTAGGTCTGGTCACGTTTCTGTTAGCGTTGGATTTTGTCCTGTCAACGCTGAAATTACCCTTGTCAGCGTTGAACCTAGGGTTTGCTACAGGAACCCATTGCCTATTTGACCAGGTGTTTGTCTTTTGAAAAGGTCTTTTTCCATGAGTGTTAGACCTTCTAGAGAAGAATGGGGCAGGTCTAATCACTTGTGGACTTTGCTGCACACAAGGTTTGGGTCTGACAACGTTTGACTTCCTAACAACGTTGACTTTCTTCCTATCAGCGCTGAAATTGTTCCTATCAGCGCTGGCTTTGGGAGCGTTGACACACTTGTATGCCAAATGTGAAAAGCTACCACAAGTATAACAGGCTTTCTTAGACACACTCTTAGGTCTAGAAGCAAAGAAACCTGTTCCATGATTGTTAACTTGGCTCTTGGGTGACCTATTATTTCTATACATCTCTGCATATTTAATGGTAGGTCTTCTAACAGTGTTTGAGCCTAGGTCAACAGCTTTACCAGTAACTGGGTGAGTAACCTTAATGGGTGGTGATTCATTGGGACTTTCACATAGCAAACCTCCCTTAACAAATAAAGTAGGGTTAGCTTTCTTCCACTCATTTAGGTCAGTCAGTTTTTGTTGATACTCTTCTACTGGAGTGACAACTCTTGGTGGAGGAATGAATTCCTCTTCTTGGCACTCTGGAATACCAGTCCAAGCTAAATCCTTTCTAAGGACACCATAGAAGTCACCAGCTGGTGGTGGAACCAGAGATTAATCATTCATTCCAATCCCAGTCATGTCCTTAGGATCCCTTTGTTTAGCTACACAGTCTCCTAGGGCTTGGGTGGCTCTATCAAATCTTTGAATCTTGAGGTCTACATTATCTTTATTTTTAATGGCCTCATCTAACTTAGCCTGTAGGTCTTTATTGACCTTTGACATGATATTTCTAATATCCATACTACCCTCTAGCTCATGTTTTAAGAAATTTATCTTATCTTTTAAATCAAATTCCATTTTCTTGTATTCAGAAACGGTTTTCTCAGTTTCAGTAAGAGCTAGTTGGTAATTGGATAATTTACACCTTTCAGAGCTCATATCCTCTTTTAGTTTTAACACCTCTTTGTTAAGTCTGTCAGTGTTTAACCTACAACCTTTGCTACAAAAAGCATCATCATATACCTCATTATCAGATGTAGAGGAGGAGTGTGCCATGAGAGCATATTCAACATGCTCTTCTTCAATATCAGCAATCAAGGCTTTGTCCTCTTCAGCATCCTTAGCCAGATAGCTCCAATCCCATCCAGTACCATCAATTCCTTGAACTGCAACCATGGCTTTGGAGTCTTGAGCTTTAACAACCTGACTTGAGGGTTTACCAGCATCAGACCTTCTAGGAGATCTGCATTCCCTTATGAAGTGCCCCATGCGATGACAGTTGTAGCACTCAACTTTGGATTTATCAAATCCAGCAGTGTCTTTAGCATTGAAGGTCATCTTCTTCTTGAACCTTCTATTCCACCTATTTGCTCTTATACTAGCAAGAGCCATGTTCCACTTGATGTCCATCTCTTCCAAGTGTTCATCACTTATCTGCTCAAGGTCCTCATATGTAATCACTGAACCATTGGGCAAAGAAGCAATGTAAGCACACACAGTATCCAAATCCAAACCAGCAGGTTTAACTCTTGGGCAGTCATTCATGAATGTGTCAGCGTCTGAAAAGGAGACGTTGACAGGACTTGTTCCAGCGCTGACAAATGATGATCCAGTAACTGGATGCATAAAAGAGTCCTTCTGATTGAATTGACCTTCACTATGAGAGAAGAAGGCCATGTTGCTGGTGCTAGCTTTGCTTCCATGTGCTGAAAGAGTTTCATCTTCCAACAGTCTTAGTTTGTTGTAGATGTCATCAAACGAGGAGCTCTTGTAAGTATTATTGGCAAGAATAGATCTTGCCTCAATCTTCCATGCCTCACCAAGACTTTTCAGAAAAGTAGCATTGGTGTCAATATCACCAACTTGTGTCCCCATGAAGGACAACTTGCTTGTGATGTCAAGCAATCTGCTTCTCACACTACTCAGTTTCTCATTGGGCTGAGCTTTGAAGACAGCATAATCATGCAGAAGTTGCTTTTTCTTTTCTTCCTTAGTGTCTGCATTACCACCATATGCAACTTCAATTGCTTCCCAAAGGTCCTTAGCAGATTCATAGCCTCTATACTTGTGCTGATTTTCTTGTCCCAAGGAGACTTTCAGAATATTTAGGGCTTTCATGTCAGCCCTTTTCTTTGCAATATCTTCAGCACTTACAGCTCTACCATCTCCAGGTTTTTCTTTCTTATCTTCATCAGGACATCCTTCAACAGCTGATCTTGCCGTAATGGCATCCTGAATCTTTTGAGCCTTATTGAATGAGTTTCCATATTCAATAATCTCCCAGAGTGTGTAATCAAAGATCCCCAGATATTGTTCAAAGTTGAACCTCCATAAGTCAAAGTTGGTTGCATCAAGCATGGGAATCTTGATGTTTGGTAAGGGTGAGGAGGAGGAGGTTATTGCTTCAGACATGATGTTTTTAGGGTTTTGAGAAAATTAGGGTTTTGGTGTTCGTATATCGTTCTGGTGTTCTTCAAAGATCAAAAGTTCCTCAACAAGCTCTGATACCACTTGTGGATCCCAAACTTAGATCGATTAGCTTTGTGTATACGAGATTAGATCAAGTATAACACGTAGAGAAACCTTTGTTATATGCTTTGTGAATCTAAGTATTATGCGGAATTTAATACTTAAACAAGAACACAAGATGTAAACAAAACTTTCACTTTGATTATGAATGTCGAACTTACTTATAATGAAAGATGTTTACGAATGAAAACTTAATGAAAACTTGATCCCAAACATTAACCTAAAGACCTTCTTTTATAGACTAAGAAGCCTTGTACAATAAGCTACGTATCAACTATTCTAGGTAAAGATAAACATAGAAAATACATTGTCGTTTCTATCCTTACTAGAAGTATTCTAGAACATAATAAACGTGTAGCTCACATCTTCCATCAGTGCTTGTCTTCAATCTATCAACGCTTGACTTTAACTTGTCAACGCTTGTGCTGTCAGCGCTCACTTTGCTCTTGTCAACGCTTGAGTTGTTCTTGTCAGCGTTCAAGTGATCTGGCCTTAATTTATTCCCAACACTTTTTTCAAAGATAATAACCAAAGTGCGACTTAAATTATTTAATAAAATGACATCATCATTGACAGATGTAATGGTTCAAAAGTATACCTGTAACTTATTTTAAAAGTGTTTATCAAAATAACGCTCCTCTAAATAAATATATATAATTTTATTTTTAGAGCAATTTCATATATCACGTTACTTTTAAAATCTATTTAATATATACTCAAACATGTTTAAAGGCTATTGTACACTATCTATTCAATAGTTGCACTTTATGTATATATGAAATTGATTTTGAAAATAATATAATATATAAAATTATTTTTTATTCTAAAATATTGTTTTTTTTAAACCATATTTCTTCACCATAAATCGTGCGTAAGCCAAGGTTAAACGATATCAAAGGTTGATTTTCTTAAAAAAAACACGTTATTCTCACACTGACAAGGACAAAGAGGAATGAACCCTTTTTACATAAACACGACAATCATTATAATTAATTGACAAATGTTATGTTCAAAAACAAGTTACTAACCGAACCCGCCCACGACCAACCAATATAATAGCTCGACAGAAGTATTTTGTTTAAATATTTATGAACCAAATACAATCTGATATTTGTACAACCAAAGATTCACATGGGATAAAACAAGAACGTTTGGTGGGTGAAGGCCTAGAAATATTAAAGATTAGTTTCTTTTAGCAAAAACAGGTCTCACCGCCAACATATATAATTAATACACAAACCACAAATTCTCCCCATCAAGAAAAAAACCGACCCCGCCCGTTGGGCGGGTTACGACGCTAGTATATATATATATATATATATATATATATATATATATATATATATATATATATATATATATATATATATATATATATATATATATATATATATATATATATATATATATATATATATATATATATATATATATATGATGTAATTTGATTACATGATTGTTTGATGATTATTTTAATATTTATACGAGGTATTTATACAACGTAGATTGTCACAAGGAACCCTAAATCCCCTAGTAAATTAATCTAAGCTATTCCTGTAGGAAATCTAGCTATTCCAGATCTAAACCAAGTTGTGGATATTTATGATCCCAATAAAATGGTTGATATTCGTAGAAATGTTGATATTAGTTGATTGTGATATTAAAGAAGAATTGGCGAGATTAAATCTGATATCGATGTCATGATGATCTTTCCTTATAGAGTGGAGTTTGACAAAATGTTACCACCTGGAAAGGTGTCATCTGATTCGTTGTCACCCAATTCTTAAATTTGAGAATCGAAAGGGTGAATGTTGCACTTGAGGCTGTCAATGGAACCATTACCCAAAAGCCTCATGACACTAGTACCTTTCCGAGAAGTCTAATTGAATGTGTGAGTCATTTAATACTAGTGACTCATTTGATAACTATTGATGAAGGAGCTATAGGATTGGAAATTAAGTGTTGTTCATATCGAGCTTTTATTGCCCTTTTAAGGTCTAAAAATAAAGTTGAAAGTATTGGAAAATGAGGTAGGATGTCACATTGAGTATGATTTGGTTGAAACTTGAATAAAGTAAAATTTAACTCGTATGGAATATGAGATTATTAAGAGGAAGTCATTAAGTCCTGTGACTGAATTATAAGGTTTTAAATGATTGTTAGTTTGTGTTAAGGGTTGTTCCTAAACCATTGTCCAATAACGAGGATGCCCAGTGTCCAATAAATAAATTGAAGAAATCTTCTTCTGAATTGGGCATGATGGATCTTCCGGGACAGGTGGGACACCTAATGACTCTTGTAGATTAGTATTCATTGTGGTATATTTTAATAATCCCTAACTTAACTGAGACATTAGTTGGTAGGATGAGTTCTTGGAATTGTATGACATAGTGACACGTAATGTGTTACGGTACAATTTTAACTTGTTTGTGATTAATGAAAAGACTACCTTTGATTGCTAAACTCTACATGTATCGATGTTATCTACCTTTTATTGCTTCATCCTAATGTTCGCATTAGTGATGCAACCATTGAACAAGTACTCATGTCGAATTGAGTTACGTTGTGGATTATTCTTTTTGAGTGCCATCGAGGTCATGAACCTCATGATTATTTGGCTAAGCTCATTTCCTATTATATTGTAGTTAGTTCTTGGTGAACAACTTTTCATCACTCTTTTGCAGATCACTCATTGTTTTTATAAAGATAAAACAGTATCCCTTGAGAAAAATTGAATTTTCATCACTATAAGGATTATTCAAAGTGAGATTTATAAGTGATCGTTATCGAAATGAAGTTGTTTATAAAACACCTTGGAAAAATTAATTGTTTTCATAACAAAGAAAAATCTTTGTCAATTTATTTTTTATTCTTATTTAAGAATTAAGCATGAAAATGTTTTTATTATAAACATGATGATAAAATTTTGACGAACTGAGTATTGCATCGTTAATCTTGAAATTGTATATAGTTGCGCGCCTACATACAATTTGGAATGGACCATGCAAGGCTGATTAGTAGTCACCATAAAACTAATGAATAAACACTACATTTTCTTTGAAGATTGTGAAAGATTAAATTTTATGAGATCTGCAAGAAGTGAAAAATAGGGACATATTGATAGGGACACCTACATATGTGCCCGCACTATTTATTCTTCTGAGTCGAATTTACTCATCTGTGGAATTTGTCTTATTTGACAATTGATATTCCTTTCTTGTCCAATTCTCCCGTGGTCAGATTCTTTAGAAAAGTATCTGATTACCGAGTGTTGATACCCGACTGGATGTATCGATGTTCCTGTCATTTCTTTTGATTAGATTTCATTTGAATGACCTGGGTAACGATCCGAGGATCTTTCGAATGCGTACTCAATTCATGAAAACATGGGATATATTCATATTCGATAATGTTTTCGTCTGTATCTGAATTGAAATTCTCTCACCTAAATTATGCGTTGACCTTACTCTTTTAATGGTAGTTATGACTCCTGGTATCCTTGAATTTGTGAAGGATTATGAATTATTATTAGTCTTTTGAGAAGATCACATCTTATCAATGGTAACAAAACTGGAAAGTTGATAGTGCCAGTAAAATGGATTGATTGATTATGACATGACGACATTGTCTTAATTGATGGGAACTCGAATAGAATTCCCCTAAATGATAAGATGTTGATTATCAAAAGTGATCTAAATAATTCTTGATGGATGACCATATCCTGCATTTAGACTTGAAATTATACCGTGAATGGTTGAAATTAGTCATAGATACTATAATCTAGAAAGAACCTAATATGAATTTATTAAAAGATGTTTCTTTTATCTGAAACCTTAGGAGGTATTTGCTGATGAATTACCTAGACTTTCGCCATTAAGGCAAGTTGAATTTGGTATTGATTATATTCACGGTGCTGCACCTGTGGCTTGTGCACTGTACGTCAGCACCATCTGAATTAAAGGAATTACCGTACAACTGAGAGAGAGTTGTCGGAGGAAGATTTTATTCTACCAAGCTCGTCATCACGAAGAGCTATGGTATTATCATTCCTTATATTTGTTGAATTACCGTGAACTAAGTAAATTGATGATCGAAATCTATATCCACTACCCAAGATGATAGATTTGTTTGATCATATACAAGGTTCTAGTGTATGTTTTAAAGATTTGATCCATGACATGGTTATCATCAACTTCGCGTCCGCGAAGAAGATTATCTATTCCAATCACTACATCCAGAACTTGTAATGAACATTATGAGTTTCACGTGATGTCGTTTGGATTGACTAATACACATGTAGCATTCATAAATTTGGTGAATCACGTGTGTAGCCTATAATTTGATAAATTCATGCTTGTGATCATTAAGGACCATTTGTTTATCTATAAGAATAAGAATGAGTTAATAATTATTTGTAGAATGCCCTGAGTTGACCGAACAATGAAAACTTGTACCTTGAGTATTTAAAATGTGATTAAAGACTTAATCCTTTACATTATTTGACCGTGTGATTAATAATATCATGGAATCTATAATGACTCTTCAAAAATTTAGAGCCCTTTTAAGACTTTGGGTTTTACCAAAAAGAAAGTGCAAATGTGTTTTGACAAATGTTTTATCGAAAATAACTTTTGAAGGATTATTCCCTTATACCCAGAACATTTAACTAAACTCCTGTTTAGGGGTAAATGTTCGTGTATACCTCAAGACAACCTAAGAGGGATTGAGGAAACCATTTAAACCATGACTTGAAATTTGAAACGACACTTCTTGCTTTTCAACTAAGAAAATTTTTACCAAAGAATAAACGAAGGTTTTTCGAACATTTATGGATCTTACTAATTATTTCCGATAAATCAACAAAAATTGTGTTAATTAAATTCAAATTCATTTTGAACATTTTTATATAATTGGGCAAACTGAGAAAATTTAAAACTTTTTATGTTTACGTTTAATAAAAATAAATATTTATTATTTAATTACTTGTAATAATTATCGACGCTTTAAACGTCAGATTGAGCAAAACTGATAAAAATAATAGTTGAGATAGAACTAAGACTTAGAAAATATGAAGAAAGAATTTCTGAGTAAATTGTAGACATGATAATTATTTCATCAGGAAAGATGAATGTAAATATTGACGCATTATGTAAATAGGATAAAGAATCAATTAGGATGTGTTCCTTAATAATGAATGTGCAAAATAAATTGCCGAACAATTTAAAAATAGCCGATGCTTGTAAGAAGGATAATATAGATAATAAAAAGGGGTTCGCGGCTAATGTGAGCCATCGGAGTTGAGAAGCCGATGGCGTTAAACCTTTTAAAGGCCGCTTGTAGTTGCCTAAATATAGAGGATTTTGAGATATAGTCATGTTGGAATCTCATAAGATTAAGTATTCTATTCATACTATTTCTGATTTAGTGTATTTTTATCTGAAGAAGTTGTACTAATGCAATTTATGAAGGCAGACATCTCCTCATACATTAGTAAACGTCTAAACTATTGCAAGGGTCATCATCTGAATTTGATTCGATTTGGGTCATCGTCGACAGACTGACCAAATCTGCTAATATCATTCTTGTTAATGATAGATTCTTGATGGAGAAATTGACCCTTTTGTATATAAAGGAGTTGTGTAAACATGGTGTGCCTGTATCGATCATCTCTATCAAGATCCTCGCTTTGCATTGAATTTCTAGAGATTTGCTCAGAAGTCATTAGGAACGAACCTTGATGAGAGTACTATTTACCACCCCAATCGAAGGGACGAGGCAAAGTAACAATACAAACACTAGAAGTCTTGTGTTATGCTTGAATAATTGACCTTTGGTAATGAACCGTATAATCGCTTTCCTTTGGAGAGATTATCATTGATAATTATCGTGTTAGGATCGAGATCGGATCTTGTAAGGATCTAAATATTAGAGCATCTGTAAGCAGGAGTTGGGATGTAGACACCCGACATACACCCATTGTGAGTTGGACATGTCTTTTAGGTTTAAAGTTGCCTATGATGACGAACCTAACCTTACAAAATACCCGACCCACAAGACCTGAAATGATTGTTGAAATTAGGATCTGATTAATGACTGCCGGTAGTGGGCAAGAGGTTATGTGAATATGAAGTGTAGATCTTGAAGTGCAGGATGGGTAGCGAAGTTATGCCAAAAATTTTCACCTTGGAAAAATAAATAGATGATCTGAAAGATCATGGGAATTAATTCCCCGTTGAATGGGACCATTGAGATGATGTAAAAGTTGTTTGAAAGGCATATAAGCTGGATCTACCCTAGGACTTCAAGGGCTGCGTGAATTATGTTTCGTATATCTAACTTTATAAAATGTCTATCAAGTGAAAATCTGACTATTCCTTAATGAAGTTTAGATCGGCGAAAAGTTGCATTCATCAAAAACCCGTGAACATCATGGATAGAGAAAGTAAGTCAACATTAAGCCTGATCGTATTCCCGTAGTTATGTTTGATGAAACTCGCGTATTGTAATGAATTACATTTGAGAGAAAAGACCGAATGTGGAGGAAATACCCACATGGCTTTAACTCTATAAGAAGCGAGTAGTAAGATAAATTGATCTTTGAGGACAAAGATCCTGTTTAGGGGTAAACGCTGTGACAATCCGTCAATTTATGGTAGATATTTTATTTCTCAAGTATTATTTAAAAACATTATTTTAATGTTATATTATGAACTCACTTATTTTTGGGAAGAAATTTGGATTTACATCTTGAAGTAGCATCGACTACGTCTAAACCGGAGGATTCTACATTACGTGCTTACGTTTACATACACCGTCTTTGGTGACAGTCTGACATTTCAGGAAATAAATTTATCCATGAATATTATTTTGAGATTTTAATTTTGAGTTGGTTCATAAACTCACAAATTTACGAGAAGATATTAGGACTTATGATTTTAATTTAACGTCCTTTACGACTAAAACGGAAACATTAGAATTACGTATTTACATTTTCGAACTCCGTTTTTTGTGAGACAATTTTTATTAGATTCGTTTTGTGTCGTTTATTCATAATTTATAAAAACGTTTTTCCTATAATGACCCGATGACACGCAAATCGAGGAAACTAGAATCGAGGAATACCCGTAAATTAGCGGGATGGGACAAAACAAGTTTATCCCACCCCACTAACACATGGGACGGCCAAGAGGACAACACCTCATCCCATGAGGTGTCAAAGCTTAGCTAATAAGCTTAAACACTTGTAACCAAAACCTTAAAACCATTTACTAGAAACCATTTCTCACAGATCTAACATGCAAACCACCATTCTTCTCTCCTCCCTCTCTTCCTTGTTCCGTCTCAATTCCACACAAAACACCCCATCTTGATCAATTTTTACCACAATATCATGTGTTATTCATACACATGACGAAGGACTCTTGAAGCTCTATTGATTCATGGTCATTTTAACATCCAAGGAGAAGTTTTGTTGGTGTCTTGGGGCGGATTTTCCACAAGATGTTCATGAAGATAGGTGATCTTGAAGTTGATATTGGTATATCACAAGTTTTTCCATCGAAATCCAAGCCTTGTTGATCAACCTCATCTTTTCATCACTATGGTGGTATAAGGATCATTCTTCCCATACTTCTTGTTATTTTAATTATTTAATCATGTATTTTCTTTCCTATTGTATATGTATATGATGAATATATGATGATAAAAGTATTGTGTGGGGATTTGGTGTTGATAAATGTGGTTAAAAAGATGGAAAACCATAAGTAACAAGGTTAAAATCTTGCTAAATATGATGGCTGTATAAAAACAGTAAGTAACCAAATGTTAAACTGATAAAATGGTAAAGTGGAATCAATATACAGTAAGTATAAAATCTTATACACATGTGAGAGTTGTCCATACAATGGAATCACAAAAATGAGTGAGATATGATCAAAACAAGTTTAGAGTGCAAATCTGCCTATATTGTTTTGGACGAATTTATTAAAATACATAGATGTTGATACATCAGTAGCTATAAAGGTATAAAATGAAGCACATATCATGTAGTTTCTGTGATAAAAATTTGGGGTTCATTCTCCATGTAGAACTCTAGATATGATCATTTTAGTAAACTAGATTTTTAGGACTGATTTTGTGAAATTAAAGTTTAATATTATTATATAAGCACTCAAATAAATATAGTATAAAATGTGAATTAAAACCCACAAACTTATATATTTCATTTATATAAAAATGCATAAGGATAAATAAATGGAAATTATATAAAAATTGTAGTTTGGTAAGTTTTATAAGTTATAAAAACTATATACTAAGTTTTACGTCTTTTCGGCTAAAACCGAAAGATTAACGTTTTTGTTAAATAAAACATAGACGGTTGGACCCGTCTAATGTAAACTTTTATAAACTCACATACTGATATATAAACATATATAACAAGTAAAAACCGATAAAACCTGAGCTTTACAACATATAGACATTAACGGACCAAAGTAGCCTTAATGGACAATAAACCCGACTAATTTGGTAAAACACTGATAGGTGTGAAAACACCCATCCTTTTTACCACTTAATTACAATAATAACCGAGCCAAAACCTGTATTTTATGTCATTTATGTCGTAATTATGCGTGGTTTGTGTTTTTGTTGTGATTTAGGACGAAAAGGTGAAAAGTGGAGAAAACACGGGCATTCACGGGCTTTTATTAAAGAAAAAGATGAAAGACGAGGTCAAGAAGTCAAGAATGCAAAAAGAACGGAAGTCCAAGACCAATTCTGAAGATTTATCGAAGAAAAAGTCAAAAGACGGGAGTTTACTAAAAGCCGAAGAACTCAAGTCTTATTTATTGAAGAATTAAAAGACGAGTTTAAAGAAATCCCGAGCGACAAGTCATTAAAGTCCAAGATTAATAAAAGATTAAGAAGGGAAGGACTTAATGGTGCAATTAAGAAGAAATGAAGGAGGGGAGGAAGCTTCCTAATCCTCCCTATATATAGTCATTAGGATAATCATTTTTACTCTTGTTGGCTAGAGTGACACTAGTTCTTCCACCTTTTAATTACTTGCACATTTACTTTTCATGTCAATTTAAATACATTGTCTTGCACTTTTAATACCTTTAATTTCCAAGTAAGTGTTCTTTAATTTTCTTGTTTTTATCTCTCATTCTACCTTTCTTTCTTTGCTTTATCTTTATGTTCATGTGTTTGTTATCTTGCTTATTTGATTAAAGGTTATGTTTTTATGCTTTTGATTGTTTTGGATTATTGATTTTATAGCTTATTTGTTTTCATCTTAAAATTTCTTATTTGTTTCCAAAACTCCATTAATAAGGTCATAATTAACTTTGGAATTTTTATTGTTGCTTTTAAGTAGTCCTATTAGCCAAATTTTGGGTCCGGGGATTTATCCCTCAAATCGTGTTAAGTTATCTTTGATGTGGGCTTTCTTTAGTGACAACGGTTTTTGAAGTCGATGTTAGGTTTTAAGTGTTGAGTTTACACTGTTCTTGCCTTCATTTTTGGATTTATAAATATCAAATAAAGTCAAATGAGCCTTTGGGTGAATGACAAATAAAATCTAGAGATACAATCAGTAATAATAGGAGATTGAGTTTAACACAAATTACTTGTATGAGTTGGTTTAATTTTGGGGCTTATGATTGACAATGATCTTGTTTTTGCACTTGGCATGGAAAAGTGAAAAGTCGGGGACGATGAATCTATTTGAGTTTTATGATCCTAAAAGTTATTTTTCAAATAATGAAAGCAATACATTATGTCTTTGCAAAATAAAGTTTAAAAAGTTGAATAATGGTGTAGTTAGTGTTTTATTTTATCATTGCGTGAGGACACGGCAATTGCTTAGCAAGGGGGAGTTTGATATGAGTGATTTTACTCATATCAATTGTATCTTAAAACAATAAATAAATGCAATAAATGTATCAAAAATGCCTTGTATATGCTTGTTTGTTGTTTGATGTGTGTAGGTACCAAAGTTCGTGAAAACCGGCGAAAACGACACGAGATTGAAGAAAAGATCAACAAAGCCAATTTCGAGCTCGATGATAGTTGAGTTTTTGTATACCCTTTAGGAAAAGAGTAACAAATAGGGTAAGCACGGCGATTTAGGAAAACCGTCTGTAAATGACCCTAAAATGAGTTCGTTCTCAAGGAGGCTAGTGTGTTATGTGTGTAATGACTTGGATTAGATTTGTGATTATATTGTTGAGAAAGAAAAATAGAAATGAGATTAGAAGAGAATGACGGTTATGAAGACGGATTAAACTAAGTCGAAAAAGGTGTACACGTAAAATCGTAAAAAATACCAAAATTAAAATTTTAACCTAAAAATTCCTAAAAATTACCAAAAATCCACAATAATATTCTAAGAGTTTACAAAAAATCAAAACTTGCCAAAACCTTTTAATTAATTAGATAATGACTTTTTAATGCTAATTAAAGCCCTAAAAATCAAAATTAATTATTAAAAAGTTCCAAACAAGATGTTAAAGTTTGTAAACCTCAAAAATACCCTAATTAAGCTAAAAAGTATTTTTCAAAATTTTAAAACCACTAAAAACTATTTTTAAACAATTAAAAACTACTAAAATCAATTAAAAATTAAATTAATTCTAGAAAATAATTAAAGGACTCTAAAAATATTTGGAAAGTTGCAAAAATCCTAATTAAGTGTTTAGAACCTAGGAAAAATATAAAAACTTAGAAAATCATAATTTTAATTTTTAACAATAAAATAATATTAAAGTATTATTAAAAATCCAAAAATCATAAGAAAATTCTAAAAACTTGCAAACTAGCTTAATTTAACCTAAATAACTCAGAAATGAATGTGAAATTACCTAAATACCCCTAATGGGCCTAGAAAATGGGCTAAACCCAAATCAGAACCTTATTGGGCCAAATTTGGGCCCAATATCAAAAAGTGTTCAAAATAAGCCCAAAAAGCACAGGTTGACTCAAAATTTGATTTTAAACAACTTTTTCCAAAGGCCCAAAAGCTGAAAGTGTGATATAAGCTAGCTTATAACAAGCAGCTTATTCTTAATGGGCTTTTTGGCCCATTAAGCTATAAGCCAAAGCCATAAGCTAAAATTTGACACACAAGCTTATTTTGACCTAAATAAGACTTCTGCAAAAAGAAATTTGAAATAAGCCCAAGGAATAAGCCTGAAAATGCAATAAGCAATCTACATAAAACGACAAAATAGTCGTTTTTGAGTTCTAGGCCACCCCAAGTGCTCATTCAAGTTCCTAAAGCTTTTAAATGACTTAATTAAGCAAAATCAACAAAGAGTTTTCAAATAAGCTGACTCAATAAGCTGGAAAAAGCAAATAAGCAGTTATGTGAAAGTCAAATAAGTTGGTTTTCTAGTAAAAAGTCAAAGTCAAAGTCCAATAAGCTCCAGTCTACTTAAATGGGTCAAATAATGAAGACCTATCACAAAAAATAAGTTGTTGCAAGTCTGGATAAGCTAGAATAGCTTATTGATAAGCTGAGTTCAAAATTACACTAGCAGGGGCTAGTTTTGGGTGTTGAGCAGTGGAAACTTTTTCCACTGCTTGACTTGTTTGACCTTTTGTCTTTAGTGACTTTTTTGGAGATTCAGATTACACAAAGGCACCCAAATGATCTTTGGATCAAAAGGAGTCAAGAACAATCAAAATAAAACAATCACAAACACCCAATTGATACAGTTTAATCAATCAATCACCAGATATGATACAGACATGAACACTTAAGCAGTTAAGCACTTATGAGCAGTTTTAGCACAAATCAGCCAGCCAAATTCATCCAAATGCATACACAAGCTATTATAAACTCCAATAAGCAAGTCTAAACAGGTTTCCTGCAATGGTTCAGAGAATTAAGCAAGATTCAAGCCAAAGAAAGTTACTGATGAACACTAACACATGCAGTTTTCTACTTTGCTGATGTATTTGACACTTAAGCCAGATTCAACACCTCAAATCTTTCAAACAGGTTATAATAAATTTGTTTAAACCACTTTTAGCCCTAAGCATGCATATACACTAAGTGTTCCCAAAATCCTAGGTCAAAACAGGCAGTAACAAAGATTATATAGCAGATTGTTTGATTCAAGGCTTTAAACCCAAAAACTTGCAGTAAAACACTCTCAACCAAGCATATATCAGATATAGAACACAAACTCAAACTTTCCACAACACAATAACAAGTTACAAGCTTAAACAGATAGACCCAAACACCCCTTAATCTTTTCAAATCAAATTTTTCAAAGGCAAAGTGAGATTTAAGGCCACCCAAGCATCAATTAACACAATAACAAGTAAGATTAACAGATTCAAGCAGATTTAAGCCACAAAATTCACAAGAACCCAAGCCACATACAAATATCACCAAAAATCATGAATTTAAGCAGATTTTAGG
The DNA here is from genome assembly GCA_025667525.1 of Glebionis coronaria. NCBI lineage: Eukaryota > Viridiplantae > Streptophyta > Magnoliopsida > Asterales > Asteraceae > Glebionis > Glebionis coronaria. The sequence continues at coordinate 8,897,133 of CM046881.1, read as the reverse complement.
ATTGAGTATGCAAACCTCATGGATGTACATCCACACCCACGAATTTATGAGCTTATGTACTAGCAAGAACAAGTACAAGCTTCCTATAACACCCCTGCTAAGAATCAACAAGGTTAGAAGCACAAGTATAAAAATCAGAAACTTGAAAAATCTTGATTAATGCAACCTTGTTACCCCCCACTTGATTATCCCCAAGTTATAAGCCTCACCACACCTTAATCAACTCAATTAGGATGCTATAATCAGCCCTATAACCCAAGAATTCCAAGATAAAAACAAGAACTTAGCATAATATCAAGAAAATGAGAAAATGTGCAAACTTTTACACACTCCTCTTTTGAAAACAGGTTTTAAACTTCAAATTCAGTAAGCAATAAACATAAACAAGCAGAAATAAGATGGCACTTGGTCTTTCTTCAAAATACTTAACTCAAATTCATAAAACTGAAAAGGGATTTACAAGTGCTTGAACAAAGGAAAAACCAAAAGCAAACGTCTATGTTGGACCCTATACCCTTTATATAGAGGGTGTACATGGTCAGTTCAAACCTAAAAACTTAAAACCCAAACTTGTAGAAGCCCAAAAATGCCCTTGAGGATTTTGAAAACCTTGGAGTCTTGTGAAGAATTCTTGGTTGTTTGTGGTGATAGCTGGCAAGCAAATGTGATCAAAGGGCTTGTATTATGCCTAGAAAGTAAGCACAATTGTGGGACGTTGGATTGCTTGCCTTTCTTGTCTTCTTCCTCAAAAGTGTAGCAGGGGAGGTCCCATGTGGACACGTGAGTGATGTGGCAAGTAATATTAAGGTTGGGATGTGATTAGGGGATCATTAATCACTAATCTAGAAAAGATGGGGTTTTAATTGTAACACAATTAGGAAAACCCAATTGTGTTCTTGAGATAAATAGTGCTACGTTTAATCCAGATTAGGGGTGATTAAATTTTAAAAATGTGTTAAGGCGCCAATGTTTGTTTAATTAATTAATCAGGGGTGAGTGGGATCTGATGTGGAGGCAGGGAAGAGTATGATTGGTGGAAAAGATTGAGTGGGCTACGTGGCATGACATGGTTGGTTAAGGTAAGTTTGGTGTCTGGCCAACTTAAACCCCTTGTTTTTGTTATTCTTTCCACTTTGTGTAAAACAGGCCAAATCTCAAATCCCTTTGTATTTAAACTTTTACTTTTCATACTTTTGCCCCAAATACTTTTCCAAAGTATTTTCAGGGGTATTTCTTACCATTTTTGAATTCTTCAAGGGCTAATTTGGCATTTTGATGATCGATAATGGCCTTGACTTGTATGTTGAGCATCTTGGAGGACTGAAAGTGCCAAGTCATGTTTGATGAGGGACCATTTTTGCCAAATGTTGAAAGTCAAGGGTCCTTTTTGTAATTTTGGGGTTTTCAAAGGACCAAACTTGTAATTTCTTGTACTTTGAAGGAATTCATGATATATTTGACTTGTGGAGGATATTGGTTGACAATTTAGCTTTGTTGAGGGGCTAAACTTGCCAATTCTTCAAAGTAGAGGGCCCTTTTTGTAATTTTGACAAACTTTAGGGACCAAACTTGTAATTATGAAGATACAAGGGTATAAAGTGTAAATTCTTCCATATTGGAGGACCCTTCTTCATAATTCTTCAAATCTTTAAGGGTTGATCTTGGGAAAGTCTTCATTAGGGCTTGGTTCATTGTGCGGCTTCGTTTCCCGTGTTCGTTTTTGTATGATTCTTGTGATCTTTTGTCATTTTCTCAATATCCGTACCTAAAATACACAAGTAACAAACACAAGCATATATATGGGTATTTTGATGATATTTAATGCATTTTAAGCCCTATTTGGACGATGAGACTATGTATAAAAGCAGTCTCATCACTCCCCCATACTAAACCATTGTCGTGCCCTCACGCAATGCTAGAATAAAGTATCGTAGCATCTCCAAAATTCATTTTTATTCACTTTATTGAACGATAAACTAGCTACACTACTACTATTGCTACTTCTACTTGCGTTTTAGACATAATGTATGATTTTCATCGCAAAATGGGACGTTTAGGTTCATAGAATAAGAACACGTGAATGCTTCGTTAGAAATAATTTCATCGTCCTTGATTTTCACCCCAATTCCATGCCAAGCGTGCAACGAGATCATTGTCATTATAAGTTAGTAATGCTAACACTACTCATATGCCCTAATCACGTACTTATCCTCCCATTATTCCTAAGTTGTATCTCTTATATTTTATATTGTCTTGAATGTTTCACGAGGATACATTGTTTGACTTATGCGATAATAGTGATTTAGGTCTAAAAATAGAGTCCTAACGGTGTAACTAAGACCATTAAATCAATAACCCCTCCTAATAGACAACGATGTCAAAAAATTAAGTTGACAAGAAGAATCGATAAACACGGTTTTATAACGGTTTTGAACATGAGACTTATTACCAAGACTTTTATACGCCCCCTAACGGAAGGGCCTTATTATCTTTGGTTTACCTCCATCTTTTATTCAACTTCGCCATGAAGCTTTTATTATGAATTCCGTCTTTCCTTGCCTTTTATTATCCACCTTATCGGTAGTTTTATTAGCCAAAGACGTATATCCTCACACTAAGGCGAATTTTGGATCTTTAAAGCTTCGAAGATTAAGGCTTGATTCACTTTCAATTTTGCATAGATTTTTCGGCCTTGTGGGGCTTCAAATTGTTTGCTTGATTTAGGTGAGCACTTGAAATCTTATTATTGGGTGAAGCTTTTGATTATTCGGGTGCCAATACTTCAAAACCGTGACGCTGGCGATACCTTAATGTCTTCCCAATTTAATTACACGGAAGCTACTAGAAAAGACTAGAAACCCAACAATCCCAACTAAACCGCTAAGTCAATATTTATTAAGCAAAAAATATTTACATGCGAAGGGAGAATAAGCAAACAACGAGAACACATGAGTTCTTGAAAGAATACGAGTACTCTACGTTTAGCATAGTAACTTATAATTAACCCTATCATTTCTCGTCCTCATTTAAGAGACTTAGCCTAATGTGAAGTTAAGGAATCAAAGCTAAGTGCTCAACACGCACGGTCGAGTCAAAAATTACTCTTATTCTCGCCACCGGAAAACCTACATTCGTGTCTCCAAACACTTATAAAACATGAGAAAATTTTTAAAATTTGGCCATTTTTAGCCTTATTTTGCAACAAAACGATAAACAAAAAGATAAACTTTGGAAAGCGTGAAGGTTTGGCAAGGCAAGTATCTATTCACCCCCCCCCCCCCCCCCCCCATACTAAAGTTAAACATTGTCCTCAATGTTTCGAGTCTAGGGGTGCAAACACCCCCATACTAGAGACGTAGTCGAATGCCTAATCTAGCATGGAAAGGGTGTAACCAATAAATTAATAGCCGTTTATGAAGTGTGCTAATAACCTAAGGTTAGAACATCAAAAGGATATATCATTTGGATATTGAGAAAGTCTTCAAAGCAAACGATCGAGTGCTCCCATAAAACGAACACGAGAGGCTCCAATCGTGAAGATCATGATCATCTAAAGTCCACAATTCACAAACAAACACGGAACAAAGGTTGGAAGGGCACAAATCCCCACACGTTAACTACATTAGAAAGCGATAATATGCACATAGGATAAGCATGGGACTCCCCCACAAGGATCCTCGTTTTTGATTATCGAGTCATGAGATCGACTCGATCCTCAATACTAATTATCTTTGGGGAAGGTGACTTGGTCGAGGTAGTTCAAAGATGGAACTTCCCCACCAAAGTAGTGCTTCAACGTATGTCCATTCACCTTGAAGTTAGGACCATCATCTTGAGCTAGCTCGATGGCCCCATACGGAAACACTTGAGTCACGGTGAATGGACCGGACCAACGGGATTTCAACTTACCGGAAAAGATTTTCAAGCGAGAATTGAAAAGCAAAACTTGATCCCCAATGTTAAAAACCCGGTTTTTAATTTTAGAATCATGCAACTTTTTAGTTTTTTCTTTATAAATCAATGAATTTTCATAAGCAATGTCCCTCAAGTCATCTAATTCATTCAATTGCATTTTCCTGTGTTTTCCCGCGGTCTCCATATCATCATTACAATGATTTAGGGCCCAATAAGCCTTGTGTTCTAACTCGATAGGCAAATGACAATTCTTTCCGTACACAAGCTTATAGGGAGTGCACCCAATGGGCGTCTTATAAGCGGTCCTAAAGGCCCATAAAGCATCGTCCAACTTATCCGACCACAATTGTCGGTTTTCCCCAACGGATCTCTCCAAGATCCTCTTCAAAGCTCGGTTTGAAACCTCGACTTGCCCACTCGTTTGTGGGTGATAAGCCGTAGAAAGCCGATGTGTAACCCCATATTTCCTTAGGACCCTTTCGAATTGGTCGTTACAAAAATGGGTTCCACGATCGCTTATGATAGCACGAGGGGTTCCAAACCGAGAAAACAAGCTTTTCAAAAACTTGACTACCACACGAGCATCATTGGTGGGCAAGGATTTGGCCTCCACCTACTTAGATAGGTAGTCAACCGCAACGAGAATGTACTTATTACCACGAGATGATGGGAACGGCCCCATAAAGTCTATACCCCAAACGTCAAAGATCTCACACACTTGGATGATATTTTGTGGCATTTCATCTTTTTGTGAGGCTTTTCCTTGTCGTTGGCATGAATCACATGACTTCACAAGATCTTGTGCATCTCGGTAAATAGTAGGCCAAAAGAAGCCGGCATCAAACACCTTCTTAGCCGTGAGATTAGCACCGTGGTGACCACCCGTGGGTCCCTCATGGCAAGCTCTAAGGATGTTAGAAGCTTCGGTGCCAAATACACAACGTCGGATGATTTGATCCGCACAAGTTCGAAACAGGTAAGGGTCGTTCCAAAAGTAGAACTTGACGTCATGAAAGAATTTTCGTTTTTCTTGAGTCGTCATACCCTTGATGATGAAGTTACCCGCATGGTAATTTGCAAAATCCGCAAACCATGGGGTGGAAGAATCAAGCTTAGAATTCACTACACCAAGTGTCTCGAGCGGAAATGTTTCAATGATTTCCTTGGGCTCGTAAACACTTTGGTGAGGATCTTCCAAACGAGAAAGATGATCGGCCGCTAGATTCTCGGCTCCTTTTTTGTCAACGATTTTGTGATCAAATTCTTGAAGGAGTAGAATCCAACGAAGTAATCTAGGCTTAGCATCTTGCTTTTCCATGAGATACTTGATAGCCGAATGATCCGTATACACTATGCATTTAGCTAAGACGAGATAAGGTCGGAACTTCTCAAAAGCATACACCACGGCAAGGAACTCCTTTTCCGTTGTAGTGTATTTTAGTTGAGCCTCGGTCATCGTCTTGCTAGCATAGTGAATAGGCAAGAAGTGCTTATCATGACGTTGCCCCAAAACGGCCCCAATAGCGTAATCACTAGCATCACACATGAGCTCAAAGGGGAGGTTCCAATTGGGAGCAACAAGAATGGGAGCTTCGGTAAGTTTCCTCTTAAGGATTTCAAAGGCTCGTACACAATCTTCGTCAAAGACAAAACGTGCCTCTTTTTCAAGAAGATGTGTAATGGGTCGAGAAATCTTCGAAAAATCCTTGATGAATCGACGATAAAAGCCCGCGTGGCCTAGGAAACTCCTAACTCCCTTAACGGTTTTGGGATGAGGTAATTTGGCGATGACATCTACCTTAGCTTGATCTACCTCAATCCCCGCTTCCGAGACCTTGTGCCCTAAGACGATTCCACTCTTGACCATAAAATGACACTTTTCCCAATTGAGCACAAGGTTGGTTTCCTCACAACGTTTTAACATTCTCTCAAGGTTCGACAAACACGAAGTGAACGAATTACCAAACACGGAAAAGTCATCCATGAAGACTTCCATCGTTTTCTCGATCATGTAATGAAAAATAGCCATCATGCACCTTTGAAAGGTTCCCGGTGCATTACAAAGTCCGAATGGCATTCTACGATAGGCAAACGTTCCATATGGACACGTAAACGTAGTTTTTTCTTGATCACGAGGATCGATGGGAATTTGGAAGTAACCGGAAAAACCATCTAAAAAGCAATAGAAATCGTTTCCCGCAAGACGCTCCAACATTTGGTCCATGAAGGGCAAGGGAAAATGGTCTTTTCGAGTGGCTTCATTCAACTTACGATAGTCAATGCACACTCTCCATCCGGTCACGAGTCTAGTGGGAATTAGCTCTTTGGCATCGTTTGGCACAACGGTCATCCCTCCCTTTTTAGGGACACAATGAATAGGACTCACCCAAGGGCTATCGGAAATAGGGTAAATCATTCCCGCGTCAAGGAGTTTAAGGACCTCCTTTTTGATGACGTCGTGAATTTTGGGGTTCACCCTTCTTTGACTTTGGATTGCGGGCTTGTAATCCTCCTCCATTAAGATTTTGTGGGTACAAAACTCGGGATCGATTCCCTTAATGTCGGATAACTTCCACGCAATTGCCCTCTTGTGGTCCTTTAGAACATCGACAAGTGCGGTTTTTTCATCATTCGAAAGTTCCTTCGCAATAATAACCGGCAACTTGTCGTCCTCCTCCAAATAGACATATTCGAGATGAGGAGGTAAATCTTTCAACTCGAGGATGGGTGGTTCCTCAAGTGAAGATTTGGGCTCGATACTCATAACCTCCTCGGGTGGAGGCAATGGGAAATCGTTAAGAAAATCCTTGATAATCGAGAAGTCCTCTTCGTTGTCGAGGTCTTCGTCACAAGTACGTGGAACATCGAATTCTTCCAACGTAAAACCACCACCTTCAAATGGAGTGAAGGTTGGTGTCGAATTATCAAGAATTGGATCTAACATAGTGGGATTGCCACTAGTTTCTTCATCACCAAAACCTAGAACTTCTTGTGAAAATTCATCGCAAACCACGTCAATCATTTCAACGAGGTTTATGGTTGCAACGGAATAAACATGAGAAATTTGAGAGTTTTGAGTTGCGTTTATAACAAGTTCCTCGTCGTTGAAACGTAAGGTGATCTTTCTAGCATGAACATCGATCAAAGCCATAGACGTATCTAAAAACGAACGACCTAAAATAAGAGGAACTTGAGAATCCGTGGGGATATCAACAACGATAAAGTCTACGGGATAGTAGAACTTCCCCACTTTCACAAAAACGTCTTCCGCCAAACCACATGCGGGAATCGTGGAATGGTCCGCCAACTCGATAGACATTAGTGAAGGAGTAAGATTAGGAAGATTGAGCGACTTGAAGATAGCAAGTGGCATCAAGTTAATGCTAGCACCAAGATCGGCCAAGGCGAAGCATTCCTCCATATCTTGGATTGCACAAGGGATCAAAAGTTTACCGGGATCACCGACTTTTTGAGGTATGCGATTAAGATAAACCAATGAACAACTAGACAATTGGTGCAATTTATCCTTGTTGTTCAACATACTCTTAAAGTTAGCGGCAAATCTGTTGGGAATAAAATTAGCTAAGTCATTGGAACGCTGACAAGAGGAAATTAGACGCTGACAAGAGTAAAAGAGGCGCTGAAAGATGAGACGCTGATAAGAATTATCAAGGCGTTGACAAGAAGAATCTTAAGACAAAGACAAGGACTAAATCTGCCAATGATGAATTCTTCAAGCTGGTGGACAAAATATGAAGATAAGAATTCAGAATATATTCTTAATGTTTAAAAAGATTTAGTCAATAAGTTATGTTTATCTTATGTCTCTTCCTAAAATAGTTTATCTTAGCTTTTTGTACAAGGCTCCTTAAACCTATAAAAGGAGGCCTTAGGGTTAGACATAAAACACATCTCACATACACCTCTTCCACATATCTCATAACACTTTCATTGTAATCTTTCATTGTTATTATTAATCAAAGTGAAAGTTTGGTATTCATATATTCTGTTTGTTCTTCGTTCTGAGTATTAGTTTCCGCATAATACTTAGATTGTTGAATACACAAAGTTTCTCTACGTGTTATACTTGATCTAATCTCGATAACACAAAGCTAAATCGATCTAAGTTTGGGATCAACAAGTGGTATCAGAGCTTGTTGAGAAACTTTGATTTGAAGAACGAGATCCAATACAGTGAGGTGAACCAGGCTAAGGAAGGAGGTGAAGAAGAATCTGATGATGTTTTCAGTCAAGGCCAAATCTACTTCAAGTTCTAACTCATCTTCGTCATCTGATAATGAGGTATGTGATGAATCTTCTTGTAGGTTAAATACTTAAAGACTTAATAAAGAGGTTTTAAGACTGTTATCAGATGTGAGTACTGAGAGATGCAAGTTGTCTAACTATCAACTTGCTCTTACTCAAACTGAAAAGACTGTAGCTGAGTATAAGAAAATGGAGTTTGACCTAAAAGATCAAATCAATATTTTAAAACATGATTTAAACTCTAGTATGGATATTAGAAACATCATGAACAGAGTCAATGCTGAATTACAGGCTAAGTTAGATGAGGCTATCAAGAATAAGGATAATGTAGACCTTAAAATTCAAAGATTTGATAAGGCCTCACAAACCCTAGAAAATGTGTTAGTAAACAGAGGGACTCTAGGGATATGTCTGGGATTGGGTTGAAAGAATATGTTGCCGTTCCACCACCTGCTGGGGATTTTTATGGTGTCCAAAGAAAGGACTTATCTTGGACTGGTATTCCAGAACTCCAAGAAGAGGAATTTATTCCTCCACCTAGAGTTCTTTCCCCGGTTGAGGAATATCAACAAAAGGTTATTGACCTAGAAGAGTGGAAAAAGGCCAACCCCACTTTGTTCGTTAAGGGTGGGATGCTTAGTGAGAGTCCATATGTGCCTACGCCCATTGAGAGTCCAGTAGTATCTACACCTATCACTGTGACCAATCCCATCACTGGAAAAGCTGTTAATCTTGGCTCCCCAATTAAGAAACAACCTAGTGTTAAATATGCTAAAATGTATAGGAAACCTAGGTCACCCCAAAGCCAAGCAAGTGTTAACGGGACAGGGTTTTATCAGTCTAAGCCTAAGTTTGTATCCAAAAAGGCTTGTTACTCATGTGGGAGCTTCTCTCATTTGGCCTATAATTGTGTGAGTGAATACAATTCATTCGCTGACAATAGGTCATCCAATGTCAACCATAGACCTTTTGTCCATACTAGACCACAGGTTACTAGACCAGATCCTTTCTTCTCTAAGGCAGCTAACACCCATGGACAAAGGCCCTTTCAAAAGACCAACACTTGGTCAAACATACAGTATGTTCCTGTAGCAAACCCTAATTTAGGCGCTGATAAGAACAAATTCAGCGCTGATAAGAAAAAATTCAGCGCTGACAGGAACAAATTCAACGCTGACAGGCACAAATGCAGCGCTGACAGCTCCAAGTTTGGTATGAGACCTTATTTTAGACCATATAAACAAAGATACTTGGTTAATAAGGGTCAAGGGTCTGAAGCATCATCCTATTTAACATGGAAACCTAAACAAGAGCAAAACTCTAATTTTAATGGTATTTCAATGACATGGAATAGATTTAAATATCTTGAGAAGGTCATTACTAGTCTCATTGGAACAAATTGGGTGTTTAGGTCACAAAGGGATGAAAATGGATTTATGGTAAAGAATAAGTCCACTCTAGTTGAACAACTAGACAAATCCAAGTCTGAAAAGGCTTGGATCTCCAAAGAAAACTAATTTGTTTTCTTTTTGAGCAGCCTATCCAAAAGCAGGTTAATGATCAAGGATATTGGGATAGTGGATGCTCAAGGAACGTGCATTGTTGGTCTTTCCACTGATAATATTTTTATTCACTGACATGTTATCTCTACCCATTATCATGGGATAAGGTAGCCTCTATTGGTGTGTGTTTTTGTGGTTTTTGTCTAACTATGCAGGAAAATGGAGCTACATTAGGATGGATACAAAGTTGCAAAATTTATTTATGATGGTTGGAGTGTTTACATTCCTATCTTGAGATAAAATTTTGCCTTTTCACATATAATGATTTGTATGCTTCTGTTAATGGGAGGTAAACCTCTAGGTTTTTGGGTACTCTTAGAGCACTCTTATCACAATTCTATATTGTGTCCACTGGTGAGTACGATTTAGTTTTCTAATTCGTGAGGCACTGTAGCATGCACGTAGTTTATTTTCCATGCATGTTGCCAAGACTTCTGACCTAGAATTGGGTGTGGTCGTATGGGTGACTTGGGGTAGTTATTATTTTTGGGTTACTTGGGGAGTTGCAAAGGTTTTATATGAGTTAACTTTCTCTTTGGGGCATTTGTGAACAAAGGACTCTAGAGTTCATGTGTGTCTATCATGCTTTTGCATGAGTGTATGCATGAACAGTGTTTGTCACTCTTGCTTATTAGAGACTAGTTAATTTCCTTAGGATTATTACCTTTGTTTATGTTCTAAATAAAGTTTTACATTCTCAAGTCTATTTTATGCTATGACATCTTAGCTGGTGTCATTTATAAACTTCTTTATAGACCCAAAATGTTTCATCACCCTTTCATTTTTCAAATTTTTGGATATCTGGAAGCCTAATGATCATTGAGATGTTTTTCCTAGTGATTGACATCTAGTAGCAGCAGAGATCACTTTCACAAGGGTGTATAGTGTTATGGAGATGGCTGAGACTATTGGCACTAGCTTTAATGCAGGTCAAGTCAGTCTTATCATCAGTAAGTCCATCCCCATGTCCTATGAATCAACATTGAGGATTCATTTCCCGAATGTGGATGAGGACAGTATGAAACCTTTGACATTAATGGAATTGACGAAAATCTGTATTAGCTTGTAAAAGCATAATACAGAAATGGTACAAATTGTCAAGGATCACTGTTTTGAACTGATAGACTTGTTGTTTTGGAAGTTGATGCAAGGAGAACATTCTTGGTTTCGTCCTTGTATATTGATCTTGGAGAGGAGTCTTAAAAAGGGGAGGAGCAATCGAATTTGAGTGGCAAAAGTAATAAAGTAAGCTCCAAAGACTCTATAGGTGCTGAAGATGATTAAGACCAAGTGAAGGCTGACTATACAAGTGATTTGAGTGATTGACTTTTCGAGATTTATTATTACTCAAATTCAAGGATAGAGCATGTTTGTAAGAATCCTCTCTGTATGTTTTATTTTATTCAGAAACTTGATTACTAGAGTAGCTATCAAGTTTAGGGGAGGATTGTTGGGAATAAAATTAGCTAAGTCATTGGAACGCTGACAAGAGGAAATTGGACGCTGACAAGAGTACACGAGGCGCTGACAGATGAGACGCTGATAAGAATTATCAAGGCGTTGACAAGAAGAATCTTAAGACAAAGACAAGGACTAAATCTGCCAATGATGAATTCTTCAAGCTGGTGGACAAAATATGAAGATAAGAATTCAGAATATATTCTTAATGTTTAAAAAGATTTAGTCAATAAGTTATGTTTATCTTATGTCTCTTCCTAAAATAGTTTATCTTAGCTTTTTGTACAAGGCTCCTTAAACCTATAAAAGGAGGCCTTAGGGTTAGACATAAAACACATCTCACATACACCTCTTCCACATATCTCATAACACTTTCAATGTAATCTTTCATTGTTATTATTAATCAAAGTGAAAGTTTGGTATTCATATATTCTGTTTGTTCTTCGTTCTGAGTATTAGTTTCCGCATAATACTTAGATTGTTGAATACACAAAGTTTCTCTACGTGTTATACTTGATCTAATCTCGATAACACAAAGCTAAATCGATCTAAGTTTGGGATCAACAAAATCGAGGCATCATGACCAAAGCATCGGCGAAACTTACATTAAAGTGCAAATCACGAAACATTTTCATAAAAAGCTCAAATTGATAATTGTCGCGCTCTTGACGCTTCTCCTTCCTAAGTCTCGATGGATAGGGCAAAGGTGGTGTGGGTTGAGGCATAGTAGGCATAGCCTTTGGAATCTCGGGTTCCATTGATGGTAATGGGTCAACCGTAGGTGTGGTATGAGCGGTACTTCGTGGGATTAGGACATGCTCCTTTTGGACCACCACCTCGGGTTCTTCCTCAATTGCTTCCTCCGTAGGAGCAATTGGTTGAGGAGTCGGTTCCTTAAGTGTCTTACCGCTACGTGTGGTAATCACTTTCATCTCACCCTTAGGGTAGGATATGGTGTTGCTAGGAAGACTACTCGAAGACGGTTTACACATTATTGCCTCAAACATAGACGAGATTTTATCTTCAAAATTGGATTGCCTTAATACGGCCTCGGTTTGCCTTTTCTCGGCCTTAATCATCTCTTGTTTAATCTCATGTTGCCCTTGTTCCATTTTTTGTTGGTTTTGTTGCAACCTAGTGACATTTCCTTCCATCTTGTTGGTGTGGATTTTAAGTTCATTAGCTAACTCATTTTTCAACTCTTTCTTCAAGTCGTTCTTAAACTCGGATCTTAGGCTAATGATTTCTCTTTGAATATTGTCAAACCTAGCATCATTCCCACTAGCGTACTCAACAAACTCACTTGGAAGATCTTTCAATGTTTGCAAACCTTTGTTGTTGTTTTGAAAATCATTTTTGTTTGAAACTTGATTATTAGCCCCTTGATTCCCATAGTTTCCTTTGTTGTATTTGTTTTTGAAACCAACTTTATTGTTGCGATAGTTGTTGTTAGCATTTTGATTTGAACCAAAACCCGGTGGAGTCATTTGATTAGAGCGGGAAACTTGACCGTTTTGGTTGTAATTTCCCGTGGCCGCGAAAGCACTCGAAGTGTTACCACCGTTGGTAATGCACTCGGAGAAATCATGACCTCCACCACAATACATGCAAGAAACCTCAACCGCTTTAGCCGTAGCAGGAGCACTTTGTTCACCAACTTTAAACTCAATCAAAAGTCCTTTTAGCTTATCAAAAATCTTGGTTTCCAAGTTCGCCTCAATTTGGCAAGCATCGATGGTAGTAGATAAAGAAGGTGAAGTCGAAGACAAAGCCTTACGAACACTAGACATGCTACAAGGACTATACACCTTAGATCTATTTTCAATTATCACCAAAGCTTCCTCAACCGTTTTACACAAAAAATTACCACCCGTGGCGGCATTCAAATAATCCCTTTCATGATCATTAAGTCCATTGTAAAACGTGTCAATTTGATGCAAGTCGGGAAAACCGTGATGAGGACATTCATGTAACATTTCCTTAAGCCTATTCCAAGCCAAGCCGTTGAAAAACTTTCATTAAATTCTTGTGAAAACTTTGAAATCTCGTTTTTCAAGTGCGTAGTCTTAGAGGGCGGAAAAAATTGGTTTACAAACTTAGACACGAGATCCTTCCACGTCAATATAGAATTGGGTGGCTCTTTCTCTAACCAAATTTTAGCGGGCCCCGCTAAGGAATACGGAAAAAGCATCATCTTAATCGAGTCATTTGAGACATCCTTAAACTTGCAAGTGGCGGTAAGACGATTGAATTGGCGGATATGGTTGTGTGGATTGTCCTTCTCATCACCACGGAATTTGTTGTTTTGGATCATCGACAACAAACCCGTTTTCACCTCAAAATTCTCCGCAAGGATAGCGGGAATCACAATAGCCTCTCCATAACCCTCGGTGGGTGCTTGAAGTAACTCCATCATAGTTCGATTCGCCATGGTTGGTGCTTCTCTTACAATGGGTTCGTCAATAGGAGACTCCTCACTAGAATGATTTGGAGTGGGAGTTTTGTTCTTTCGTTTACGTGCACGTCTTGCTTGATTACGAGTTAGCATAAACGTCACGTACAACGAGGGGACGAGTAAAGAAGATTCTTTTTGGTGTTTTGTATTTTTCAATTTTTTGTGGTTTTTGATTGTATTAACCTTTTTGGATTTTGGTGAATGTATTAAGTAGACACAAATCTACAAATCTCCTCCTTAATCAAATCTCTCGATTAAAGAAGCCTCAAGGAATGTAAACGATCACGTGAAGTGAACGCCTTCGATGACTTTAAAACGTTGGTGGAACACCAAAACGTTCAAGAGGGTTTAATCAATGAAAACCAAGAAAATATATATGATACTTAGTAATACTTTGGGCGACAAAACCCTCGATTAGCTCTCAAAATCAAATACTCACAAGCAAGCGGGGAAACGAGGTGGCGCGAAGCACTTAAGAGCCTTTTTCCTTAGGATATATTTTATAATATCCGCCTTATACCCACCTTATAGTTTGTATTTTTCAAGATTGAGCTTCACGAAAGTATTTATCTATTTTTGCCTTTTTCTTTGGTTTGAGATTCGAATATAATGATTGGGTAATGACCTCCCAAGTCAAGGTTGTGATTTCTCACGTATTTGGAGTACTTGTGAATTTATTGTTCTACGTATATACTATAGTAATAATATTCACACAAAAACCGAAAACCGATAATACGTATTAGTAGAGTGCTACTAATACAAATACTATTTATGGTTAGTATATAAAAACAACAATGCCAAATCAAAACACAACACGCCTCCCCGGCAGCGGCGCCAAAATGATAGTTGAGTTTTTGTATACCCTTTAGGAAAAGAGTAACAAATAGGGTAAGCACGACGATTTAGGAAAACCGTGTGTAAATGACCCTAAAATGAGTTCGTTCTCAAGGAGGCTAGTGTGTTATGTGTGTAATGACTTGGTGTACACGTAAAATCGTAAAAAGTACCAAAATTAAAATTTTAACCTAAAAATTCCTAAAAATTACCAAAAATCCACAATAATATTCTAAGAGTTTACAAAAAATCAAAACTTGCCAAAACCTTTTAATTAATTAGATAATGACTTTTTAATGCTAATTAAAGCCCTAAAAATCAAAATTAATTATTAAAAAGTTCCAAACAAGATTTTAAAGTTTGTAAACCTCAAAAATACCCTAATTAAGCTAAAAAGTATTTTTCAAAATTTTAAAACCACTAAAAACTATTTTTAAACAATTAAAAACTACTAAAATCAATTAAAACTTAAATTAATTCTAGAAAATAATTAAAGGACTCTAAAAATATTTGGAAAGTTGCAAAAATCCTAATTAAGTGTTTAGAAGCTAGGAAAAATATAAAAACTTAGAAAATCAGACTTTTAATTTTTAACAATGAAATAATATTAAAATATTATTAAAAATCCAAAAATCATAAAAAATTCTAAAAACTTGCAAACTAGCTTAATTTAACCTAAATAACTCAGAAATGAAAGTGAAATTACCTAAATACCCCTAATGGGCCCAGAAAATGGGCTAAACCCAAATCATAACCTTATTGGGCCAAATTTGGGCCCAATATCAAAAAGTGTTCAAAATAAGGCCAAAAAGCACAGGTTGACTCAAAATTTGATTTTAAACAACTTTTTCCAAAGGCCCAAAAGCTGAAAGTGTGAAATAAGGTAGCTTATAACAAGCAGCTTATTCTTAATGGGCTTTTTGGCCCATTAAGCTATAAGCCAATGCCATAAGCTAAAATTTGACACACAAGCTTCTATTGACCTAAATAAGACTTCTGCAAAAAGAAATTTGAAATAAGCCCAAGGAATAAGCCTGAAAATGCAATAAGCAATCTACAGAAAACGACAAAATAGTCGTTTTTGAGTTCTAGGCCACCCTAAGTGCTGATTCAAGTTCCTAAAGCTTTTAAATGACTTAATTAAGCAAAATCAACAAAGAGTTTTAAAATAAGCTGACTCAATAAGCTGGAAAAAGAAAATAAGCACTTATGTAAAAGTCAAATAAGTTGGTTTTCTAGTAAAAAGTCAAAGTCAAAGTCCAATAAGCTCCAGTCTACTTAAATGGGTCAAATAATGAAGACCTATCACAAAAAATAAGTTGTTGCAAGTCTGGATAAGCTAGAATAGCTTATTGATAAGCTGAGTTCAAAATTACACTAGCAGGGGCTAGTTTTGGGTGTTGAGCAGTGGAAACTTTTTCCACTGCTTGACTTGTTTGACCTTTTGTCTTTAGTGACTTTTTTGGAGATTCAGATTACACAAAGGCACCCAAATGATCTTTGGATCAAAAGGAGTCAAGAACAATCAAAATAAAACAATCACAAACACCCAATTGATACAGTTTAATCAATCAATCACCAGATATGATACAGACATGAACACTTAAGCAGTTAAGCACTTATGAGCAGTTTTAGCACAAATCAGCCAGCCAAATTCAACCAAATGCATACACAAGCTATTATAAACTCCAATAATCAAGTCTAAACAGGTTTCCTGCAATGGTTCAAAGAATTAAGCAAGATTCAAGCCAAAGAAAGTTACTGATGAACACTAACACATGCAGTTTTCTACTTTGCTGATGTATTTGACACTTAAGCCAGATTCAACACCTCAAATCTTTCAAACAGGTTATAATAACTTTGTTTAAACCACTTTTAGCCCTAAGCATGCATACACACTAAGTGTTCCCAAAATCCTAGGTCAAAATAGGCAGTAACAAAGATTATATAGCAGATTGTTTGATTCAAGGCTTTAAACCCAAAAACTTGCAGTAAAACACTCTCAACCAAGCATTTATTAGATATAGAACACAAACTCAAACTTTCCACAACACAATAACAAGTTACAAGCTTAAACAGATAGACCCAAACACACCTTAATCTTTTCAAAATCAAATTTTTCAAAGGCAAAGTGAGATTTAAGGCCACCCAAGCATCAATTAACACAATAACAAGTAAGATTAATAGATTTAAGCAGATTTAAGCCACAAAATTCACAAGAACACAAGCCACATACAAATATCACCAAAAATCATGAATTTAAGGAGATAAAGATTTATTACATTATTTTTATAACATAATGTTTATTATGTTATTTTTATAGATGGAGTTTTGGATCTTATTGGTTATGTGGTTATGAGCTTATGTGAGTAGATGGATTTATGTGTTATATGTTGTATTGATTCTTATAAGTGTCATCATAGGAGGGAGTGCATTGGGGAAAGGGTAATTGTATAAGTATGGTGGCCAACATAGTTATATAAGTACCACAACTTCAATGGGTTCCCAAGTATGGTTGCATGAAAGAGGGTTAGTACATGCTTGTATATGATGAGATGTAGAATTTGGGTATACGTATTATATATGAGTTTATGTAATGGCTACCTACGATATGGCTATTGTTCTTTTTGTGTTATATGTTTTGGGTTATAGTTGTGTTGTGTGATTTTGGGGTCACACGATATGGTTTGGTTTTGGAGGTGGGCTTTGTGCCTTGTTGTGGCACGGTGAGATGGTGATTACTCGTATGGAAAAACGAGCGTATAAAGCGATTGATTGACTTACGTGTATGATAACGAGTATGTTTGGGGGATTCAATAGGTATACATATGCGGATGTATATATATTACTATGTGTTAAGTTACGGTATATGGTCGTTCACTAGTTATTATAACTTGAACGTACCTTGTGTTTGTTCGTGTTTTATGGTGCTGGAGTTTGGTGGAGTTTCAACGACGTTTTGAATCTTTTGAACTGTGTCTTGTAGCGTATTCTTTGAGTTTCGTATTTCACGTGTACGTTTTAAAACGGTGTTCTTGGTTTTAAGTCTATTGATATAACCTGGGATTTCTTTTTAGATAATGAAATCTTTTGTGTTGAGTCTTACATTTCTTTTGGTTGGTATATGGAAAAAGGGGACTTGGAAATCTAGTATAGGGTTAGATAGTTGGTCGTATTCGGTAAAATAAGGGTAAGGTGTTGGGGTCGTGTTTGAAACAAGATGTAACATAAGATTTCTTTTTAGTCAACACTTATTTATTTCAAATTCTAAAAGACTTTCTTTAAAATAAAGCGAAGTACAATTTCTTTCTACTTACATAGTTTATATAATTGGGTTTAACCGATTCACGTCATTTATAATTATTAATTCAAGGTTAAATTGAGTTTATGAAGATTTCACATACAATTTTATCTTTCATTAATATAAAACTGTTTCGGTCATAACTTGCTCGTTTTTAGAGCTTTTTAAGTGATTCAAAAGCCAAAAATTATGTACTCGGAACGTACTTTTCAAATATTCAGAAAGTATAGTCATGGGAGGTCAGTGGACTGGTCAGAATTGTTGTACAAGTGTCGGGTTCAAGGTTGAGTTTTGAATAGTAGTTTATTTTTATTTGGGGTGCACGGGATACCTAGTCCTTGGGTTGAGTTTTGAGATCGCCTAGAAGGTTGTTTGTAGATGGTTTGAGTCACATAGATGTGGGGAGGTAAAAATAATAATAATAATAATAAATAAGAGTATATTCTTTTGGAAAGGTCGGTCTTTTGCACGGTTTAAATAATATGTTGCGGGGCGTAATATGTTTTGGTTGCCATTGGGTGTTTCTTGGATTATTTTTCGTTGTCATGGGTCATTTTGAATTGATACATGTTCTGGGTTTGAGTTTTCTTTTGAGTCTCGTGGTTTTTGACTTGTTTTAATTGGTGCACGTGAAATGTCGTTAGTTATCCGTTGGTTTGATTCGTTGATCGTATCTGATGGATTCAGGATGTAGTTTTGGTTTCGTATTGTTCGGGAGCGTTGAGGTAGTCGTATGAAAGACTTGGTCGCGCCTACACACTTAAGTAGGTGACCATGAGAGAACGGTCGGAATACCCTTATTGGGGAGGAAAGAAGTTCGTAGACGAACTAGTGTGGTCATGAGGTCTCTTAGGAGTAACAAGGAGATGAATAGAGATTTGTGGGATATTAGCACAAGTAACGCGCCATAGAGAGTGTTGGAAGGGGAAGTAATACCTCAAAGGTATTTATGATTGTTCGTAGGGCATGTAAGTTTTCCGAAAATTTCCTGAAATTTAGTAGGTTTGCCTATTACTGTGAGGTAGAACCATAAATAGAGCAAGTACGAGAAGTGAGAGGAGTTGTAGTTAGTGCCCTTCTAAGGAAAATCGTTGATGGAGTGATTTAAAAACAAGAGCTGTTAGAGATTGCAAGGAATACTGGATAAAAGTTGAGTTGCTTAGTAGTAGATTAGATGTGGAAAGAGGTTGAGTGGTCTAATGAGAGGAAGTACCGGTCTATTAAGATGCATGTAGAATTTTGCAAGTAGAATGAGGTAGGAATTTATTCGTATTGCCGCTAAGAGAGGGTGCAAGGAGGACATAGTTGAAACTGCTAAGGATGTTGTATGAACGATTTGGGTTTACGGTTATGTATTTGGCTTCACCAAAGCACTAGCGGTTTTCATGGTGTCAATGAACCAAGTGTTCATGAATGTGTATAAACGAGTTGTCATGGGGAGCGTCGACGACATCTTGAACTACTCAAATCTGAGAAGGAGAGTGAGGCGAATTATGTGTTGGTTTTGGAGTGGAGTTATACGTGAGATTTTCGAGTGTGAGTTTTTTAGTATTAAGTTTACCATGATGAGTAGTTAGAGATGATGGCGTATCATGGAACCAGCAAGGGGCGAAGTGAAGAAGGATGAGGAAGCGTTTTGGAGGCTGAAGAGGTGGATTGGATAATGAGCCGATCTTGGTATTATCGGAAGGACCGGATGAATTCGTGAAGCATGACGATACGTGGAGCAAGGATTTGGACGCGTACGAGGACGACAAAGAAAGGCAATCGCTTATACGTTGCAGGAACTGAAGATTTGGAAGAACTAGATGGACTTAGTTAGTGGGGCTGGATTGTTATATCTGCCTAGAATGCTAGAGGCATTTGGTGTACGAGACGTGGAGAATGATCTATACGGATCATGAACGTCTCCAACATATATTCAATCATCTTGATTGAACTTTTGGCAAAGGTGATGGGTGGAGTTAAGTGATGAAAGAAAATTGCAAGGCCAAGTACCATCTGGGAAAGGCAAGTATGGTTGATGAGACATGGAATAAGAAGAATAAAGTGAAGCAGAGACGAACTGGAACAATATGGATGACGTATTAGGGTGATTTGGATGAAGGGTGTAGGTTGCACGAGTTGAGTTGTCTAAAGCGGAGAACGCGTCAACCTGTAAGTTGCGTGGCTTGGATAATCATATGGAGAAAAGGGACGTAGACTATACTTCCTACATAGATAGGAGTAGCTTAGAAAGGGCGATGTAAGGACGAAGTTGGTGAAAGGGATACATAATGCGGTTGAGGAATAAGTACGACGAGAGTTGGGTGATAGACGATAGACTAACTAATTCATCTCATATTTCAAGAGGAATGAAAAGTCACGTAGTTGAGAAGTTGGAAGGATTGCGTACGGATGTGATGGAATAGAGGATTTTGCGTAAAAGTTAGCCTAATATGTATGGAATGCCTTATGAAGGATTATGGCAAGGGAAGAAACGATGGGAAGCATCACATCGTGATGTATGGTAGGAGTTGAAGAAGAAGAAGGAAGTGTGTATAGAACGAAGCATGAATGAAATAGGTCGAGATAGGAACCGAAGGTAAAACTTTGGTAGAGCTTAATGAGTAGAATAAAGCACAAGCAGGCTAATACTGTCGTAGTGTGGAAAAGGAAATGGCACTGACCTATACTGATTGATTTAGAGGTAGTTAGGAAACTCGTTAGCGATGGCTGAGTTTTCATATAATGATAGTTATCATACTAGAAGTCGATAAATGCCATTTGAGGCACTATATGAAAGGATATGGTGAGTTGCCCCTATTGTGGACTAGAATTGGTAAAAGAGGCTACTAATGTGGTAATGATGGTTGTGGAAAGGATGAGAGCAACAAGGGATGCTATGTAGAAAAGGAGGAAACCACTAGAGTTAGTGACAAAGTTATGTAGGGAGTTTCACCCATAGTAACGGGTGGTATGTTTTGGTAAAATGGAAGAGTTGATGTAGAGTTTTGTAGGTCCATTTATGATCTTTAGAAAGATCGGACCATTAGCTTATGAACATAGAATTTACTGGGGGAAATGAGTTATATACATGATACATTTCATGTATTGAGATTGGTAAAGGTTATTTGAGAATGCATTTTGCATGTACGGTTATTCGGGACTTGTGTTAATGAGAGTTTTTATTTTATCAAAGAGTCATCTAGGAGATTTATTGCCTGTGAGGTCAAGAGTATGAGTTTAATTGTTTTTGGTTTGTATATGTGGTATTTTGAAACTTGAACCAAAGTTCACGTGGAAATGAGAGGAGTTCTTTTAGAACAAGTATCCTCGTGTGATTTGTTGTCTGTGTGTTTGATCCTAAGAAGTAAATCTCAGGACGAGATTTCTATTAGGAGGGAGTGATGTGAGAACCCTGGTTTTGAGGTTCTTCACTTAGTTTTATTTTATGCTAGTTGCGTGTCTTTACGTGTTTATGTGCTTATTGGTGTGTATAGATTGTGGTTTGGATATCGTTTCCGGTACGGGGTACCTTGTGAATGAAACGATGTGTGATGATTTCATGTTCATGAGTTCACATGGTAGTGACTATGAAGTGAGATGGTGTTATTTGGTGGTTCTAAGTATTTTTACGATTTACGGTTTAGCATTTAGAGGTCGCGGATGAGGTAATTAGTCATATGAATATTTTTCGGGATGGTTTTAAGTCATTTAGGACTTAGTTATAAAGTTTATTTCAAGATTTGAGATTTTTTTTAAAAGTGTATATTTTACGTCTTTTACGGTAAAACGTGTAAATTTGACTAGTTTTACGGTTTTGTGGTTTTGGAAGCTTTAGGAGCTGAAATAAATTAAGGAAAATTAAAGTAATATTAATAACATAATATTAAATAATAAAAATAAAAAAAACGAATTTAGGGGTGTTTGGGTCGGTTTAGACGCACCAAAGAAGAAAGAAAGAAGGGAAAAGCCCAAAACAGGCCCAATGGACTTGTAATGGGATTAGGGGGCCTTTAGGACTTAACCAAACCCAACTCATAATCATAATAATCAGGTTTTTAACCTCCATAACATCTTCTAGCCGAAATTCATCAATGGTGGCCAATTAGGGTTCTTCAAAAATTAGGTTTTCTTCATCTTCTATTAATTCAAAGGTTAAACCTTCTTAACCCTTTTCATATTAAATGTTTTTAATGTTACTATGATCATATGATGGATTAGATTAGGGTTTAACTAAAAACAGTATATTAATCATATTTTAATGATTAAATAAATTAGGGCTTGTAATTAGAGGGATTAGGGTTAATTAATGAGGTTGATTTTGTTAAACCCGTTTTTAAAAACTGGGCAGAATTTTGAGTCAATTGTTTTGATCATATCTGGAGTTCTAGGAACATTAAAGATGCGATCAAACTAGCCCTGAAAAGGTATTTGAAGTGGCTTTCCAATGCAAGAAACTAGAACTAAATTGGAGGTCGGGAAGTGGGTCAAAAACAGGTTAAAACAGTCGAAGGTCAAAACAGTTTTGAATTCAGCCTGTTTTCTTTTTAAGTTTTGGGTTGTTTGGGGTACTTAGGGTTGCATTGGGATCTTCTCACGAACATGAGAGATGTTTTATATATTGTAGTGAGTATCTGCACTTGGGCTAAGATTTTGGTTTAGGGTAAGACCCTCTAATGGTAATGAACTTTTCATACGTTTAAAACTAGTGAATTCTGGATAGGTAGCAATATATACACATATATCGGGGCCTTAACAGTAGATTTAAGGTTAGGGCAAGTGGGAGGTTTTAACTAACATGTATAAAAGTGTGAATATTCCTTTTACAGAAACTATGGGTATATTTAAGTGGACGTTTGACTTAAAGTTTTGAGACCTAAAACTGGGACTGTTTTGTGTAAAATTATGAACGGGATAGCTATTAAACTTAACCAAGTTAGGGACTTGTTAAGGAAGGGTAATGGGGTGATTAGAACTTAACAATGAGGTAATTATATGGGAATAGGATAGATGTCCATCATAGGTTGATGAGCCATCTTGGTGATTGGTTCGGGTATTGATTGTGTGTTTTTGGTTTGTTAGCTCGTTGCTAGTGCGAGGACTTGTGAAGAAGCTATCAGGTGAGTTTCATAGTCCATGTTTACTTTTGATTTTGACTTCCATATGGGATGGAAGAGACACTGTGTTGAGTTGTTTATAAATTGATGTTGTGAATGTTTTTAAGGTTGAGATGGACTTGTGTGTACATTATGTGATTAACTGCTATGTGATTCTTGTTTGTGTATGATCTGGTTTGGAAAGGTACATAGGTGTATGGGCGCCTATGGGACCAATGGTTAATGACAAGGTAGTGGCCTTGGGATAGGTACATAGCGTGATCGTCTATGGGACCAATGGTTAATGACAAGGTAGTGGCCTTGGGATAGGTACATAGTGTGATCATCTATGGTACCATGATGTTTGGTAAGGCCGAGGGCCTTGGATTTGGTTTGAAATGTTTGATCTTGAATTTTTAGTTGTTAATGCATACTTGTAGCACATTGTCCATATGTTATTGTATTGGTGTTTGTTATTCACAGCTTGTAACTGATTTAGCGTTAGAGTCTAAACCTATGACTCTCACCAACTTTATGTTGACGTGTTTTAGTGTCTCTTTCAGGTGATAACGTGGTTAAGCGTGAGAACTTATGTGGCTAGGATTTGGAGAGCGTAGGAATGCATATAGAAGGATATCCTCGTTTCCTTCTTAGTTTACCTTTATGTTTTTTTTATAAGTGATGCATGTTGGCACCTATATGTTTGATATGTTTGTGTTATTTGTTTGTCTCGGGTAAATGGTAGTACTGTTACCTATTTACCTAGACTCCTGCATGTTGAGATATTGTCATGACATTTGTGTAGCCATTTATGACATTTCTTATTTCATTTAGTTATCTCTATAGACACGCCATGTTGTGATGATATCCATACGTCGCGCCCCATATTCCGCCATGGTGGGGTGTGACAATAATGACGTTATTTATATCGTTTTCTCTCGAGTTTATCGTGACTTTATGAGTTTGAGTTTGATGTTGTTATGTATGATTTATTTTTCAAGTTTATTATTGATGAACGCGCCTTATTTGATAGGTTGCGGTTTTTGTGTTTATCGGGCATCAACTATCGTCGAAGATCGTCTTACTACTGCTATTACTCCAGGTGAGTCTATAGCCTCGCTTTTGTAATTGTTTGAATGATTTTAAAACCCGCGAGGAGGATACATGCTATTTGAAAGTAAAATGAACACAAGTCATGATTGATTGTTTGGACCCGAATGTTGCCTTGTTGTCTTTGTTGTTTTGAATTGTATAAGTACCCTATTTGCAAAAGACCCTAAATTCATGAGCCGTTAACTATCTTCTGACTTGATGTTGTGAGTTAGGAATAGCCACTTATTCTAATAATAGTACTATTGGGCTGACGACCCTATCCGAGACCAGGGCATTACGTTGACTAACCCGCTGGGAAGGATAATTTTACGAGAATGAGAATTGGTATCCTTGCAAATGATACCCTAGTAGGGGCACTGGAATTTCATCTAGTCATGCTGGCTTTAGGCGTGGGTGACTAAGTTAAGGGGTCGGTGCCATGAGCTTAATACAATTCAGTAGTTATTGTTGTATACCAGAACACCTGACTAATAGATTGTATGCGCACAATTCTATTAAATGATCTTGATTGATTTTTTTTCTTGTGTTCAAATGTTGATTTGGAAAACCTATAGACTCGCTCAACCGTTGTGTTGATGATTTTAAGCATGTATTTCAGGTATTGAAGATGATGAATTGCGGAGCTTGCTGGAGAAGGATTGCGGGATTGCTTTGTGGTGTTTGGTCTAAAACGGATTTCTTTCCCCTTTGTCATAAAAATAATACTGTATGGTCGAGTACTTTGGTAAAGTGTTTGTGAATTTGATAAAGTCTTTGAGGTACCTAAATATTACTCTGATATTTCTAAAATTTGTTTTACTTTGGATCGAAAGTTTTAGACAATGGTTAAATTATTTCCTTTTATATTCCAAATGTATCATTTTGAGATTGTTTAAAGTGTCTTGTATAACAATGTTTGTATTTAGCACCCAATTGTGTATTTCCGCTGCGCAATGTAAATTGGGGGTGTTAAAAATACCCTGTTAACACTCAGCACACTTTAGACATACCTTGGTGTGTACGAGACTATGAAGAAAAAGGAAACTGTGTCATCTCTGTTTCCCTAAAGCATTGTGGCAGACTACCAAGAATAGAAGAGCATCTTGTGACAGATGTCTGACAAGTGTCTGTCTTGTGTAGTCACCATCAACTAGTACTTAGGTCAACCTCGTATCACTATAAATAGGATATGTAGCCCAGCATTAACGTTCAACACTTTGATAGATTTCAGACATTAATGCTTAGAACGTGAAGAACCAAACAGCTGTGATTGTCTTCTTAAGTTAGGGTTTTATTTGTTCAAAGTGTGCACAACACATTGTCATCAAGCGGTGTTATCCATAACAATTGTAATTCTTTATTATACAATAATAAGTATTACGTTTGAAAAGTAATTACCGGTGTTGATTAGTTAAGTTTAGTGTTTCTTGCATAGTTTAGGGACTTACAATTGGTATCAGAGCGGTGTTTGATATTAAAACCTTCAAAAACATCGTTCTAAGTTTTATAATCAAGATCCACCATGCCGGAAACAACCAATGCACCACCATCGTCTTCTGGGAACACCAACACCAATGCACCACCAACTTCACCAAGACTCGCTCCTCCACCTCCAAATGAAGATGGTCTACCTCAACTTCTTGACTCAAGAGGTGGATCTCATGTTACTAGTGTACCAGTCTTTGATAAAGAAGATTTTGCTAGTTGGAAGAGTCAATTCCTCGTGTATCTCGACGGACTTGAACCATTTCTTCTAGAAATTCTAGACAATGGTCCTTATGTTCCCATGGCGCTTACCTCTACTGATGAGAACCCTCTTCCCAAACCTCTCAAACAATGGACTCCAGCTGATAGGAAATTGGCAAACCAAGACAAACGTCTAAAAAGCATCATCATATCCTGTCTTCCCAAACACATCATGAAGTCTGTCATTCTGTGTCCCACAGCCAAACAAATGTGGACAGACCTTATCCTTGGTCATAAAGGACACTCTAAAACTAGAGAAACCAAGATTCAGGCACTCAGACTTCAGTTCAATGCTTTCAAGGCACTTGAAGGTGAAAAGGTTCAACAAACATATCCAAGGCTGAAGATTCTCCTCAATGACCTTGCTATGAATGACGTCACCATTGGTCAAGCTGAAATTAATGCCACATTTGTCAACAGCTTTCCAAGAAAATGGCTGAGTATGAATCAGACTCAGAGAGCCAATAACTCAATCAAGAATGACACCTTGGCTCAGCTTTATGGAAAGTACAATTATGAGGAAGGGCTGATTGATACTATATACAAATCAGAGACTGAAAGATTTATAGTTCAGGAGCAACTTCCAAAGCTTTGATTTCTACCCCACACCCTCATGACAGCGACTCTGATGTTGAAGAAGACACACGCAGCAGCCAAGAGTTCTTGACAGACCTTAATGCTGAATTTCACGAAAGAGCCTTGCTAGCCAATCAAAGAAGATTCTACAAAAGATCAGGGAGAATAGAATCAGCTAGCAAACAAACAGACAAATCAAAAGAACTTTGTTTTGCCTGTGGAAAACTTGGACACTTCCAAAAAGACTGTCCTTCCACAAAGACATCCTCACCTTCTTATCCAGCATCTTCCAACAAACCTTACAAGTTCAAATCATAACACAACAACTCATCTCACCAATTCAACTCCTCAGACAATGATAAGAATGATTACAAGAACAAGTATAAAGCACTTAAAGCTGAGTTAGAACAGATGAATTTGAAGCTTGAAGCTCTGTCTAAGAAGAAAGGGGGTGATAAAAAGACAGAGAAAGGGTTGGTAGCTGAAGCGTATGATTGGAATGATGAGCCGCTGACTTCAGGTGAGGAAGATACTACTAGATTCAGGGCTTTCATGGCAATAGCTGAGGATGAACCAGCTGTTGGGAAAGGAGATGCAAGATCAGGACAATGGGTTGACATCACAATGAAAAAGGTACACAGGCTTTTATCTATGTCTGATAGTGATGAACGCAAACATGTCCTTGATTACATTATTGTTGATTTTCATTTTGTTGAGGAACAAAGAAAGAACTTGCTTGATAAGTTTCACTCTGTTAAACATGAACTGTTAACTGCTAAGACTGAATGTGAAACTCTCAAACGAGTTAATTTAGAAAATATATCTCTTCAAAACGAAGTCAATAGGTTAACCTTGAAGAATAGTGCCTTAAATGATCAAGTATCTGAATTAAACAAGGTTATAGAAAAATGGTTGTGCAGTAGGTTCACTATAGATCAATTGTTTAATGATGAACTACCTGTTGATATTAAAAGGGATATCTCTGCCAAGAAAAATAAGTTGAAAATTCTCACCAAACCCAAAGAGATTGTTTTCAAATCTATAGAGACAATTCATATGTCAGATCCCCTCTTGACTGATGTCCCTGTCTCTGAAGATGTGGTTGAATTACCACCCTTACCTAAACTCTCAGGAGTTGAACCCAGCAGTTCCTCTAGAGGAGCTAAGGGTGAACCCGAAACAGATGTTGAGAAACCACCAGCTAAGGTATTTTTGTACCTGCTAAACAATCTGTTAAGCAAGTTGCCTTTAAGACTGTCTCAACAAAATCTGTGAACAAAGTTGATTCCTCAACTGAAGAACGCCTATTTTCATTAATGAAAGAAATAGAACTCTTAAAACAACATATTATGCCTTCCGCTGAATGCTCTACTTCCCATGAACCTTAGTCTATTCTAGGTGAACCCAAAGGTGAAAGGATAGTCAAACCTTACAATAATATCTATAAAAACTCTCATCACATGACCATAGATCATGATAGACAAATAGTTGTTAAGAGAGCTCAGACACCTTCTAGGGAGAGACAACAGGCTTTTAAGAGACAAATAGGAAACTACAGACCTTATCCTCTGTGACAATCCGTCAATTTATGGTCGATATTTTATTCTCAAATATTTATTTGAAAATATTATTTTATGAACTCACTTATTTTGGGAAGAAATTTGGATTTACGTCTTGAAGTAGCATCGACTACGTCTAAACCGGAGGATTCAACGTTACGTGCTTACGTTTACATACACCGTCTTTGGTGACAGTCCGACATTTCAGAAAATAAAAACCCACTAACTTATAAAACTTATTTATATAAATATATATAAACGGTTAATCAAATGGATAAATTATATAAATGATGGTGAAATAATGTTTATAAGTAATAAAAACTATAAACATGATTTTTACGACTTTTTCGGCTATTGCCGTAAAATTAACGTTTTTGTTAAATAAAACTTAGATGGTTGGACCCGTCTAATGAAAACTTTATAAAACTTATATACTGATATATAGACATGTATAACAAGTAAAAACCGATAAAACCCGAACTATAGGGCATACGGACATTAACAAGTTAAATAAACATATTGGACTAATAAATGGACTAAATAGGATAAAAACTTGTAAAAAGAATCTATTGGGTTTAACCCATTTAGGCCCAACTTGGAAAGTATACATACTGATAATATAGGTACAAAATGGATTAAAATAAGTTAAATAACTTATAATAAGCTTATTGGACTTAAGACACGTAAACAGGTAAGACTAGTAAACTAATATAAAAAGTTATCGACATATAACACTAAAAGGAGTAAACGAGAATATGTAAACCCACTTGATCATCATATATATATAATCATCATATGTATACATAATTGATATTTTTATAAAGTCATTGGACAAACGTCTAAGACCGAGTATTATTTGTCTAGGTTTCCGTGATTGAAGCACGTACCGTACGACCGAATTGCCGATAACCCGCCTTCCCATATCAACGTGAGTTCATAGCCTCGCACTCTTTTAAATGTTTTATAAATGCTTTATAAACCCGCGAGGGGGATAACATGTTAGTTTTTATAAAAGTTTGGACACCATTTGTCCCTATTGTTTGTTTATTGATTTGGACCTGAATGATTGAATGACCCGATTGTATGACCCGATAAATGATTAAAGGACCCGATAAATGAAATTACATGGATTATTAAAGTTAGGTTATGTCACTAAAAGTCCCATTAGCATGAATTGTGAACTACCGGGATTTGGTAGACGCTTATGCATTTAATAGTACTATTTGGGGACGATCACCCCAGTTCGCGCCTTGACGGTTGATCCCCGTCGTGCCACATTGATTGGTAAGCGAATTTATGTATGAGAAGATTTCCATAGCGTGACCTTTGTGACGACACGCTACTTTAGATGGGCAAAATTGGTATCGGGTTAGCTACCCGTTTTGGTTTTAGTAAGGTAACAATGTCATGCGGCTTATAATAATCCAATCACCAAAATATTACTAGACGCTCCGAATTACGATGTATTGCCTGACTAGCAATACTGGGTCATACTATTGATATTATGTTCGTGTTTTGGTTTTCATAACCATACTCATATAACGTTTTTTTTATTTTCATACAACGTCGTAAGACGTATTGTATGACGTTTTTACGACATTGGCTCGTATAATGATTTTAAGGCTTTTATAACCATATTCATATAATGGTTTTATTTAATCTATACAACGTTGCAAAACGTATTGTATGGTGTTTTTAACGACAATGATTCGTATAACGATTTTTAAGGCAAATGCCTATATTACGATTTTCGATAAAGATTTGTATAAAATGATTTTGGCTATTTTATGGCCTATTAAAATGATTTGTACAAGATGATTTTCAGTAATAATTTTATACTGATATTATATTGATGAATTTTATTAAACTCTATGAATTCACTCGGCGTTATCGCTGACCCTTTTCTTTAACATGTTTTATCTCAGGTACTTGAAGGTAATTCTCGGGAAGACGACAAGAATTCATGGCCCGCACTTAAACAATATTTTCCATTCAAATACTTTGAAAAACTTTGTATGAAATGTAATGACTTGGGACCGATGTAACTTTAACGTTTATGAATGGAAATGATTTATTATTAAACGACGCGATTTTTAAGCGTTGTCTATGATGTGAGTAATGTGTTATCCCGTAACACCAACTAGTCTTCCGCTGTATTGAGTTGTATAAATTTGGGGGTGTTACAGTTTGGTACTAGAGCTCTCGTTATAGAGAACGAAAGATTTTTAAAACTAAGGTTTTGATTAAAACATTTCAAAATCTTTTAACTAAAAACATTTTTCTAAAAATGTCTAAAAATCTTTTGACTATAACGGTGCCGAAGAATTCCCGAGTTACCGACAAGGCCAAGACTGAGAAGTGTTATTTTAATATATATATATAACTTGGATTATATATATATATGATGTAATTTTATTACATGATTGTTTGATGATTATTTTGATTTTTATACGAGGTATTTATACGACGTCGATTGTCACAAGTAATCCTAACTCCCCTAGTAAATTAATCGAAGCTATTCTCGTAGGAATTCTAGCTATCCTAGATCTAAACCAAGTTGTGGACATTTATGATCCCAACAAATGGTTGATATTCGTAGAAATGTAGATATTAGTTGATTGCGATATTGAAGAAGAATTGGCGAGATTAAATCCGATATCGATGTCATGACGATCTTTCCTTATAGAGTGGAGTTTGACAAAACATTACCACCTAGAAAGATGTCATATGATTCGTTGTCACCCAATTCTCAAATTTGAAATCGAAAGGGTGAATGTTGCACTTGAGGCTGTCATTGGAACCATTACCCAAAGGCCTCATGCCACTAGTACCTTTCCGAGGAGTCTAGTTGAATGATCAAGTCATTTCATATTAATAACTCATTTGATAATTGTTGTTGTAAGAGTTATAGGAATGGAAGTTAAGTGTTGATCATATCGAGCTTTTATTGCCTTTACAAGGCCGAAGAATAAGATTGAAAGTATTGGAATATGAGGTAGGATATTGAATTGAGTATAAAATTGGTTGAAACTTGAATAAAGTAAAATTTAACTTGTATGGGATATAAGATTGTTAAGAGGAAGTCGTTAAGTTTTGTGATTGAATTATAAGGATTTAATTGATTGTTGATTCGTGTTAAGGGTTGTTCCTAGGCCATTGTCCACTAATGAGGATGCCCAGTGTCCAATAAATAAATTGAAGAAATCTTCTTCTGAATTGGGACCGATGGATCTTCCAGGACAGGCAGGACACCTAATGACTCTTGTAGATTAGTATTCATTGTGGTATCTTTTAAAAATAATCCCTAACTTAACTGAGATATCAGTTGGTAGGATGAGTTCTGAGAATTGTATGACATAATGACACGTAATGTGTTACGGTACAATTTTGACTTGTTTGTGATTAATGAAAAGACTACCTTTGATTGCTAAATTCTACATGTATCGATGTTATCTATCTTTTCTTGCTTCATCCTAATGTTCGCATTAGTGATGTAACCATTGAACGAGTACTCATCTTGATTTGAGTTACGTTGTGGATTATTCCTTTTGAGTGCCATAGAGATCATGAACCTCATGATTATTTGGCTAAAGCTCATTTCCTATCATATTGTAGTTAATTCTTGGTGAACAAGCTTTCATCACTCTTTTGCAGATCACACATTGTTTTTATAAAGTTAAAACGGAATCCTTTGAGAAAATTTAATTTTCATCACTATAAGGATTATTCAAAGTGAGATTTATAAGTGATTGTTATCGAAATGAAGTTGTTTATAAAACACCTTGGAAAACTTAATTGTTTTCATAACAAGGAAAATCTTTGTAAATTTATTTTGATTCTTATTTAAGAATTAAGCATGTAAATGTTTTTATTATAAACATGATGATAAAGTTTTGACGAACTGAGTATTGCATCGTTAATCTTGAAATTGTATATAGTTGCGCGCCTACATACAATTTGGAATGGACTATGCAAGACTGATTAGTAGTCACCATAAAACTGATTAATAAACACTAAATTTTCTTTGAAGATTGTGAAAGATTAAATTTTATGAGATCTGCAAGAAGTGAAAAATAAGGACATAGTGTTAGGGACACCTACATATGTGCCTATAGCTTCTATTCTTCTGAGTCGAATTTACTCATCTGTGGAAATTGTCTTATTTGACAAATTGATATTCCGTTCTTGTCCAATTCTCCCGTAGTGAGATTCTTAGGAAAAGTATCTGATTACCGAGTGTTGATACCCGACTGGATGTATCGACGTTCCTATCATTTCTTTTGATTTGATTTCATTTGAATAACCTGGGTAACGATCCGAGGAGCTTTCGAATGCGTACTCAAATTATGAAAACATGGGATATATTCCTATTCGTTAAATGTTTTCGTCTGTATCTGATTTGAAATTCTCTCGCGTAGATTGTGAGTTGACATTACTCTTTTAATAGTAGTTGTGTATCCTAATATCCATGAAGTTGTGAAGGATTACGAATTATTATTAGTCTTTTAAGAAGTTCACATCTTATCGACGGTAATAAAACTGGAAAGTTGATAGTGCCAGTGGAATGAATTGATTGATTATGACATGACGACATTGTCTTAATTGATGGGAACTCAAGTAGAATTTTCCCTAAATGATAAGATGTTGATTATCAAAAGTGATCTAAATAATTCTTGATGGATGACCATATCCCGCATTTAGACCTGAAATTATACCACGAATGATTATGAATTAGTCATAGATATTATAATCTAGAAGAACCTAATATGAATGTATTAAAAGATGTTTATGTTATCTGAAACTTTAGGAGATATTTGTTGATAAATTACCTGGACTTTTGCCATTAAGGCAAGATTGAAATTGGTATTGATTATATTTCCGGTGCTGCACTCGTGGCTTGTGCACTGTACGTCAGCACCATCTAAATTAAATGAATTACCGTACAACTGAGAAAGTTGTCGGAGAAAGATTTTATTATACCAAGCCTGTCATCCTGAAGAGCTATGGTGTTATCTTTCCTTATATTTATAGATTACTGTGACTGAGTAAATTGACAATCGAAAACGATATCCATAACTCGAAATGGAAGAATTGTTCGATCATTTACAAGGTTCTAGCAAATTTGATCCATAGCATGGTTATCATCAACTTCGCATCTGCGAAAGAGATTATCTATTCCAATCACTACATCCGGTGCTTGTAATGAACATTATGAGTTCCACGTGATGTCGTTTAGATTGACCAATGCACATGTAGCACTCATAAATTCGGTGAATCACGTGTGTAGGCTGTAATTTGATAAATTCATGCTTGCGATCATTAAGGACTAATTGTTTGTATATAAGAATAATAATGAGTTAATAATTAGTTATAAATTGCCCTGAATTGGCTAAAGAATGAAAACCTATACCTTAAATATTTAACATGTGATTAAGGACTTAATTCTTTACATGATTTAACCATGTGATTAATAGATAATGGAAGCTATATTGACTTTTCAAAGATTAGAACCATTAACGCTCAGGGATTAAAAACTTAATCCTTTACATAAAATGACCATTGGATTAATGACGGTAAGATATATGCATATAGACTCTTCAAAAATTAAGAGCCCTTTTAAGACCTTGGGTTTTACTAAAAAGAAATGGAAATATGTTTTGACAAATGCTTTAACAAAGGATTTTAAAGGGATTATTCCCTTATACACAAACCATTTAACTAAACTCCTGTTTAGGGGTAAATGTTTGTGTATACCTCAAGATAACCTAAGAAGGATTGAGGAAATCATTTAAACCATAACTTGAAATTTGAAACGATAATTTATGCCTTTTAACTAAGAAAACTTTGACCAAAGTATAAACAAAGGTTTTTCGAACATTTACGAAATCTTATTAAATATTTTTGATAATTCAACAAAAATCTTGTTAATTAAATTCAAATTATTTTTGAACATTTTATATAATTGGTCGAACTAAGAAATTTAAAACTTTTACGTTTACGCTTCATAAAAATTAACTAATAATTATTTAATTAATTATAATAATTATCGACGCTTTAGACGCCGGATTGAGAAAAACTGATAAAAATGATAGTTGAGACGAAACTGAAACATAAAGAATATGAAGAAAGAATTCTGAATAAATAAAGTTATGATATTTATTTCATCAGGAGAAAGTGAACGTAATTACTGACGCTTAATATAGAAAGAATATCTGAGTAAGTTGTGAACATGATACTTATATCATCATGTGAAGTGAATATAGATACCGACGCATTATGTATAAAAGATAAAGAACCAGTTAGGACGTGTTCCTTAATAATGAAGGTGTAGAATAAATTGTCGAACGATATAAAAATAAACAATGTTTGTAAAAAAAAAGGATAATATAAATAGTGAAGGGTTTCACGGCTAATGTGAACCAACAGATTTGAGAAGCCAATGGCGTTAAATATTTTAACGACCACATGTGATTGTCTAAATATGGAGGATTGTGAGATATAGTTATGTTGGAATTTGTAAGTATAAGTATTATATGTATGTCATTTTATGACTAAAAGTATCTTTGTCCGAAGAAGTTGTACTAATGGCAATTATGAAGGCAGACATCGCCTCATACATTAGTAAACGTCTAGCTATTGCAAAGGTCATCATCTGAATTTGATTCGATTTGGGTCATCGTCGACAGACTGACCAAATCTGCTAATATCATTCCCGTTAATGATAAATGCAAAAGAGTTATGTAAACATAGTGTGCCTGTATCGATCATCTATATCAAGATCCTCGCTTCGCATCGAATTTCTAGAGATTTGCTCAGAAATCATTGAGAACGAACCTTGATGAGAGTACTATGTACCACCCCAATCGAAGGGACGAGGTAAAGTAACGATACAAAGTAATATAAGTAATGTTTTATGTTTGAATGATTGACCTTTGGTAATAGACCGTATAATCGTTTTCCTTTGGAGAGATTGTAACACCCCCACAATTGTTATGCGCAGCGGAACTACAACAATGGGTGCTACACAGTATTCTTTGCACACAAGATATATCAAACGACGCTAAAAAGACGTCATCTTAAAATTCAACATTTAAAATTGTTAGATAATACATGTCCACAGTTTTTCCAACCCCAAATAGTGCACAGAGTTTAGCGTTTTCGGTCCCCATGAATCTCAACCCCAAAAACTTCAGTTTTACA
This sequence comes from Glebionis coronaria, assembly GCA_025667525.1. NCBI lineage: Eukaryota > Viridiplantae > Streptophyta > Magnoliopsida > Asterales > Asteraceae > Glebionis > Glebionis coronaria. Next base: position 8,862,088 of record CM046881.1, on the reverse strand, counting down.
ACCACATGACTTTAAACATAAAAATTGTTTAAGTAGAAAAGGAGGGAAAAACAAGCGGACACCAAGCCGATCACACAACATCCATCCCATGCATGCTCCATCCTACTGCTCAGCGGTTACCTGAAACACATGCCAAAAATTTGGTCAACGAAAACGTTGAGTGGAATTCATAGGTTTTACAATCCATTTGAACGTATATATAATAAAAACCATTCGTGATCATTTATAGTCTTGTCGATCAAACAAACTATAATCAGGATACTGACAATTGTGTTTAAGCTCATGACACTAATCCGTTAACTCAATCACCCGCGTAAATATACCGGCATGATTCAGATGAAACCAGTGCCCCTTCTAAAGGCATCAGTTGCAATTATACCTTATTTCTCATACAAAATAATCTACCGCAGAACTTACTATAAGTACAGCTTCTCGGCTAGCATTGGGTCGTTAACCCCGTAGTACTACAAATTGCATAAGCGGCTATTTCCCCCTTCGCAAGGGCAAGACAATAGTTAATAGTTCATGAATTTAGGGACTTTTGCAACTTTGGTACTCAACACAATTTTTAAGGCAACTTTCGGGTCTAACAATCATTCATGATATACGTTCCTTTTTAAAAACTAGCATGCATTTCCCTCGCGGGTAAAACAATTTGAAATAATATAAGCGAGGCTATAAATTCACACCTTAGATATTAAGTAGTCGGTAGTTCGAGGAGTGTTCACTGACGATGAAACGGATGCCCGGGTAAATCAACACCTATCACAAATAACGCGTAATGAGTAATCTCATTTAAATACTTACGGTACTGTATAAAATACATATATACAAGTCACTTAAGACAAATATAACTCACGCCAAAAACAAAAACAACAAGTATCATTCATTTTATTCCATTCGTTCTTATAACCTACGTTGTCCATTTTTACTCATTCTCGCCGGTACTTGACTAAAGTACGGGCTGTTTTACCTTATTAAACCATGCTTATAAAATTTGACAAAATTTCCAAAAATCCTATATGACCTGTAGATAACATGTTTTTAAGCCCAACAAAAGTTTTCACTTTTACGACCCGTTACGCAACTCATTTCCACGACTACATTTTACGGGCTGAAATTGCGCTTCGACCAATTTTGACCACTTTGACCTATATGAAAAATACCTTTGACTTTCTCGACTCATAAGTCAACATATAGACCCCTTTGTACAGGTTAGGGACCAAATTTTGACCCTTGACCATTTACCAAATTATACTTGTGACCCTCGGGATTTGACTAAAACTTTGCACAAATCCGGATTGTGAAAGTCCTCGTCTCCCGGTACCCGATCTTTAAAATGTCATAACTTTTAGCTCGTTTTGAGTCACGGGCTCTACCTTATACCAAATTAAAGCTAGAAAAACCCTCTATCACTATATTTAGTTTTCAAGACCTGGAACAAAAATCATTTTTCCAAAATAGACCAAATGTTTCTGCCAAAAAATGACCATACCAAAAACATGCTTAGACTCGATTCCAAGACTTCTAACCAACACTAAACATCATCCTAAGCCTTCCCAAACATATCCTAACATCAAACTTCCATCCTACCCCTATTGATCAACCAATCTCAATATCAAGAATCAAAGAAAATAGACATGCAAGTAATAAAACCTATATGAATCTTCCTAAAACAACAAACCAAACACAAATATAACATGCAAATTCAACAACCACCATGGCTCCCCAAACACCCCCTTTGCCGTGGGGTTTGGGTGACCCAATCACCACAACCAAATTAATTTTGGTGGGTTTTCTTGGTGTTTATACTTCCATAACACTTAAAATTAACATGCATTAGCTCTTTAAGCCTCAAAAACGAATTTGGATAATATGGAAAAATCTTGAAAAATTTTTATCAATGCATGTTGGATTTGAGCACATGAATAGGTGGGTAATGACCAAACTAAGCGTGGTCTAACCTTAGATTTTTGAAAAATCAAGTAGAAAAGATTTTTGGTGAATTTTTGTGTGGGTTGGGGTTGCCGTGAGCTAGAGAGAGAGAGAAGAGAGTGATGGTTTGATTTTTGATGCAAGTGTTGTATGTGTTTGTGTGTGTTTCAATTTTGGCCCTTTTTGATAGTTAGGAGGGACCTTTGTGCAATATTGGGCTTCTTTTGTCCTTAAATAGAAAACGACCTCAAAACTTTGCGGGTTTGACTCATTTGTTAATTTTGAAAATTTTACGGGAGTCGGAAATCTTCCCGAATGCTCCAAAATATTTTTGGGATACTTTAAATGTACTTGGAAGGCTATAAAACTCACCCGACTCAACTTAACACGAACCGTAAATAAAATTCTCGAAAAATCACATTATCGATAAATCGTCAAAAATTATATAAAATTGGGCATCCCTCGGGATCGTAATCGTCATCGTCCTTCTCAAAACGTCAACCGTAAAAATTATAACCTCGAACATCGGTTCTAACCAAAATACTTATAATTATAGAAATTAAAATTTATCAAAAATTTCAAAAATTAGCGTAATTTAGGGTAACGTTAATGACCTCGATTCTAGGGTGTCACATCCACCCCTCCTTAAAGAGAGCGACGTCCCGGCGCTCGCCTCTTCTTGGACTCACATTTCGTCTTACTGGAACAGATGAGGATACCTTTCCTTGAAAAAGTCCTCACGTTCCCAGGTGTATTCCGGTCCACGCTTAGAATTCCATCGGACCTTCACAATGGGAATCCTACTACGCTTCAACCGCTTGACCTCCCGGTCCATAATTTCCACAGGTTCTTCCACAAAGTGCATTTTGTCGTCTAGTCGAATCTCGTCCAAAGGAATCACCAATTCCTTGTCCGCCAAACTCTTCTTCAGGTTCGATACGTGAAACGTGTCATGAATAGCACTAAGCTCGGTCGGCAATTCTAACTTGTACGCTACTGGTCCAATTCGTTCAACGATTTTAAACGGTCCAATATACCTCGGACTCAACTTTCCTTTCTTTCCAAAACGAATTACACCCTTCCATGGCGATACCTTGAGCATAACCATATCTCCAACCTCAAACTCCAACGGTTTCCTTCGGTTATCGGCATAACTCTTCTGTCGGCTTCTCGCAGCAAGCAGTCGGTTCTTGATTTGCACGATCTTCTCTGTCGTTTCTAAAACCATTTCGGGTCCAGTCAATTGACTTTCCCCTACTTCACTCCAACACACAGGCGATCTACACTTCCTCCCATACAATGTTTCGAACGGTGCAGCTTTGATACTCGCGTGATAACTATTATTGTACGAAAATTCCACTAGAGGCAAGTGGCGTTCCCAACTTCCTCCAAAATCAATCATGCACGCTCGGAGCATGTCCTCCATCGTTTGAATCGTTCGTTCACTCTGGCCGTCAGTTTCCGGGTGATAAGCCGTGCTTAAACTCAGTTCAGTGCCCATCGCACGTTGAAGCGATTTCCAAAATTCCGACGTAAATCTACTGTCGCGATCCGAAATGATCGATAATGGCACTCCATGTCTACAGACGATCTCTTTCACGTACACGCTGGCGAGTTTTTCCATGCTGTCCGTCTTCTTCATAGGTAAGAAATGAGCAGATTTCGTCAACCTGTCCACAATTACCCATATCATATCGCTTCCACTAGGAGTCCTAGGTAAACCCGTCACAAAATCCATTGCGATTTTCTCCCATTTCCATTCCGGGATTTCCGGTTGTACCAACAATCCAGATGGTTTCTTATGTTCTGCCTGAACCTTTGCGCAAGTCAAACACTTACTGACGTAACGAGCAATATCTGCCTTCATATTCGGCCACCAATAGACTTTCTTCAGGTCATGGTACATCTTATCCGATCCAGGATGTATCGAATACTTCGACTTATGCGACTCATTCATAACCAATTCTCGAACTCCAGGCTTTCCTTCCTCAGATGGACACAATGGTAACCAAATCCGATTCTCAAAATATCTTAGTCCGTCAGATCTAATCACAAAAATAGGTTTCAACATTCGTCCCAAGTTCTCGGCTTCAACATTCCCTTTCATTAATCCTCTCTCCTGAGCCTTCAGTATGGTTTCGGTTAAGTCAACGCTCTCAGTCATCACTAAAGCTCTAACCCTCAAAGGTTTCTCCCGTTCCTTCCTACTCAATGCATCCGCTACAACATTCGCCTTCCCAGGGTGATAGCGAATTTCGCAGTCATAATCACTCAATAGTTCAACCCATCGTCTTTGTCGCATATTCAACTCCTTTTGATCTAAAATGTGCTGCAAACTCTTGTGATCAGTGAATACAACACACTTTGTTCCATACAGATAGTGTCTCCACAACTTCAACGCAAAAACTACCGCTCCTAATTCCAAATCGTGCGTCGTGTAGTTCTCCTCATTTTTCCTCAGTTGCCTCGACGCGTAAGCTATCACCTTTTCACGTTGCATTAACACTGCTCCATAACCCTTACGAGACGCATCACAACACACCACGAAATCTTCGGTTCCCTCAGGCAATGATAAAATCGGCGCGGAACATAACTTATCCTTGAGCGTTTCGAAAGCAAGCTCTTCCTCATTTCCCCATTCATACACCCTATTCTTCTCGGTAAGCCGCGTCAATGGTTTCGCAATCAACGAAAATCCTTCAATAAACCTTCTATAATACCCAGCTAAACCCAAAAATTGTCGAACTTCAGTCGGCGTCGTCGGTGCTGACCATTCCCTGATCGCTACGATCTTAGCAGGATCTACACGAACTCCCTCACTATCAATCACATGACCTAGAAACTGCACTGATTCCAACCAAAACTCACACTTAGAGAATTTTGCATACAGCTTCTCCTTCCTTAACAACTCCAAAATCCTTCTCAGGTGCTTCTCGTGCTCCTCCTTACTCTTAGAGTAAATAAGTATGTCGTCGATGAAAACAATAACAAACTTATCTAGATACGGCTTGCACACGCGATTCATAAGATCCATGAATACAGCAGGCGCGTTCGTCAACCCAAACGGCATCACTCGAAATTCAAAGTGTCCATACCGCGTACGAAAGGCAGTTACAGGAATATCCTCCTCTCTTACACGCAGTTGATGATACCCTGATCTTAAATCGATATTTGAGTATACACTGGAACCTTGTAATTGATCGAACAAATCATCAATCCTCGGTAATGGGTACCGATTCTTAACCGTCAGCTTATTGAGTTCTCTATAGTCGATACACATCCTAAACGAACCATCCTTCTTCTTTACGAACAACACTGGCGCTCCCCAAGGTGATGAGCTCGGCCTAATAAATCCTTTGTCCATCAACTCCTTCAATTGATCCGCTAACTCCTTTAACTCAGATGGTGCTAAATGATAAGGTGCTCGTGCAACCGGTGCAGCTCCTGGCACTAAATCAATTCGAAACTCGACCTCACGGGTAGGCGGTAAACCTGGCAACTCGTCTGGAAAAACGTCCGGATACTCGCAAATAATTGGCACCTCTTCAATCCTCGCCTCTACATCACCATCGCTCGAAACTTGTGCCAAAAACACATCGCATCCGCTCTCTACGTACTTCATCATCTTCAAACACGAAATCACCTTCAAACGAGAAGTGCATTCGTCTCCCTTAACCGTCAAAACCCTATTCCTCAGCGGAATCTGCACCAATCTCTCACCACAGACAATCGTAGCACTATGCGCCATTAGCCAATCCATTCCCACAATCACGTCAAACGATCCTAGCTCTATAGGCATCAAGTCGATTTTAAAAGCGTAGTTTCCTAACTTCAAGGTACACCCTTTCAGTATAGTATTCGTACTAACAATTTTTCCATCGGCTAATTCAACATTATAACTAGTCGTTAACAATACCGGTTCTCTATCGATATGACGACTAAATCTAACGTCTACAAAACTCTTGTCGGAGCCAGAATCAAATAAAATACTAGCATAACAAGCGTCTAGCAAAAACGTACCGGTAACCACATTGGGACCTTGTGGTTTATCAGCAGTTCCCACTTGATACACAGCTGCCGCATTATTTCCTCCCCGTCTGTTCCCTGCCTTCGGGCAATTTGCTTGCACATGCCCTCTTTCTCCACAGCTATAACATCCTCTCATCCTGATAGCATTAGCCCCAGTGGCTACTCCTCCCGTTCGACAACTAGCAGTCCTATGACCTGCCTTTCCACACTTGCCGCATGCCGGCGGGCAATTTCCAACGTGATACAAGTTGCACTTACCACAATGGGGATTCACTTTCACACCTCTAGGATTCGTCACTGCCCTCATCCCTTCGTTCCTTCTCTAATTAAACTGCTGATTACGGTTCGGCCCTTGGTTGTTTCGATTTCCTCCTCGGTTCTGGCCTTGGGATTGATTACTTTGTGCTGCCTCCCATTTCCTTTTGTTGCCTTCAGCAATGTAGTTCTGCTTGTCCTGAAGCTTAACGTCCATCAAAGCGTGTGCCATTTGAACCGCTTCATCAAACGTTCCAGGTTTCGACGAAGTTGTTTCACCTTTGATGTTGCTAGATAAACCCTTAATATACTGCTTCATTTTCTTGGCATCATTGGCAAATATGTCCGGACACAAAAGACTTAACTCATTGAATCTCCTGGTGTAAGCAGCTATATCGTTGTTCCTTAAGGTCAAATGTCTCAGTTCGTCCTCCAATTGCCCCAATTCCTCCTCTGGGCAAAACTTCTTGGTCAACAAAGCTTTGGTTGCATTCCACGTTCTTGCATTTGCCACAGCCAATCCCACCGTAGCTACCTGGGTATTCCACCAGCTTAACGCATCATCCAGAAATGTAGCTGCTGCAAACTTTACTTTATCCGCCTCTGCACAACCACTGATTTCAAACGTACTCTCAACTTTTTCCAACCATCGCCTAAGTTCTAGGGCTCCACCCGATCCACGGAACTGCGTAGGACCACACTTCATAAAGCTTGAATAGGTACACACTCTCGGGGCTGGTTGTCTCCCCGCGTTCCTTCCTGGATCCTGATTTCTCCCAGCTCGGTCCGCTTGCAACGCATTAGCTATTGCTTCCTGAATCATGTTGTTAACACGATCGGCAGTCAACTTTGGAGGCATTGTTTTATCGAATATCTCTTTCTGCAAGACAAGGAAATAGAAAAACAATGTAAGTATTCATATCAAGTTTCCCAGACATAAAATACATACAACGACACATCACTACGGAGTTACTAATATTCATCAATTCACACCACAAAAGATCAAATTTAAGACATATCACAGATCATGAAAGGTAACATAGATTGTATTGATAGTTAACCAAAATCGTGACAAGTAATGCCACTACAATCGTTCACCACAAAACATCAAGTACTTGAGTTTCTCGTCATAATACCATCATACAAAGGTCTAAAATAGTTCTATTACAATGATCAAAGAAAATACAAAACAAGTAACTAGGCATGTGGTGATCCACACGGCCTCTTGGATGGCGGCTCGTCGTCGTCTTCCTCGGTTTCCTCATCACTCACGTCCTCGTCCACATCATCCACTTTTCCCTTTCCTTTCTCATCTGGCCCACATTCTGTTTCCTTTCTCGTCCCTGATGTGGATCCATACTCAATCGCTACCTGATTTCCCACCGAAATACAAGCACCTCCAGTAGGCGGCTGAACCATGAAGTCATTCGCCTCCATCTCCACATCGTCCACGAATCTCCAATCCGGGGGCAATGAATCCCTCACACGATGCTCCCAACTCTGCATCCTCGACAACCTCATCTGATCTTCCCTCACACGATCAAGACTAGCACTTAAATTCGCAACCATTGATTTCAAACTATTGATGGCACTTGTGTTCATCATCCCATCATACGCAATCCTTGAAGTCCTTTCCAACAGTCTTTGATGCTCCCTTTCAGTCTTATCAAACTTCTTAATCACCCTAGTCTCAACTACAAACCGTTCATACATCAACCTTTCCATCCTCCCCAAACGACCTGCGGGATCCCAGTAGTGACTCGGTCTCGGAAAATAGACCCTTGCAATATTCTCATGAATCGATGGCGACTTGGATGACTCTCCACTGCTCCCATTACTATTGTCCATCGGGCGATCAAAAGGTTGCTGCTCATAACGACCGGTCGGTGGTACCTCATAACCCTTCGGCGAATTCAGAGATTGAAACAAATCGGGTTCGGTCTGGCCCACGGCATCCTCGGGAATGCCATCATCCAATAGCTCCTCGGGCTCTTCTTCGGAATCCTCATTGTCGTCACTACTCATGCTGAAATTATCCACCTCACTTTCGCCATTGTCGTTTTCCGGCCCTATTTCGTCTTCTGGAGCGATCCATCCATTATTATTGTCCGGCGGGTTCGGAGGAAACGGTCCCCCTTCGTGACCTACGACGTAATCGTTCCCGTTATCGTTGGGCGGTACCTCGGCCATTCCTGCAATAACAGCGAATTTCGGAGGGTACATAAGTAATTATACAATAATTATAAATATATGCATGCAAATGCAATGCAAAGGTGGTACATATGCCCGAAATGTAATAATATGATGCTCATGCATGATTAATATGAAAATTACGATGTCGGATATTTCACGTAAAATTTAACGTCTACATATAGTAATTCCATACTTATATAATAATTACCCACATATATACTTTACTCAAAAGTATACGTCAAATGCCATAAATACAACAATAAATCTTACCGGAGCCATGCAGGATAGTTGTGTGTGCTTGGACCCTTTTCTTACGACACCAAAAGTTATAGTTTAGGATTTTCAAAAACGACCTAGTTCTCTATAACTCGTGGCTCTGATTACCAATCTGTAACACCCCCACAATTGTTATGCGCAGCGGAACTACAACAATGGGTGCTACACAGTATTCTTTGCACACAAGATATATCAAACGACGCTAAAAAGACGTCATCTTAAAATTCAACATTTAAAATTGTTAGATAATACATGTCCACAGTTTTTCCAACCCCAAATAGTGCACAGAGTTTAGCGTTTTCGGTCCCCATGAATCTCAACCCCAAAAACTTCAGTTTTACAACCACATGACTTTAAACATAAAAATTGTTTAAGTAGAAAAGGAGGGAAAAACAAGCGGACACCAAGCCGATCACACAACATCCATCCCATGCATGCTCCATCCTACTGCTCAGCGGTTACCTGAAACACATGCCAAAAATTTGGTCAACGAAAACGTTGAGTGGAATTCATAGGTTTTACAATCCATTTGAACGTATATATAATAAAAACCATTCGTGATCATTTATAGTCTTGTCGATCAAACAAACTATAATCAGGATACTGACAATTGTGTTTAAGCTCATGACACTAATCCGTTAACTCAATCACCCGCGTAAATATACCGGCATGATTCAGATGAAACCAGTGCCCCTTCTAAAGGCATCAGTTGCAATTATACCTTATTTCTCATACAAAATAATCTACCGCAGAACTTACTATAAGTACAGCTTCTCGGCTAGCATTGGGTCGTTAACCCCGTAGTACTACAAATTGCATAAGCGGCTATTTCCCCCTTCGCAAGGGCAAGACAATAGTTAATAGTTCATGAATTTAGGGACTTTTGCAACTTTGGTACTCAACACAATTTTTAAGGCAACTTTCGGGTCTAACAATCATTCATGATATACGTTCCTTTTTAAAAACTAGCATGCATTTCCCTCGCGGGTAAAACAATTTGAAATAATATAAGCGAGGCTATAAATTCACACCTTAGATATTAAGTAGTCGGTAGTTCGAGGAGTGTTCACTGACGATGAAACGGATGCCCGGGTAAATCAACACCTATCACAAATAACGCGTAATGAGTAATCTCATTTAAATACTTACGGTACTGTATAAAATACATATATACAAGTCACTTAAGAAAAATATAACTCACGCCAAAAACAAAAACAACAAGTATCATTCATTTTATTCCATTCGTTCTTATAACCTACGTTGTCCATTTTTACTCATTCTCGCCGGTACTTGACTAAAGTACGGGCTGTTTTACCTTATTAAACCATGCTTATAAAATTTGACAAAATTTCCAAAAATCCTATATGACCTGTAGATAACATGTTTTTAAGCCCAACAAAAGTTTTCACTTTTACGACCCGTTACGCAACTCATTTCCACGACTACATTTTACGGGCTGAAATTGCGCTTCGACCAATTTTGACCACTTTGACCTATATGAAAAATACCTTTGACTTTCTCGACTCATAAGTCAACATATAGACCCCTTTGTACAGGTTAGGGACCAAATTTTGACCCTTAACCATTTACCAAATTATACTTGTGACCCTCGGGATTTGACTAAAACTTTGCACAAATCCGGATTGTGAAAGTCCTCGTCTCCCGGTACCCGATCTTTAAAATGTCATAACTTTTAGCTCGTTTTGAGTCACGGGCTCTACCTTATACCAAATTAAAGCTAGAAAAACCCTCTATCACTATATTTAGTTTTCAAGACCTGGAACAAAAATCATTTTTCCAAAATAGACCAAATGTTTCTGCCTAAAAATGACCATACCAAAAACATGCTTAGACTCGATTCCAAGACTTCTAACCAACACTAAACATCATCCTAAGCCTTCCCAAACATATCCTAACATCAAACTTCCATCCTACCCCTATTGATCAACCAATCTCAATATCAAGAATCAAAGAAAATAGACATGCAAGTAATAAAACCTATATGAATCTTCCTAAAACAACAAACCAAACACAAATATAACATGCAAATTCAACAACCACCATGGCTCCCCAAACACCCCCTTTGCCGTGGGGTTTGGGTGACCCAATCACCACAACCAAATTAATTTTGGTGGGTTTTCTTGGTGTTTATACTTCCATAACACTTAAAATTAACATGCATTAGCTCTTTAAGCCTCAAAAACGAATTTGGATAATATGGAAAAATCTTGAAAAATTTTTATCAATGCATGTTGGATTTGAGCACATGAATAGGTGGGTAATGACCAAACTAAGCGTGGTCTAACCTTAGATTTTTGAAAAATCAAGTAGAAAAGATTTTTGGTGAATTTTTGTGTGGGTTGGGGTTGCCGTGAGCTAGAGAGAGAGAGAAGAGAGTGATGGTTTGATTTTTGGTGCAAGTGTTGTATGTGTTTGTGTGTGTTTCAATTTTGGCCCTTTTTGATAGTTAGGAGGGACCTTTGTGCAATATTGGGCTTCTTTTGTCCTTAAATAGAAAACGACCTCAAAACTTTGCGGGTTTAACTCATTTGTTAATTTTGAAAATTTTACGGGAGTCGGAAATCTTCCCGAATGCTCCAAAATATTTTTGGGATACTTTAAATGTACTTGGAAGGCTATAAAACTCACCCGACTCAACTTAACACGAACCGTAAATAAAATTCTCGAAAAATCACATTATCGATAAATCGTCAAAAATTATATAAAATTGGGCATCCCTCGGGATCGTAATCGTCATCGTCCTTCTCAAAACGTCAACCGTAAAAATTATAACCTCGAACATCGGTTCTAACCAAAATACTTATAATTATAGAAATTAAAATTTATCAAAAATTTCAAAAATTAGCGTAATTTAGGGTAACGTTAATGACCTCGATTCTAGGGTGTCACAGAGATTATCATTGATAATCATCGTATTAGGATCGAGATCGAATCTTATTAAGATTTAGAAATTAGAGCATCTGTAAGCAGGAGTTGAGATAAAGACACCCGACATACACCGATTATGAGTTGGACATGTCTTTTAGATTTAAGGTTTCCTATGATGGCGAACCTATCCTTGCAAAATACCCGACCCGCGAGATCTGAAATGATTGTTGAAATGAGGATTTGATTATTAACTGCCGATAGTGGGCAAGAGGTTATATGAATGTGAAATATAGATCTTGAAGTGCCAAATGGGTAGCGAAGTTATGCCACAATTTTTAAACTTGGAAAAATGAATTCATGATCTGACAAATCATGGGATATAAGTCCCCGTTGTATGGGACCATAGAGACGATGTAAAAGTTGGGATTGAAAGGCATATAAGCTGGATCTACCCTAGGACTTCAAGAACCGCGTGAATTATGTTTCGTAAATCGAACTTGATGGAATATCTATCAAGCGAGAATCTGATTATTCTTAGTAGAGCTTAGATCGGCGAAAAGTTGCATTCATCAAAAACCCGTGAACATCATGGATAGAGAAAGTAAGTCAACATTAAGCCTGATCTTATTCCCGTAGTTATGTTTGATGAAACTCGCGTATTGTAATGAATTGCACTTGTGAGAAAAGACCGAATGTGGAGGAAATACCCACATGGCTTTAACTCTATAAGAAGCGAGTAGTAAGGTAAGATGATCTTTGAGGACAAAGATCCTGTTTAGGGGTAAATGCTTTGACAATCCGTCAATTTATGGTCGATATTTTATTCTCAAATATTTATTTGAAAATATTATTTTATGAACTCACTTATTTTGGGAAGAAATTTGGATTTACGTCTTGAAGTAGCATCGACTACGTCTAAACTGGAGGATTCAACGTTACGTACTTACGTTTACATACACCGTCTTTGGTGACAGTCCGACATTTCAGAAAATAAAAACCCGCTAACTTATAAAACTTATTTATATAAATATATATAAAAGGTTAATCAAATGGATAAATTATATAGATGATGGTGAAATAATGTTTATAAGTAATAAAAACTATAAACATGATTTTTACGACTTTTTCGGCTATTGCCGTAAAATTAACGTTTTTGTTAAATAAAACTTAGATGGTTGGACCCGTCTAATGAAAACTTTATAAAACTTATATACTGATATATAGACATGTATAACAAGTAAAAACCGATAAAACCCGAACTATAGGGCATACGGACATTAACAAGTTAAATAAACATATTGGACTAATAAATGGACTAAATAGGATAAAAACTTGTAAAAAGAATCTATTGGGTTTAACCCATTTAGGCCCAACTTGGAAAGTATACATACTGATAATATAGGTACAAAATGGATTAAAATAAGTTAAATAACTTATAATAAGCTTATTGGACTTAAGACACGTAAACAGGTAAGACTAGTAAACTAATATAAAAAGTTATCGACATATAACACTAAAAGGAGTAAACGAGAATATGTAAACCCACTTGATCATCATATATATATAATCATCATATGTATACATAATTGATATTTTTATAAAGTCATTGGACAAACGTCTAAGACCGAGTATTATTTGTCTAGGTTTCCGTGATTGAAGCACGTACCGTACGACCGAATTGCCGATAACCCGCCTTCCCATATCAACGTGAGTTCATAGCCTCGCACTCTTTTAAATGTTTTATAAATGCTTTATAAACCCGCGAGGGGGATAACATGTTAGTTTTTATAAAAGTTTGGACACCGTTTGTCCCTATTGTTTGTTTATTGATTTGGACCCGAATGATTGAATGACCCGATTGTATGACCCGATAAATGATTAAAGGACCTGATAAATGAAATTACATGGATTATTAAAGTTAGGTTATGTCACTAAAAGTCCCATTAGCATGAATTGTGAACTACCGGGATTTGGTAGACGCTTATGCATTTAATAGTACTATTTGGGGACGATCACCCCAGTTCGCGCCTTGACGGTTGATCCCCGTCGTGCCACATTGATTGGTAAGCGAATTTATGTATGAGAAGATTTCCATAGCGTGACCTTTGTGACGACACGCTACTTTAGATGGGCAAAATTGGTATCGGGTTAGCTACCCGTTTTGGTTTTAGTAAGGTAACAATGTCATGCGGCTTATAATAATCCAATCACCAAAATATTACTAGACGCTCTGAATTACGATGTATTGCCTGACTAGCAATACTGGGTCATACTATTGATATTATGTTCGTGTTTTGGTTTTCATAACCATACTCATATAACGTTTTTTTTATTTTCATACAACGTCGTAAGACGTATTGTATGACGTTTTTATGACATTGGCTCGTATAATGATTTTAAGGCTTTTATAACCATATTCATATAATGGTTTTATTTAATCTATACAACGTTGCAAAACGTATTGTATGGTGTTTTTAACGACAATGATTCGTATAACGATTTTTAAGGCAAATGCCTATATTACGATTTTCGATAAAGATTTGTATAAAATGATTTTGGCTATTTTATGGCCTATTAAAATGATTTGTACAAGATGATTTTCAGTAATAATTTTATACTGATATTATATTGATGAATTTTATTAAACTCTATGAATTCACTCGGCGTTATCGCTGACCCTTTTCTTTAACATGTTTTATCTCAGGTACTTGAAGGTAATTCTCGGGAAGACGACAAGAATTCATGGCCCGCACTTAAACAATATTTTCCATTCAAATACTTTGAAAAACTTTGTATGAAATGTAATGACTTGGGACCGATGTAACTTTAATGTTTATGAATGGAAATGATTTATTATTAAACGACGCGATTTTTAAGCGTTGTCTATGATGTGAGTAATGTGCTATCCCGTAACACCAACTAGTCTTCCGCTGTATTGAGTTGTATAAATTTGGGGGTGTTACATCCTCCTTGTAAATTTTGTGGGTTCACAGACCATCACTCAGATGAGTGTGGTGACTTTCCAGGATGTGATATCTGTGGAAGTTTCACCCATGAGACTGCTAACTGTCCTTCCCATCGTCAAAAGTTCTATAGGAACTCAAGAGTTGCTAATTAGAAATTCAGGGAACCCACTGGAAAGTGGGTTCATCATAGGAACTAACTTGTTTCTATGTATCGGTGTAGAAACATCTTAAGGAATCGGTATGGTATCTAGACAGTGGCTGTTCTAGACACATGACAGGGATTCGTCAATACCTGCATAGATACTCAAAGGAGCCAGGTCCTAAAGTGATGTTTGGGGATAATTATTCAGGCTACACAGAGGGATACGGCTCAGTGAACTGCAATGGAATAACTTTTACAAGGGTTGCATATGTGATTGGTCTTAAACACAATCTTATTAGCATCAGCCAATTGTGTGATGCTGACTACAAGGTTTTGTTTACTAAGACTCAAGGAACCATATTCAACAAGAACAATGATGTGGTGCTTATCGCACCAAGAAGGAGAGATGTGTATGTCATAAACATGGTTGCTTGCTCTGAAGACAGCTCCAATTGTTTTCTAGCTAAAGCCTCTGAAAGTGTCAATTGGCTGTGGCACAAAAGACTGTCTCATCTCAACTTCAAGAACATCAACAAGATAGCCATACAAAACCTGGTTGCTGGTCTACCTTCAGTAATGTTTTTTAAAGACAAGACTTGTTCAGCTTGTGTCAAGGGAAAGCATCACAGGTCTTCTTTTAAGACCAGACAATCATTTTCTATTGACAAGTGTTTACAACTCCTTCACATGGATTTGTTTGGGCCTGTCAAACCTCAGACCATTAATCACAAAAAATACACCTTGGTCATAGTTGATGAATTTTCAAGGTATACATGGGTTTTCTTCCTCAGAAGGAAAAGTGATGCTGCTGATACATGTCTTTCATCAGACAGGTTGAAAATATGAATTATGTTAGAGTCAAATCTCTAAGAAGTGATAATGGTACTGAATTCAAGAATCAACAACATGAATCTTTTTGTGATGAAAAAGGAATATCACAAAACTTCTCTTCAGCTGGCACCCCTGAACAAAATGGTGTGGCTGAAAGAAGAAACAAGACTTTGATTGAAGCAGCCAGAACTATGTTAAATGGTGCAGCTTTACCAAAGCAATTTTGGAGAGAAGCTGTTCACACTGCTTGCTACACCCAAAATAGATCAATCATTCTCAAAAGACATGGCAAAACTTCCTATGAAGTTTTCAGAAATAGAGCTCCAGATGTCAGCTATTTCCATGTTTTTGGATGCCCTGTGTTCATTTATAACTACAGGGATAAACTTGGAAAATTTGATGAATAAGCTGATGATGGTTTCTTCTTAGGATACTCTCCCACAGCCAAAGCCTTTAGAGTATTTAATACTAGAAGACAAGAAGTAGAAGAAACCTTTCATGTCAGATTCAATGAAGATGATGATGTCATATAGAGAACAGGAACAGAGGGTGATGAAATTGATTTTAATGAAAACGTGTCCTTTCCAAGTGATGAATTCTCAGAACCAAGACCTTCCTGCCATCACCATCATCACTCCAACACTCTCACTCCTTATGTTCCTGCTTTTGATCCTTTGTCTACACATAACATTGAAGTTCCTGCCTCTCAGGAACTTGATGAAGAAGAACCACAGCCTTCTTGTAGTCCTTCATCCTCAACTGCTGTAGATGACGCACCAATTCTTCAAACCCTTGATGACTCTCCTGCTGATAATGAATATGTACCCCTTGAATTGGCTAAATTTGACACAGACACTGAAGTCATCTTTGAAGAAAGCCCTCCTATTCAGTAGGATGAAACTCAAATAGTGCCAGCTACCCCCACAATTTTCCCTGTCCATGATTCCCCATCTCCTCAAACTAAGTGGTCAATAGATCAACACATTCTTCTTGTCAACATTATTGGGGAACCTAATGCAGGGGTTACTACTAGACAGTAAATTCATGACTCAGAGTCAGCCTTAGCCAACGAATGTCTCTTTGCTGAATTTCTCTCTCAAATTAAACCTAAGAGAGTAGCTGAGGCTCTTGTGGAAGATGGGTGGGTAGCTGCTATGCAGGAAGAAATCAATCAGTTCAAAAGGAACAAGGTATGGACACTAGTGCCAGCTCCACCTGGTAAGAACATCACAGGCACTAGTTGGATTTATAGAAATAAGATGGATGAAATTGGAAACATCATCAGAAAACAAGGCCAGGCTGGTGGCTCAGGGGTATACACAGACTGAAGGGATTGATTATGATGAAACATTTGCTCATGTGGCAAGAATTGAAGCCATCAGAATCTTCCTTGCTTATGCTGCATATATGAACTTCACTGTGTATCAGATGGATGTTAAGAGTGCATTCCTCAATGGAGATTTGGCTGAGGAAGTATATGTTGAACAGCCTGAAGGATTCGAGAACAACGAGTTTCCCAATCATGTGTACAGACTACACAAAGCCATGTATGGGCTGGAACAAGCTCCAAGAGCATGGTATGAAACTCTTTCTAATTTCTTAATTGAAAATAAAATTGTCAGGGGTTCTATTGATAAAACACTCTTTACCTTCAAGGATAAGAGTGATTTCATCATTGTGCAGATTTATGTGGATGATATCATCTTTGGGTCAACTAATGTTAATCTTAGTAAACGTTTTGCTAAATTAATGACCAAGAAATATGAGATGAGTATGATGGGTGAATTAACTTACTTTTTGGGTTTTCAAATTAAACAATGTCCTAAGGGAATTTCAATTTGTCAAGAAAAGTATGTTAAAGATTTACTTAAAAAATATGACTTAGCTGATTGTGCATCAGTGAAATGCCTCATGCTTCCACCCAACAACTTGGGTCCTGATGAGTCAGGGGTCTTTGTTAATGAGACTTTATACAGAGGCATGATTGGGTCACTCATGTATTTAACAGCTAGTCGTCCTGATATCCAATTCTCCACATGTCTCTGTGCAAGGGACAAAGCTAACCCAAAAGAATCCCATCTAGTGGCTGTTAAGAAAATTTTCAGGTATCTCAAAGGAACAACCTCCCTAGGTCTATGGTATCTCAAGGAATCAGGCTTTGATCTCAAGGCCTATTCAGATTCAGACTATGATAGATGCTGTATTGACAGGAAAAGCACCTCAGGTAGCTGTCAAATCCTAGGAGGAAAATTGGTTGGATGGAGTGCTAAGAAGTAAAACTATGTGGCCATGTCATCAGCTGAAGCAGAATATGTTGCTGCTGCCAGCTGTTGTGCTCAGGTGCTCTGGATGAAAAGTCAATTGGCTGACTATGAGATCTTATATGACAAAGTGCCAATCTTCTGTGACAACACCAACGCCATTGCCATCTCCAACAACCCTGTTCTTCACTCTCGTACTAAACACGTTGATATCAGGTATCATTTTATCAGGGATCACATAATGAAGGAAGATATTGAGCTGCACTTTGTTCCCACAGATCTGCAACTAGCTGACATTTTCACAAAGCCTTTGGTTGAGCCTTCGTTCAACGGGCTAGTTGCTGAGCTAGGGATGCTTAATATCTCAAATCATGTGGCTTGATAATAAATGTGTTCATTAAATATCTGATTAAATATTAAATGTTTTTCACATGAAACTAGGTAGTTACTTTCCAAGTAAATGCTAAAAAACATTCTCAATATTTAATTATTTCTTTTTCGAATAACGAGGAGACAAACGGTTTTTGAAAGGTCAAGGAACCCACATGTGCAGTCATTTTCCCACTACGCATTAAATGCGTTTGAATAACTGTTTCAAATTTGAATATAAATATTGTCTCACGTCTCTCCTCACCTACCACTATTCTCATTTTACACAATCTCATCTCTCTCTAAGCTTTCTCTCTCTAAACCCTTCCATCATTTTCGTCTTCTCCAATCTTGAATCCATGACGTTCCCAGTTCCTAAGGCCTCTAACGTCACTTTCGAACTCAATGAAAGCATCCATGCTTCGGACAACTCGATTGGATGGCTCAAGGCTCCCAACGAATCCTACACAGATCTGGTTAACTTCATGAAGAATTGTGATGCAAGTGAAGCACTCACAAAGACCCCAACCATTTTCTACCAAGAATACCTTAGGGAATTCTGGTACTCTACTGAAGTTGTTGGCGATACTATCACTTTTAGCCTCACATGCAACGAACACCCCTTTGCCTTCTCTCTCAAAGATTTTGCAAGTGTGGCTGGGTTAAGACATAGAGATGAATGCCTGAAGGTGGTTGACAAAAAGGCTGTAAAGGATGCCCTTGCCACACTTAAACCCACTCATGATGTAAACCCTGCTCTTACACCTGCTGAATTTCTCTCCAAGTCCCCTATGAAGATCAAGTACTTTTCCCCTATGTGGTGTGTCCTCTTCACTCACATAGTCAAATCCTTAGGAGGTATGCAGGGATCCCAAGATCAAATGTCGTTTAATCACCAATCGATTGCTTATGGGCTGATTTGGGGCACATACGTTGATGTGGGAAGCCTACTTTTCTCTAAACTAGTGGAAAAGCTTAAGGGACCAAACCAGGTCAAGGATAAAAATATCTACTACGTTCGCTTTCTATCTCTTATCTTCGAAAGCCTTTTGGGTGACAACTATCACAACTCTGCACTCACTTCCCTGAAGCCCTATCGCATCACTGGAGCTATATACAAAGAGATTGGACCTAAAGATGTCCCTGATACTTCTCACATGTTGAACATAGCAAATAAAACCTTCTGTTGTGAAGTCCTTGCTCCCTTCCTCTGAGAAGGTGAATACCTCTGATGTGTCTGGCAAGTCTACGTCTTTGACCTATGGGCATCACACCACGACGACCAAGGCAACAACTGGCCAACAACCAAAGAAGAAGAAAAACCAATCTTCTTCCCACACCAAAACTGTTGCAAAGGCCAGGGCAAAGAAGAACGTGAACCTCACAACCTCCTATGTTCCAGAGACTCTTGTGGATTTAGAGACTTCAGCTGACCAACAACAAGGGTCTAGTGTCTCGATGTCATCCGAGACAATAGGGAACCCGCCAAACACTGCTGATATCGCATAGGTAATCAGTCTTATAATGATTAGAGGTCCACAAGCAGCCACTCTCAAAAGTCTGTAGGTGAGAGTGGTGAAGTTAGGGTAATCCTCGACCCATAGAAGTCATTGTATGCACTTAGAAATCCTTAATACTTCTGTACACCTTGTCTATGCACCAGGGAGTGATTCATTTGTGTTTCTAAAGCACCCCGATTACCCTGCACCCTCTAGACAGTATTCAGGCAAACAACAACCTGAATACATATATGTCTCGACCTAGAGTAGCTGTACCTCACACAGCCTCTTGGTTCCCTCAGAAAAAAGAATCCCAAAAGTTTTACTTTTAGGGGAGCTGAATAATCATCCTTAGCTCTCCTAGGGACAGCGTTACAAGATGACCTTAACCTACATCTTTTTCACACTTAAAAGAATCCCAAAGGATTTATCCTTTCAGGGGGAGCTGAATCATCACCCTCGGCTTTCCTGGGGGCAGCGTAACATGCGATCTTTACCTACATATGTTTCACACTTAAAAGAGTCCCAAAGGTTTCTTAACCTTTTGGGGGGGGGGGCTGAATAATACCCTCAGCCTTCCTAGGGGCAGCGAATGGCGATCCTTAACAACATATGTTTCACAATCAAAAGAGTCCCAAAGGTTTTAACCTTTTGGGGGGGCTGAATAATCACACTCGGCTTTCCTAGGGGCAGCGAATGGCGACCATTAACCTCTTACTTTTCACTCTTACAAGAATCCCAAGGATTTATCCTTTGGAGTGGCTGAATAATCACCCTCAGCCTCTCTGGGACAGCGAACTGGCGACCATTCCCTTTACTTATTTCCCTGTTACTAATATAAAACAACTTGCAGGCTGATGTTGTACAGCCAAACATTAAATCCCTGGAGCAGCCAGAAAAAGAAGCTGACACAATGATTCAGGATCAACAAAACGAGGAAGAGCCCATACATGATGTTGAAGAATATGTGCTCTCCTTAGTAGATGATTTCTCTAAACCTGAATCAATACCTGATGATGAGATTCTCCCTGAGGGGATGATTGAAGAGGAGGAGGATGAGGAAGATGACGACCAGCAGTCTCAGTCTCCTCCAAAAGAAATAGATGTGTCCACACCAGCTGTTGATACCACTCCTCCTCCCAAGGAAGCTGTAGCAACTCCCACCTCTGCTACCTCTGTCACTATAGTCTTCCAAAGACCTGCCTATGATCCGACAGCTGAATTCTTATTGTATCATCCTGCCCAAACCAATTTTGATATATTGCCAAGGGAGGATGATTATGCACAACAAAGCCTGAATATCCATAATCTTAAACCTGAACATCATCAATCAGATATGGAACGCCTGTCAAGAAAGCTAGATGTTATAAAATCTAAGATGCATTCTTTCACTGTCAACTTTCCAAGGATCATAACACAGGCGGTCAAGGATGCAGTCACCGAACCTATCAAAGATGGTACAAGAAAAGGAGTGTCTGAAGGACTTAGTCATTTGTCCACACGAATCAAAGATGCCATCGTCACAGAGGTCCCTGCACTTTTTAATGCTCATGAGTTAACAATGCATAGAGAGTTTAAAGCTGTTCGTAACAGGAAACTTCGTCACACCAACTTTATCATTGATCGTGTTCATCGCAACAGAAATGGCAATTGCAACCTCCTGCTGAAGATTGTCAGAGCTTTAAGAACCAGGCAACGCGATATGGCTGCCTCTGTTGAACAGATTGCAAGGCACTTTCAGGCATGTTCATCCAAACGTCTAAAACGACAGGCTGAACATGAGGGGGAGAAGGAAAAGGTACTTAACCTTGAATCTGCCAAACAAGGCTCAAACTCTGCTGATAACACTATTCCTTCACCTGTCCCTCTCCAAGTCATCACACCAGTGATCATACCCGATGATGAGGATGAAAGTAAGGGGGAGCAACAGACAAAGGATGGAGTTGATTCATCAAAATCCCTGACTCTGGTTAACACCAGCGAGGCTGTGGATGATGGTGAACCAGCTGCCAAGAAACTCAAGTTCACTGTTAGCTCCCTACCCAAGGCAATACAAACCCAATCTCAGTCGGCGTTTATCAAAAGAGCTGAAGAGCTGAAAAACATAAGCGTGGCATCCTCTGTCTTAAAGAAAGGAAAGGAAATAGTTATGGTAGACACAGACGCCAAACTAAAGAAAATAGCTGCGATGCTAGAGACAGGAGGATCAACCACAGACCCATCCCAATTTACAACCTTCACACCTTCAAATGAGAATCCTCTAACACCTGGAGAAATTGAAAAACAGGCTGTTGAATTCAAAAGGCTGAATGAAATCAAGAAAGCCAAGGAGCTTAATGAGGAAACTTTGAGAAAGATGACTCCACTTCAAAGGGAGAAGCAAAGACAAAGGTTGAGGGAAATTTAAGCCAAACGCACAGAGGCACTAAATAAGGTAAAAGCTGATTATGATGCCTGCGTCAACAACAGGTGTGCACCTGGCAAAATCACAAAGTTCAAGTATACCATTCACAAGTCTACTAACATACCACAAATCATTTTGTGGAGAGATAACCAACAGGCCAATATGGATGTGTTTGAAGACTTCAGACTAAAACAACTTGGCTTGTCTAAATGGTTTGAACTTGAGGCATTGGCTGCTAAATTAACTGGACAGGCAAATTTTACTCTTCTTAAGACCCTCAAAGCTAAGTTTAATTGGGTTAAAGAAACAGCAGCCAAGCTCAAAATCGATCCCCCACCACAGCTGTTTGAACAAGAACCTCCAAAGTCTGGAAAGAAAAGAAGAAGGAAAACTCAATTTGTTAAGGAAACCTCCGTTACTGATGATGTTCAAGTGGACGGAATACACAGGGATTTGGTACTACCAAATGGAATCATTTATTGATGGTCAGACCTACACAGAGCCTGAAAGAGGTATGGCATTCATGAATAGAGCTTGCCAATATGCATTCCAAAGGGAAGATGAGAGGTCTAGCATCAACTATTCAGCTGATTTGTCTGAAAAAGGGACTCAAAATTAACACAGATTATTCCAAGGTTTTTGCACAAGCTTTGCAGACCGAATTAGATACTAGGACAGACTTAGCTGAAGCTGAAGAAAGAATAAAAAATGATGACTATTGAAGGATTTCTCAGCTGAATTTTATCTTCATGTTTTATTTCACTTCTGTATTGTACTTGTAATTTCCTTTAAGTATGAATAAAATCATGAGGTATGTTTGTTTGGATCTGTTATGAGTAAGAAGAAGCTGTTATCTCACTTACCTTAACTTAGATAGATCTAGCTGTATTTATGTTTAAATAGGGGGAGATTGTCGGGAATCTAAGTTTGTTAGATTCCCTGTATCATAGATTTAAACACAAATCAAGCTGTTAGATAGTAACTTGCCTGTGCCTAGGAGGCAGGCAAGTATTGCAAGACTCACAGAGATCCAAGTCTCTATGAGCAACCTCAGAGGAGTCCATGTCAGAGACATTGTCAAGGAAGTCGAAGATTACTTGAAGACATACGCATTGGTTGTGATGGATAACAGCCAATATGTATCAGGGACTCTGAGGGGTTGAGGGTTAACAAAGGTGGCAATACCCTATTAACACTCTGCACACTTTGGACATACCTTGGTGTGTACGAGACTATGAAGAAAAGGGAAACTGTGTCATCTCTGTTTTCCTAAAGTATTGTGGCAGACTACCAAGAATAGAAGAGCATCTTGTGACAGATGCCTGACAAGTGTCTGTCTTGTGTAGTCACCATCAACTAGTACTTAGGTCAACCTCGTATCACTATAAATAGGATATGTAGCTCAGCATTAACGTTCAACACTTTGATAGATTTCAGACATTAATGCTTAGAACTTGAAGAACCAAACAGCTGTGACTGTGTTCTTAAGTTAGGGTTTTATTTGTTCAAAGTGTGCACAACACATTGTCATCAAATGGTGTTATCCATAACACTTGTAATTCTTTATTATACAATAATAAGTATTACGTTTGAAAATTAATTACGTGTGTTAATTAGTTAAGTTTAGTGTTTCTAGCATAGTTTAGGGACTTACACAAAGTCTTCAGTAGGAACTTTGTTCCTCTGGTCATCCTTCGGCAGGTTGGTCTTACTGTTGAGCATGAAACACTTAGGGGGATTTTATATTTAAATCTAGAGTTGCTTCAGGGTCAGTAAATACTGACCCAACACTTTACTACTTTTAATAATGGAAAATGTATGGCTTTGCTTGTCCTTGTTGATGATATCATTATAACTAGTGATAGTTTTTGAGCAGTTTAAAACCTTCTTAAAAACAACATTTGTGATTAAAGATTTGAGAAAGCTCAAGTATTTTCTAGGCATAGAGGTTATTGAAACCCAAAGTGGTTAGTGTTTGTCCCAAAGGAAATACAGCTTAGATCTTTTGACTAATTTTGGTTTACTTGGTTGTAAGCCATCTGCTACTCCTCTTGATAAAAATCTTGTTATAACTAATGAACCTGAATAAAGACCTAGTTTTAGGTTATATTATTGAATACCATAAGCTAATTGGTAAACTAATTTACTTGACTCATACTTGATCAGATATATATTTTTATGCATTGTTTAGTTAGTTTATGCATAAGGTTGTTAAGTCTCATCTTAGGATTGCTCTTACAGTTTTGAGGTTCTTTAAGAGTAGTCGAGGTCATGCAACCCAAAACTTCTTTGGAAGCTTTTGTGGATGCTGACTTGGCTAAATGTATTGTGACTAGAAAATCTATGATTGGGTTTTGTATCAAGCTTAATATGCCTTTAGTTTCTTGGAAAATCAAAAATAAAAATACCCTTTCTAAGGAGCTGTTTGATAAAAAAAATGATTTAGCACTGAATCACCTAGTGATCTGAATGATTTTGAAGCTCTGGATCAAATTGCTTCTGAAAAAAAAATTGTTTGGTAAATGTTATATGTTACGAACTGAATGACATTAAATTACTATTTTAACCTTGTGTGCAATATATAATCTATTGTACGTCTAAAGAAAAATATATAAATTTCACATACAAAAATGAAAATAATATATTTTTTATACGCTATTGTATAAGTTCTTTGTAACGTCTTCGTTACAAATTTGCGTAGATAATGGACTATGGATAATTAAAACAGTACTATTGTAAAAGCCAATCAAAACAATGATGTTAGTTTCTCGTTGATGATATTCAATGAAAATTGTTTCGTAAATAATAATATTTAAATGATGGTAAACTATTTTAGATAGAATAAAAAAATCAGAAAGTAGTAGCATACCAAATACATGTAAAGCAAATAGGCAGATAAGAAATTATTTAAATAAGGATAAATAAGACATTTCTGTTGAAACGTGAGGCGCTGAGTGGTTTTTCACCCTGCCACATGCAAAATCGTACAGAGTATTAAAAAATGATTCAGTGATTATTTTTGCGTTATCAAACAACTGATATGCTGACCGATTCAAATGATGCCTCTGAGTCACTTCATTAAGCATCTATCAAACACCCCCTAAGTCTACTATAGAAGCTGAATATATGGTTATGACTTCTGTTAATTCAAAAATTGTTTGGATCCTTTAAATTTGAAGTATTTAAATTGGGAACATTTTATGCCTGTCAAAATATTATGTGATAGTCAAGCAAGTCAAGCAACAATTAAGATTGTTGCAAATCATGTGTTTCATGAAAGAACCAAGCATTTGGAAATTGATTTTCATTTTGTAAGGAATTTTTTTTGTTTTGTGCTTAAAAATCACAAAATAGATACTGCATACATTTTTACAAAAGGCTTAGATAAAAATCAATAGGAAAAATTGGTTTTCCAAAAGGGTGGTAGATTGTTTCTAGGCTGAGATCAAGAGGATTTTGAAATATAAGCTATAAGCTTTGATCTCATACTAGAAATACGACAAGGACTAATGTTTTAATTTGTGAAAGATGTTTTCAGTTGTTGATATAGTATAACAGTTGTTGGATAGAAGAACGACTAAGGCTGAGACTTTGAGAAGTTAGAAGACCAAAGTTGGTACTTTGAGGAGATCGAAGGGCTCGTTGGTGTTTATCAGATCTTAACTGCTTTAAATAATTGGAACACCTTCCAGCTTTATTATTCATTTGTTTCATCTCTCTACAAGTTTATATTTTCGCTCTCTAGATTTGTATCATTGTGTGATTAAGATCACCTTGATTTTGGTATCGATTCTAATAGTGTTATTGATAATTAGTCAATAGGGTTAACAAGAGTAGTTGTTGTAACCTTTTGGAGTTGTTGTGAATTTGGTTTTTAATATATTTAAATTGAGATTCGAAATTTGAATTTTTGTTTCTTTAAAAATATTTTCAGGTTTCTTGATATTCTAGGAGCGTAAGCTTCAATAAGCAATATGATGTTTTAAGAAAAATAGAAGACTAAACTACGAATTCTATTTCATCATTTGTATTATAAAAAATATTTCATCAAAATTCATTTGTTTGGTTGTAGAGATAAGTGTGTGTGAAGAATATATTTTTAAATAGAAAATTATTGTATAAAAGGGTTAAATGAGTGTAATATATATAATGTGTATTTAAGTTAAGAAAAATATATCTGTTATTCGATAGATTTTCATTATTATTCTATTGTCGGTCGAAATAATGAAAAATGGGAACAGGAGGCCTGTTTTTATTGTGTCTCGTATTGAGGGGGGCGCATCCTCTTGTGGTGGCCGAAGTCGACCAACCACAAAGACGATCGAGCATCACGCTCCTTATACAATATATTACAAGCAAAATAGATAAATTATGCTCATATAAACCCAAATTTAAACAAAATAATAAAGTTGTCTAGAATAAGTTATACTATATCTACTTTAAAAACATGAAAAGCAACAAAGAGAATGAGAGCTTATATCTTAAACATTGAATTGACAATGAAATTGCTTTTGTGTTTTTTAGGAGAAAAGTTAACACATGATTTGACACAAAGAGAATTGCTTTTCTAAATAACTTGGCTTTTTGTTGTTCCTCATTTGTCGTGTTTTTCCTTGTTATTCTCCTTTTTTATAAGAATAAAATGGTACATATATTTCTAATCAAACTATCTTTAATCATTTGTTCCATTATATGGATTTTTCTTTTTTTTTTTTTTTTTTTTTTTTTACTTTTAAGGTTGATATTATTAAAGAACCCGATTCTTGGCTAAAAGAATAAACTAGTATTACAAAAAAAATGAAATGGGAATGCAATGATGTATTATTTTGGTACCACAAAGTGTGGTCAATTCTCAATTTGTCGGTCTCTTGATGGGCATATTTTTGTACATATTGTTTTCCAATTCTGAAGCACAGGAAAAGTCTGAAAATTTTATTTTATTTTCTTAAAACATCAATTTTTTCTTAAGTTATATCATATATTTCACGATAAATTTTACGCGTGCCTCCAACAAAACTTGAACTTGCAACATCTATATTGGTGGAAAACTCACGTACCTAAACATACTTTTGACGGTCAACTGAGTTAGCTTACTTGGTTCATGCAAGCCACAAACTATTTGCTTCGATTATCCAAACTTTACGATTGATAGGAAACAAAGAGAAACCCATGATCAACGTAATTATGACTTCTAACAAGTGCTAAATGACGAATGATAAAGTATGAGTATATTTACGAATACTGATCTCATTTTTTCCATTAAATTGTTGTCACATGCAAAATGAAATCTGAATGAAGCAATATGTGCGACCGTACTTGAGTTTTTGCCCCAACGTAAAGGTACGATGACGTGCTGGTTATTCCTACAAACACAAATGGGTCTTGGCATATTAGCCATTTCTTGGATGTACATTTTGTCTCCTAAGTTGGCTTCAATCTATAAACAGCAGTTTGGTTAAAGTGTAGAACAGATTTTTGATCCTGTATTGATCTTGAACCTTGGGCCTTTTGTGTATTGTGGTGGTACGGGTTTCTTTAGGACGAGGTGTCTTGCTCGAATTGACATGACAGACTTCAGAAACGCTGCGTGCGGGCATGCACAAACAAAGAATAAACTTTGGTGAGGACCATGTTCAAGCCCAAAGAGCATTCTACAAACGTATGAGAGGTACACGTTAAATGACAAAATTTTAACGTAAGTTGTGCATGAAGACATATATGAATGCGAGCTATCCATGAGGTGCTTACAGAGTTATGTATCAGGTATATGGAGATAGCAGCTAGGTGTGCATTTCAGAAAAAAATGTCTCGTAGATCACAATACTTGCCTTCAATGATGAAGGTAGTGCGAGGGCGCGAGGCACGTAAGAAAAAGATGGTTGGTTGAATGTGTGTTCGACCATGTCCCGATCCAGAATCGGAATTTGAGGTGACATGCTCGGGAGAATACATTCGTATTAATATTGTTGACGGATCAACTTATATATGTATGTTCCAACTTTTAAGGTGTGAATCGATGAGAACATCCTGATCACATGCATATTTTGATATCAACTTAACTTTTCTCCAATGAGCCACTTCATGCAATGATCACATGTCTAGTGACTTAATTAGTTCAGAGTTTGGATTTAATCAGATCATTTTCTAAGAAGACTCGAGTGTGCGATTCGGGAATGATACCAACCCAGTCAAAGCCCAGTTTAAGTCCCACCCACGTTTGGTGCCGCATGATTTGGTTTGAGATTGTGTAATGAGTTTTATGTCAAATCATGATAAGTAGAAGTCTTATTTTTGACCAAAATGTCTTTTGAATGAGTTGAACATAGCTTTTATATGCTAAACATCAAAGCTCCCATTTTCAAAACTTTGACCACTTTTCAAATTTTTCATCATTCTTGCGTGTATCTTTTCTATTTTCTAATCTTAACAACTTTTCGGCTATTGAAAATAATGTTGTAACGTATACTACTTATAACTCTCAAAGTCTTTGATAGCGCTATGCTAAATTCTCCAAATGTGAATTCTGGATTCCCAAAGTGCAATTCCTCGGTCATGTCATTGATTATGACGGTATTCACGTAGATCCAGCAAAGGTCCTATGTCTAATTATAAACCTTTAATTCAAGAGACATAAAAACATAAAATTAGAGATGTCAAATTTATGAAAAAAAAAGTGTCTACTTATGAGATAAGCTTCTAATAAATTCTTAAATAAACCACGCCAACTAACATTCATTAAAAACTTCATTGAATAAATATGCTTACACTTCTACTAAAGCTATTATCCAAATGGAAAACCATGTAGACATCATGATGATGATGAGACAAAAATAAAGAATGAGAAATCGAAGCCATGATTTAAGCAAACCCACTTTTACACTTCTACTAAATTCTTATTTTCTCTTTCGATTTTGCTTTTGATATGTTTGGTACACAATATTATAAAAAGATTATAATTATTTTATGAAAAAATAATAAAAAAAGTTATTTTTAATACTATATTTATCTTGTATACTAGGAGACTCATCATCACCTTCCATTTATAACACAATCTAATGGATAAAATTATAAGTATTTAACTAATTCACATATTAATTTAAATATCTTTTAAACCGTTAAATGTTAAATAAATAAAAATATTGCGGCTATCTTTTTATCAATATGCACTATAATATACTTTTGAAGAAAAAAATTCGTTTTTTTCTTTTGTAAAAATTTACGTAAAATATCATATATGATAATAGTTTTTAATCATATATGATAACAGTGTTAAATCACAAATTATTGTTAAATCATATATGATATTGGTTTATATCATTTATGATAAGTTATATCATATATGATAATAATTTTTTCATCATATATGATACCAGTGTTAAATTATCAATTATTATTAAATCATCTGTCATACTGGTTTATATCAGATATAATAAATTATATCATATATATGATACTGGTGTTATGGAAAAAGTTCAACGTAAACCCTTAGTTTAGCATATACTCAATCAACCAATCACAAACACCTATTTTTATCATGTAACAAAAAAACTCATTTTTTAAAAATTAAATATTTCACAAACCGTTCATCCTTACGTAAAACAAAACATATCATCGAGACGAGAATTAAATCATCTATCTATCGAGGGGCACATGTATATGCTTTCGACGAACTTTTTTTCGACTTTTTTTCTTAAGTCACGTCTGAGAGAATAATATATGATTCGTCACGAAACATATATGATTTTCTATTAAATCATATATGATTAATATCACGAATCATATATGATTTTTTGAAAATCATATATGATTCGTGACGAATCATATATGATTCTCTCATACGTGAATTAAGGAAAAAAATCCAAAAAAAGTTCGTCGAAAGTATATACATGTGCCCCTCGATAGAAAGATGATTTAATTCTCGTTGCAATGGTTTTTTTTTCGTTTGACGATTTACCGTTTGTGAGATATTTGATTTTTAAAAAAGTGGTGGGAAGTGAGTTTTTTAAAAAATGGATGATTATTATTGGTTGAATATGTTTATTCTAATTTAAGGGTTTACATAGATCTTAACTCCTGGTGTTATATGATATATGATAATTTTCGACAATGAAAAAAACGTGAAATAACGAAGAAAAAATTTTTCGAAAGTGTATATACCATATCTATAGAAATATAATTAAATGCTTTTCGTATCGGTATATTTTTTTCGTATAACGATTGACTGTTTAAGATATATTAATGTTTGAAAAAAAAAAGGTGAAAGTAGATTTTGTGTTTAATCTCATCCATTTGATTATTGGATATAGAAGGTAGTGATTTATACCTTTATCCAAATAAAGTTTAGTATTGAAATAAACTTAAATAAGAAATAATATGTTTGAAATATAATTTAAGTTTTTTTCGATATCAAAGTTTTTTAAGATACAAATGGACTCATCCCCACCTTCCACCTCAATCTCATCCAAGGGCTAAGATTAAATCCCCACTTTATACTGCAATGGTATTTTAGTCTTTTCATTTTTGGACTATATATTCCTTTTTA
Organism: Glebionis coronaria; assembly: GCA_025667525.1. Lineage (NCBI taxonomy): Eukaryota > Viridiplantae > Streptophyta > Magnoliopsida > Asterales > Asteraceae > Glebionis > Glebionis coronaria. The sequence continues at coordinate 8,831,497 of CM046881.1, read as the reverse complement.
ACACACATATTCCCCTCTCTAACTCTCTTCGTCCCCGATCCTCATTCGATAATTTCTCTCTCTACCTTTCTCTCTCTATAACCCTCACCTCCATTGCATCTAACATCACGATCTACCGATCGATCTATCAGGTAAAATTCATCTATTGGTCTTAATTTGATCCTTTTAGCTTATTAATAAGCTTACGTTTATGCTACTTGTTCCTATTTATCTATCAGTTCGCTTAATAACAAGCTTGTGCATTATGAATTTATTTGAATTCGTTGATTTTTTGTTGATTTTTATGAATTATGAACTTAGAGGAGGGTTGATTTTAATGAACTGTTATTTTTTTACGAGTAGCTCAAGTTTGATAATAAATTCGAGTGAGTCTAGTGACCAGAGTGGTGTTGTTGAATGTTCTATGTCAGTTGATGCATCTAGTGATCAGGCTAGTTTCGATCAAGGTTCTGATGTTCCATCCGAAAGCGTTCTTCATACTCTTGCGAATGATATTTCTGCTTATGAACAAGACAGTGACGAAGCGGAAGCTGTTAAGAGTAAGTTTGGTAGTTTTTGTTAAGCTAAATATATGTTACCAATGTATCATATATGTTACCAATATATCATATATGATGTTTCAATTTATACATCATATATGATTGCCATGTATCATATATGATAGCCATGTATCATATATGATGTATCACATATGATAGCCATGTATCATATATGCTAGCAATGTATCATATATGATGTATCATATATGATATCCATGTATCATGATGTATCATATATGAAGCCATGTATCATATGATGTATCATATATGATAACTATAGAAAACTAGAAGGGGGTTAAATAGTTTTCTTTAAAACTTTTTGTATCGAATGTCCATTAATGGAGACATAGTATGAGAGGCGTTTGTTTATAGTCAATGGCTATATGAGTCAAGTAGCACATTGAGAGATCACAACACATAGACAAGCAATGCAAGTATAAGGATAAAGAAATAATGAAAAGTAAATGCAAACCGACGCATTGATTTATAGTGGTTCGACTACAAGGATACATTCCTTGCCCTACATCCACTCCCCAAGTCACCTACTCGAGAGTTCGACTTCACTAATAAAGAATCTCCTTTACACCGGTGGAGAAACCTTCATACTTTAGCTTACAATCTTTACCGATACCTAAGCTAGGATGTCGTGTTCTTTCACATGGGTACAACAAGTCCCTTCTACATCACTCACACTTTATCCGATACTCAGCTACACATCGGATCCTTGCACAATGGATAGGACCAACACCCCGGTTCTTACACACATGTAGAACCAATACAACTTCTAACCTTACAACATTTGTAGGTACTAATCCAAGTACCGGGTTGACACAAGAACCGACAACACACATGAAGTTTGTGATAGCTTGTGATAAATAGAGGGAGAGAGATGACTCTATGATATGATCTTGCCTAGATCATGTATTACATCTTGAAGAACATGTCTTAACATATTCGTAATCCTTATCAACTCGAGTCCTGAAGCATCAAGATCATAGATCTCATGAAGGTGAAATATGGATCTATACACAAAGTCAACACGTACTTAACCCTTGGCATTTCCGCTTCTTAAGATGTATAGATTAATGATAATAAGTCATGGATCTCAGTTGAGAAGAACATGAGATGTCAAGATCAAAAGATCGTGGACATAATACCATGAGATGATAAGTACAAAGTAACTAGTCTAGATAGAGGTGACACAATGACTTGATGTATGTCTTGTCCTTGAATTTATTGATCTTGTTTACACCTATAAGTGATCTTTGTATCTACAAAGAGAAACACTAAATAAGAAGAAGAACAATTATAGATCTAAGATCTACATGTTAGAGAGAAGAAAGATTTGATAGAGGATCAGATATAGAGAGAAGAGTATGATGGAAAGGTGTGAGAAATGAGTGAGCATGTGGTCTCTATTTATATCCAAAGTCCAGGTACCCACGGACCCCGACATAACCTTTACCAAGCGGTCCAACGGGTTCCACCAGTCTGACAGAAAATCAACAATTAATCTTGAAAATCTTTAGTTAAGTCAACTCCTAAAACCATATTAATGATCAGATTTTCTTGAAGGATTTGTCTAGGTTTTGCAAGGCATGTTACTTAATGATTTACAAACTATTTATCTTTATTTTTACAAAGATAAAAACGTGTAAGTATACCTGAAATATGATTACGAGTGGTTCTACATTTTACGTTATATATTACAAGTTACATGTTTATCAACAACAAAACCAACAAGGATGTATAGATTAAATATCGTAGTATTTGCACTGACAATCTCTCCCTTTTTGATTATGACAAACAATGTAAAGTGTAAAATTTATCGGTTATCGTCTTCCTTTACACTCTTCTCCCCCTTTTGTTGAAACAAAAAGGCGAGGATGAAAGAGAATTCATTTTAGAGAGAGATTTTGAATTTAGAGAACTTTAAATTGAAAATTTAGATAGAAAATAATTTTCCTATACTCCCCCTCGGTTAACACTCCCCCGAAATGGAAGAACCTAGGAATACCATGGATTGTGAAAACCTACAAAACAAAGTTTAGAAAGAAATAGATAGAATGAGTGGTAACGCCTACAAATAAAGATGATAGTGAGAGAAAAAGATTGATGCAAGGTTAGAAAGAGATAGATAGATAGAAAATATATTGATGCAATGGTTGTTTTAGGCTCAGCACAAATGAGTAGAAGAATGTGCAAGTTCTCTCATTGATCCATGATCACCATCGGATCCATGTATCAAATTAAGAGACTTATCATGAATCAAAGTTAGATGAGAAAGAAAATAGAGGCACAAGGAGATGTGCTTAACCTGCATCAAGGTTATAGAAGAAAGAAAATAGATTGATGCAATTGTTGTTTAAGACTCAACATAAATGAGTAGAAGAATGTGCAAGTTCTCCTCAATGATCCATGATCACCATTGGATCCATGTATCAAGTTAAGAGACTTAACCTACATCAAAGTTAGATGAAAGAAAATAGAGGCACAAGGAGATGTGCTTAACCTGCATCAAGGTTATAGAAAAAAGAAAATAGGCGTGGAAACACAAAGAGGAGTGCTTAATTTGCTTCAAATTTAGATGAGAAAGAAAATAGAAACATAAAGAGGTGTGTTTAACCTGCATCAAGGTTAGATGAGAAAGAAATAGATGTAAAAATCATAAAAAGGTGTGTGTAACCTACGTCAAGGTTAGATGAGCAAGAAAGTAGGCGTAGAACCACAAAGAAGTAGTGATGATGAACTAGTGCATGCTCCCCCTTGACGGTTGCTCCCTCTTGTTCGAGGCGTCAAGTGATGAGTGAATGGAAATAATCCTAAATAATGTTCATCCATAATGTTCATCAATGAACTCTTTAAATACATGAAATATACACTGCCAAGATTAACCTATATGATAGAAGTGGTTAATGCAAAATTTGTGTGTTACACAACAAGGTGTGTATGATGGTGACCCTGCAAGAGAGTGATTAGCATATATTCTATCTTATGATAAGACTCAACGGAAGCTCCCCATTATATGAAGTACCAAGAAAGCAAGACGTGGTGATGAGCTACAAAAATAGGTTAGAGATGTGCTACAACCCAAAGTTAGTATACAAAAGCACATAAATAAGTAAAGTTTGTGAAGATTGTAGACGGAACGTGCCTCACGGTACCAGTTTATGCATAAAAATACATCAACACAACCCAGGATCATTAAGCATAGGTTATCAAAATACTCTACTCAAGGTCGTTAATCATGGACACTCAAATATTATTCACTATTCAAGATCACTAAGCATGGAATAGCACCAATACCAAATCATTACCCAAGATCACAAGTATCACATAGCATGCAAGCCACATTATAACACATCTTAAAATAAATTCACGGCACATTGTCGTGAGGTATGAGAAAAAGTCATAAGGAAGATTAAAATTTCGTTAGCCCAAACAGTGACAAGAATTGAATAGAGAGAAATGTGCAGAAGATCCTTTTGGTTTAAGGATTTAAGTGTTTTTTTAATGTCTACAAGTATTAGAGGACAAGAAGGATGATGAGGTTAATTATTTATGGTGATGACAAAGGTAGCTAAAGGGTGTGTTGAAAGAAATAAGTTGGCATAGGAGTTTGGTTAATTAGAATCACTTGAAGATAGAAAATCTTCTTTTTGTAGTTTGCTTACAAGGAAGAGAAAGCATATGAGAAGGAATGACAATTTGCAAATCTCAAATTACTTACAATACTTCGGATGAAATAATTAAGTTGTAAGAGGTAAAGGAGGTGAAATGATACTCACTGAAGAAAGACACAAGGATATAGAAAGAGGTAGGCCATCAAAGATGAAATTCCATCATCAATATAGTTTATGTAGTGGAGAGTGAATCAGGTTGACAAGGCAACAAGGTTTGACACGGATTTGGATTATGTGCTTTGCAGCGGTTTTGGAAAGGATTTGGAGGCTTAGGTATAAAAGTAACAGAGATGATTCCTAAAGATTTGACACACTTTGATTGTGAGAGAAAGAATAAGTGTATTTAAGAAAGATTTGAAGGCAAGAATTAGATTTAGAAGTATGAATGGATGGTTATATTGGCGGAAGAGTGTTTGGAGCACTTAAGTGAACTTGAGAGGAAAGGATGAAAACGCAAGCAGAAAATTTAGAAAGGCTTACAAGAGATCATGAGATCTTAATGACTTGACTCCTACGGATTAGAAAGTGGAGGACTCATAGATGATTTAGGCTTTATGAATGTGCATTTGAACCATGTTGGTAAGTACATAGAGTTGATCAAGTTATTTGAGGCTACATTGCCTAGAACGAGATGAATTGACACTATAGAGTAAGTGTTATGAATAAGGTTTCATGGTTGGCCCATATGAGGTGGTGAAAGGAAGAAGATATTTGTGGAATGCTATTATGCAAAATAAAGAAGTAAAAAAAAGTGGATCACGGACCCTTGTTTGGTGTCAGACCCTTGTTGGGAGGGGTTCGACGGGGTCCACGACCTTTTGAAACAGACAAGACAGGAAGGGAAATAAAGCACGATATCTCATGACGAGGGTGTTAGTGAGATGGTGGGTGTAAGAGAGCATTGATCCCTTCTGTATTAGAAAATGGAGGACTCATAGATGATTTAGGCTTTATGAATGTGCATTTGAACCATGTTGGTAAGTGCATAGAGTTGATCAAGTAACTTGAGGCTACATTGCCTAGAACGAGATGAAATGACACTAAAGAGTGAGTGTTATGAATAAGGTTTCATGGTTGGCCCATATGAGGTGGTGAAAAGAAGAAGATATTTGTGGAATGCTATTATGCAAAATAAAGAAGTAAAGAAAAACAGTGGATCACGGACCCTTGTTTGGTGTAAGACCCTTGTTGGGAGGGGTCCGACAGGGTCCGCGACCTTTTAAAACAGACAAGACAGGAAGGGAAATAAAGCCCGATATCTCATGACGAGGGTGTTACTGAGATGGTGGGTGTAAGAGAGCATTGATCCCTTCTGGAGGTAGTAGAGACTAGGCGTGAGCATAAATCGCACCGCAAACCGCAAAACCGCAAAAACCGCAGAAAACCGCACCGCAAAAACCGCACCACATCAAAAACCGGTGGATCGGTTTTAAGAAAATGAAAAACCGCAAAATGCGGTGCGGTTGCGGTTTTACCCATAAAACCGCACCACAAAATCCGCACCGCACCGCACATTAGTTATATAACCCGAAAAATGGCACAACAATTATTTAATGCGTGTTATAAGGGTTCTAGTGCATATTATCAACAATATTCTAAGTAATGTGTGTGTTTTCATTAACTATATGTATTGTTATAACCAAACATACTAACATTGTCAAGCAAAATCCGCAAAACCCGCATAAATTCTACAAATTATAGAAGATGGTGCGGTGCGGTTACAATCCGCAAAACCCGCAAAAACAACAAAAAAACCGCAAAAACCGCGCGGTGCGAATCCACACTTTTGAATAACCGCAATTATGGATGCGGTGTGGTTTTTGCCAAAAACCGCATCGCACCGCACCATGCTCACCCCTAGTAGAGACAGAGGTAATTGATCCATAATTCGAGGTGGAAAGGCCTTGTGATTGCTAAGATAGGAATGAGAATAGGTTAGGTAGACGTTCATGGTTTTAAGGTATGTATTTGGGAACAGGACACATTTCATCATGAAATTCATTTGGCTTTTGACATCACAAGAAAGTGTGTTGGGTTATGGATATTTTGGAGAGTTTGATGGTTATTTTGTTTGGAAATATGACTTTGTGAATGACTCAGTGTTTCCCGAGACAAAGAGATTTGGTGACAACACTTGAAGTATTGGACATGATGTATTTAGAGTTGAGGTGGAATTTTGGTGATGGGACGGAAGAAAGAAAAGGCAAGTCCTTAACATGTGAAGGGTTATGTTAAATATGTGAAGAAGAGCCTCAAGGATTTTTCGTTTTTGTTTGAGCGGATAGGAGAGGTGGTGATGATAACATACGATATGAAGAAGATAAATGTGTGAATGAGCACAATTAAACTTGATGATTCGATTTATCGTCCTACACAATTTGAAACAAGTTAGTCTATCACATGATACAAGCAAATATTTCATGATAGTACAAAAATTTAGCTCAACAAAGATGAGCATAGAGATGCATGTGAGTTTTGATAGAAGTGAAAGAAGTAGGCACATATGAACACTATATGTTCTAAAGTAGACACACAAATAGAAAACCTCACATATTAGGCATAGAGGTGAAAAGATGTCACAACTTAACTTTGTGTACTTCTAGAGAGGTATCAGATACACTAACATGTTGAGTAAGTGTTTGGAATGTTAGTTTTAGTCAAAATATCGTTTGCACTAACAACGGTCTTTACGACAAGAGATATGACTATTATAGAGTAATAACAAGTGATTTCTTATAAACCTATAAAGCAAGAAGGTTAGTCACAAAATATGTTCTAGGATAACAACACATTCATCTACAAGATTACCACATAGCAAGATAGCATCTTTCATGTGTAGCAAGACAAAGACATGTGAAACATTTTATTGTAAAATGATTTTGTTGTTAGGTTTAGACACACATGCATATATTTCTAACAAAGTTATAGAAAAGATAGAAGAACTTCTGAATGCTAATCATGCCAAACATACTTTGAAAACACATAGATGCACATATAGCAAATAGTATCACATAAGCAAGACAAACCATTTATGAAAACCGTGTTCAAATTTTAGCATTTTAGAACACATGTCATCTAGACCATCATCTCGATTTTGATTTGAGTAATGCCAACAAAAGACAAGAGATTTTAAACAAAGATGCATCTATATTGAAAAGACATGTTGATCATGTGAAACATTATATGCAATTCATGGTTAAGCATTAACATTTTGTGGCACGAAACATACAAGCATACAAGTCTTTCAAAGGTTTACACATTTGTCAATTAATCAAATAGCTAACAGACACCCAAATAATATAACTATTAATAACTTTAAACATGAATGTGTACTTAGTGCCTAAATGAAAAAAGCATGAATGAATGGGAAAGGCACATAACTTGCATTACTATAATTTTCTAGGTTAAGATACTAGAAAACAAGAAGAAAAAAAAGAGTTCAAGAATAATGACATATATACCATATACATAATCATGTAAGTCTCATTTAATCACACCAAGTTAAGAGACTAAAAGGCATCCAAAAGCATATTGTGATAGGCATACTAATTTACTACAAACCAAACCAAAGTAGTGTATGTTTACAATTAACACATAAGACATGCATACGAGACGTTATAACTTAAGGAGAAAATATCATGCAAATCAAGTTGGAATTTTAGCATTTTAGAAGATGCATCAATTAGACGAGCTAAGATGTATTATATTGATATTGATTATACCATAACAATACGTTATAATAAGCATGTGTTTAGAAAATAAGTATGAAGACATACGAGCATGTTGCATAACAAACAATTGCTACTTTGGATATCCAATTTTTCTTATGTACTTTTAATGAGATACAAAGTTCATCCATGTAAACTAGCATTAGGCATATTTAATGAAAACCCATTTAGTCAAGTTAGAGAATGAGTATGATAATATCACTAGTGGTGCTCAATTAAGGCTAAACACAACCATTTTTACGAGTTATACACGAACCCAACTTCTCCTTGAAGCAATCCAACCGTTAGGTCAAATTGAGTTTCTAGTACGATAGGTTCTCCAGTAGTCATTCTCACTTTAGACAAAATGCAATTCCTATATTGTCCTAATTAAGTGAAGCAAGGATTTAATTTGCATTGACCATTATCCTAGAGTGACTCAACTATCATATTTCATGAAGTCCCAATGAAGCTGATGGTTGTAGAATTACCCCTTTAGGAAAAGGAAGGTAAAAGCGGTAAGTATTAAGCGTACGTTTAGGAAAACGTAAACACTTATGACCCTTAATGGGGATCGTTCTCTCGAGGAGGCTAGTGCGTTGTGTAATGAATTGATTTGATTGATGATTTTTGATTATTAATAAGAAGAAAAGATAAGAGAAAATGACGAAGACGAAAAAATAAAAATTAACAAAAACACTACTAGAAAGTTAAGACGTAAAAACGTAAAAAACACAAAAATTAAAATTTTAACCTAAAAATTCCTAAAAATTACTAAAAATCCCCAATAAAATTCTAAGAGTTTACAAAAAATCCAAACTTGCTAAAACCTTTTAATTAATTAAATAATGACTTTTTAATGCTAATTAAAGCCCTAAAAATCACTTTTAATTATTAAAAAGCCCTAAACAAGATTTTATAGTTTGTAAACCTCAAAAATATCCTAATTAAGCTAAAAACTATTTTTAAAAATTTTAAAACCAAATTAAACTATTTTTAAACTCCTAAAAACTATTAAAATCTATTAAATCTTAAATTAATTCTAGAATTTAATTGAAAAGCATAAAAATTAATTGAAAAGTGACAAAGTTCCTAATTTAATGTCTATAACCTAGGAAAAATGAAAAAAAGTAGAAAAAACAAACTTTGAATTTTTTCTAATAAAATAATATTAAAATATTCTAAAAAATAAAAAGTTTTTAAATTAATTCTAAAAAATTATCAAAAATCCTAAATATTCTAACTAAGACAAAAATGTAAATTAAAGCTCCTAAAACCTTTTAATTAATTTTATATTAATTTTTAAAGTTGTCTAAAAACCCTAAATTTAAATAAAATTAAAAATAAGACTTTTTGAAAACTTTTTGATATGTAAACCTCAAAAATATAAATTAAAACCTAAAAACTATTTTTTTGGATTTTTAAAATACTTTTTACTATTTTTAATACACTTTCTAAAATTAAATCTAAAAATAATCCTAATAAATAATTAAATAAAGGGAAAAATAATATTTTTAAACAGAAAAATCCTAAAACCTAATACTATCCTAGGAAAGTTAAAATAAGCCGAAAACACTTAATGAAAAAGCCAAAAATAAGCCAAAAGGCTACGGCTTTTAATATAAGCTCAAAATCAAAAAGTGCTTAAGTAATATTTGAAATGGTACCCTAGCAGTCAAAGACCCTAGGGCACGGCGGTGAGTGATGTGTGTTGTGAGTGTGAAGGCGAGGGTTCGAGGCTGGCGAAACCCTTTTTGCGTTTTTTTATTTTTTTTCTTTTTTAAACTTTGCAATCCAAGCTAGTGACTCTTTTTATGCTTGTAAACACAATCCAACAACCAATTTTAACAATGATTAAACCAAGATGAATCCAAAACGTGACCAGTTACAACTTTAAGAACACAAGTAAGCTTGTGGTTATCTTCACAGCTGCAAATATCCAAGAGGACTTGGATTTGTGCTGAATTGGTGATGTTCCTTTGGAACAAACAGGCACCCCTATACTCTTTGGAGTATAGGGAGTCAAGATACACAAGAAAGCACACAAACTTAGCACACAAATTCACAAATAAAGCATACAAGGTTGCTGAGATGGTGCCTAGGGGTCTGTGTATACAGATTGCTTTTTACTTGCACACAAATGAATTTCCAACTCCCAAATTTTGCATACAAGTTCACAAACTAGCAAACAATCAATAGCAAACCTAAACAGCCCTATGATCTAACAGATTTGAAGCTTGATGGTTCAATCCACATAAAAAAGAGACAGAAAAATCACTTGGCAGCTTTTATATGCTTCTTTTAACTTTTTACTCATGCACTTGATTAAAACTTACCCCAAACAGAAAACCAAGCTAATAAACAACCTTTAACTACCCTAACAAGTGATTGCAACACGTTTCAAAGCAAAATCTAATTCCCTAGACCCTGATTAAACCCGTATCCAAACACTCCTATAAAAACTGAATAATAACTTTTTTCAAACAAGATCTACGCTAACAACTCCAAACTGATTCTAACAGCTATTATCATGCATAACAATCATAAATGACCTCAAATCCACAGTTCAAACAACATTTGACCATTTTGCATACAAAATCTCATGAACATCAATTTTCTGAAATTTTAAAAAATGGAACAAAGAATCACCTTGTGGGACCCACATCCAGGTCCCACTGTGGTAGCAAAACCACCTCCAATATACTCGGGTATATGCTGAACCCTTGGGCAAATCAGCCTTCAAACCTGCTAAGAAGAAAAAAGAAAGCACAAGCAAAATACAAACCTGTTTTCTTTTTACTTTCTTAAAAACTTTTCCACAAACTTTTAAAACTTTAAAACACGTTTTTAAAACAAGAACAACAACAGAAAGTCCAAGAGTATGATCCACTTTCACTTCACAACTCTTGGCTTTTCTGAAAATAGAACCAAATTTAAAACCTTTGAAAAACTTTTAAAAAAAAACTCAAAACACACAAGTGTTTGCAATATCAAATGGAACACAGATTTTTTTACTCACAAAAGACACCAACTTTTAACTAACAATAAAAGGAATTACACTTGACAATTTCAAATACCAACTTTATTTCAATTAAAAAGGATTACAACTTTTGAGCAAAAATATGGAACAACTGAATAGAGACACATGCGTCTTCTATTTATACAATGAAAAGAATAATCTAGAATGCTTAAAACCCTAAACATTGAATTGCCTAAAGAGACCTTGAAGTCTTGACTTTTTGAAAATCGAATCTTGGTCAAAAATGGACCATGTGAATGCCTTGTGGATGCCAGTCTTGAAAATGTGATCATAGACGTCCAAAATGCCTTGGGGACCAAGGAGAGTGATCCTGGATGTTAAATTGGTCGGGTCTTGGTATTGGTGTGAAAATGATGTAGCAGGGGAGGGTCGGGGTAGGGTCCACAGCCCATGTGAGGGTGTTGTTGTGAGGTGGCATAAGGTGAGAGTGAAGTGAATTAGGGATCTGGAGGGTTTTAGTCAATAACCCTTTGATTTAGGGTTAAATTAATCTGGGTGGGTTTTAGGGTTTATAGGTTAATTAGGGTCATTTTAATCCAAAAAGGGTATAAAGTTATTTAAACTTTATGTTTAGGTGGGAAAAAGTGTTGACCAGGTTGAAGGTTTGACTTGGCTTATTTAATAAACCGGGTTTGATATTGGGCTGGGTGGTGGGTATGGGTTGGGTAAATGGGTTATGGGTGGGTTGTGATGAGGTGGCAAATTGTGACTGGATGAGGAGGTTTTGCTGTTTGGCAGGATAGGTCCCCAAGCATTCTTGTTCTTTCCACTTTGTATAAACAGCTACCCAACTTCCATTCCTTTGATTTTAAGTTTGCCACTTTGTCATTTTTGGCACAAAAGCTTTGCAAACTTTGCATAAGGACCATAAATGTACTTTTTGGATTCTTCAAGGGCATAAATTGTATAGTCTTCATTCCTTAAGGACCATGCTTGTATAATTGACATTTGGAGGGTCATTTGTGACAAGTTCTTCAAAGATGAGGGACTAAAATTGCCAATCTTCAATTCTTCAAGGGTCATTTTGAGAAATTCCAAACTTGGGCCCGGTTCATTGTGCGGCTTCGTTTCCCGTGTTCGTTTTTGAATGATTCTTGTGATCTTTTGCCATTTCCTCAATATCCGTACCTAAAAATACACAAGTAACAAACACGAGCATATATTTGGTATATTTGATGATATTTTATGCAATTAAAGCCCGTTTTGGACGATGAGACCATGTATAAAAGCAATCTCATCACTCCCCCATACTAAACCATTGCCGTGCCCTCACGTAATGCTAGAATAAAGTATCAAAGCATCTCCAAAATTTAATTTTATTCACTTTATTGAAATGATAAACTAGCTACACTACTACTATTACTACTACTTGCGTTTTAGACATAATGTATGATTTTCATTGAAAAAGGGGACGTTTAGGTTCATAGAATAAGAACACGTGAATGCTTCGTTAGAAATAATTTCGTCGTCCTCGATTTTCACCTTAATTCCATGCCAAGCGTGCAACGAGATCATTGTCATTATAAGTTAGTAATGCTAACACTACTCATATGCCCTAATCACGTACTTATCCTCCCATTATTCCTAAGTTGTATCTCTTATATTTTATTATGTCTTAATGATCACGAGGATACATCATTGACTTATGCGATAATTGAGATTTAGGTCTAAAAATAGAGTCCTAACGGTGTAACTAAGACCATCAAATCAATAACCCCTCCTAATAGACAACGATGTTAAAAAATTAAGTTGACAAGAAGAATCGATAAACACGGTTTTATAACGGTTTTGAACATGAGACTTATTACCAAGACTTTTATACGCCCCCTAACGGAAGGGCCTTATTATCTTTGGTTTACCTCCATCTTTTATTCGGTCTTGCCTTGCCTTTTATTATCCGCCATCATCGGTGGTTTTATAGCCAAAGACGTATATCCTCACGCTAAAGCGAATTTTGGATCTTTAAAGCTTCGAAGATTAAGGCTTGATTCACTTTCAATTTTGCATAGATTTTAGGCCTTGTGGGGCTTCAAATTGTTTGCTAGATTTAGGTGAGCACTTGAAATCTTATTATTGGGTGAAGCTTTCGATTATTCGGGTGCCAATACTTCAAAACCGTGACGCTGGCGATACCTTAATGTCTTCCCAATTTAATTACACGGAAGCTACTAGAAAAGACTAGAAACCCAACAATCCTAACTAAACCGCTAAGTCAATATTTATTAAGCAAAAAATATTTACAAGCGAAGGGAGAATAAGCAAACAACGAGAACACATGAGTTTTTGAAAGAATACGAGTACTCTACGTTTAGCATAGTAACTTATAATTAACTCTATCATTTCTCGTCCTCATTTAAGAGACTTAGCCTAATGTGTAGTTAAGGAATCAAAGCTAAGTGCTCAACACGCACGGTCGAGTCAAAAATTACTCTTATTCTCGCCATCGGAAAATTTACATTCGTGTCTTCAAACACTTATAAAATATGAGAAAAATTTTAAAATTTGGCCATTTTTAGCCTTATTTTGCAACAAAAAATGATAACAAAACGATAAACTTTGGAAAGCGTGAAGGTTTGGCAAGGCAAGTATCTATTCACCCCCCATACTAATGTTAAACATTGTCCTCCATGTTTCGAGTCTAGGGGTGAAAACACCCCCATACTAGAGACGTAGTCGAATGCCTAATCTAGCATGGAAAGGGTGTAACCAATAAGTAATAGCCGTTTATGAAGTGTGTTAAAAACCTAAGGTTAGAACATAAAAGGATATATCATATGGATATTGGGAAAGGCCTCCAAAGCAAACGATCGAGTGCTCCCATAAACGAAACACGAGAGGCTCCAATCATGAAGATCATGATCTAAAAACCACAATGCACAAACAACCACGGAACAAAGGTTGGAAGGGCACCAATCCCCTCACATTAAACTACATTAGAAAGCAATAATATATACATGGATAAGCATGGGTCTCCCCCACGAGGCACCTTGTTTTTGATAACCGAGTCAAAAGCTCGACTCGAATCCCCATAAATGTGATCATTTAGGGATATCATGGTGTGGTCAATTTTTGGTGGGGCTTACATGATAAACAAGGCCCAAAAGCACGTGGAGTACTTTAAAAACCCGATAAACGTATACCGGGATCAAAGATAGCGTCTTCGTTTTCGGATGAAAGACGAAACAACACTACTCCAACACAAACCCCAATGGGGTAGAAGAAAATAGGAGAGAAGAGATAGAAGGGTGGGACAATGGGTAAGTCTCTAAAAACATGAGCTACTCGAGGTAGACTCGCACCAATCAAATGAAAAGATTTTCCATTTATTGCATCGGTGGAAGACCGAGATTTCCCTATATAAGCAATTCCATGATCAAATATCTCGTCCTCGGTGGAGAAAGGGGAGGGAACATAAGGGGATTCCCCCACACTAAGTCCACACAAAGCATCGTCAAAAGGAGAAGATGAGCTTGTAGTACTCAATAAACGTGGTGATGACGGAGTTAGAATTGTAGAAAAATCTTTTAAATCCAAGTTAAAATCTTTTCCTTTTTCATCTTTTACATTCTCCTTGTGAAAACCCGATTTGATTATGTCGAAAATATTTGGTGTATCTAAAGCAATGTTAGTCACACTAAAAATTCTCACATTTTGAAATCTTTTTGGTTTAGGTGGTGGCAAGTTTTCAAATCTTTTGTCAACAAAGAAAACTTCCCCATCGGGATCAACGTATTCATCATCCGAAGAATCACTCGAGATTGGAATCGTAGGCTTAACACTCTTAACCTCCACCGACGGAGGGGACGGAACTTCATTTTTCTCAACAACTCCTAAAACTCTATTGGAAATCTTTTTGCAAATGTTTTTGATGGGATTGACATTGTACAAAGATGTGATAGAATACACATGAGAAAGAGTGGAGTTTTGGGTTGCATTAATGACGAGTTCTTCCTCATTGAAACGAAGAGTGATTTTTCTTGCATGCACATCGATAAGTGCTCTCGAGGTATCCAAAAAAGATCGACCTAAAATTAACGGAACTTTAGGATCGATGGGAATATCAACAACAATAAAGTCTACAGGATAGTAGAACTTTCCAACTTTCACGAAGACGTCCTCGGCAACTCCACAAGCTAGAATCGTAGAATGATCGGCCATTTCGATTGACATTCTTGAAGGAGTGAGATTGGGAAGATTGAGCGATTTAAAAATCTCAAGAGGCATCAAATTAATACTAGCACCAAGATCGGCCAAGGCGTAGCATTCTTCCATGTCTTGGATAGCACATGGGATTAAAAATTTTCCAGGATCACCGACTTTTTGAGGTATGCGGCTTAGAAAAACCGATGAACAACTAGACGATTTTTGCAATTTCTCTTTGTTATTCAACATACTTTTGAAGTTCGCGGCAAATCGAGGCATCATGACTAAGGCGTCGGCAAAACTTATATTAAAATGCAAGTCACGAAACATTTTCATAAAGAGTTCAAATTGATAATTATTTCGTTCTTGTGCCTTTTCCTTGTCTCGTCTTGAAGGGTAGGGTAAAGGTGGTGTGGGTTGGGGCAAAGTAGGCATAGGCATCGGCCTTGGAATCTCGGGTTCCATGATTGGTATTGGTTCAACCGTAGGTGTGGTTTGAGCGGTACTTCGTGGGCTTGTAATTTGCTCCTTTTCAACCACAACCTCGGGTTCTTTCTCTTTTTCCTTCTCCATAGAAGTACTTGGACAAGAAATGGGTTCTTTGAAAGTTTTACCACTATGAGTAGTAACAACCTTCAATTCTCCTTTCGGGTTCACGATGGTATCACTAGGAAGACCACCCGAAGAAGAGGGCTTACACATGATAGCTTCAAACATTTTAGCCATACGGTCTTCAAACTTAGATTGCCTAGCATCCGCTTTTAACAATTCTTGCTTAATCTCATGTTGTCCTTGCTCCATTTTTTGTTGATTTTGTTGGAGTCGTGTGACATTTCCTTCCATTTTATTAGCATGAGTTTTAAGTTCATTAGCAAGTTCGTTTTTAAGCTCGTTTTTCAACTCGGATCTTAAGCTAACCATTTCACGTTGCATGTTATCAAACTTAGCATCATTAGCCTTAGCATAATTCAAAAATTCTCCTTGAAGATTTTTGGTGTGATCGTTTTGAAAACCTTGGGCATTGTTTTGAAAATTACGGTTTTGGTTTTGATTAGAAATTTGCCCATTTCCACTTTGGTAATTACCTTTGTTATAATTCCTTTGATTTCCTTGGTAATTTCCACCTTGGTTGTTGTTGCGATAGTTATTAGCATTTTGATTTGGTGGAGCTTGATTTGAACGAGAACCTTGACCGATTTGGTTATAAGTTCTCGTGGCTACAAAAGCATTCGAAGTGTTACCATCCGCGGTAATGCACTCGGAAAGATCATGAGCTCCCCCACACGACAAACAACTTTTAGAAACCGCTTTGACCGAAGCGGAATTGGAAGCTTCTTGAGCCTTCCAATGGGACATAAGGGTCGAAAACCTATCGAAAAACCGATTTTCCTCATTAGCTTCATCTTGCAAGGCATTAATGGAACGAGACAATGATGAGCCCATTTTGGCAACACTCGGTGTGTGACGAGGGCTATAAACTTTAGACCTATTCTCAATTATAACCAAAGCTTCTTCAACCGTTTTACACAAAAAATTACCACCCGCGGCGGCATTTAGATAATCTCTTTCATGATCGTTGAGTCCATTGTAAAACGTGTCAATTTGGTGTAAGTCGGAAAAACCGTGATGAGGACATTCATGTAACATCTCCTTAAACCTATTCCAAGCCGTAGAAAAACTTTCATTTGATTCTTGTGAAAATTTAGAAATCTCATTTTTCAAATGCGTAGTCTTAGAGGGCGGAAAAAATTGGTTCACAAATTTTGAAACGAGATCCTTCCACGTCAATATAGAATTGGGTGGCTCTTTCTCTAACCAAATTTTAGCGGGCCCCGCTAAGGAATACGGAAAAAGCATCATCTTAATCGAGTCATTCGAGACATCCTTAAATTTGCACGTGGCGGTAAGACGATTAAATTGGCGGATATGGTTGTGGGGATTGTCCTTCTCATCACCACGGAATTTGTTGTTTTGTATCATCGACAACAAACCCGTTTTCACCTCAAAATTCTCCGCAAGGATAGCGGGAATCACAATAGCTTCTCCATAACCCTCGGTGGGTGCTTGAAGTAACTCCATCATAGTTCGATTCGCCATGGTTGGTGCTTCTCGTATAATGGGTTCGTCAATAGGAGACTCCTCACTAGAATGAGTTGGAGTGGGAGTTTTGTTCTTTCGTTTACGTGCACGTTTTGCTTGATTACGAGTGAGCATAAACATCACGTACAACGTGGAGACGAGCAAAGAAGATTCTTTTTGGTATTTTGTGTTTTTTCAATTTTTTTTTTTTGTGGTTTTTGATGGTATTAACTTTTTGGAAATTGGTGAATGTATTAAGTAGACAATAGAGTCCACAAATCTCCTCCTTAATCAAATCTCTTGATTAACGAAGCCTCAAGGAATGAAAACGATCACGTGGAGTGAACGCCTTCGATGACTTTAGAACGATGGTGGAACACCAAATCGTTCAAGAGGGTTTAATCAAATGAAACCAAGAAAATATATATGATATGTAATAATACTTTGGGCGGCAAAACCCTCGATTCACTCTCAAAATCAAATACGCACAAGCAAGCGGAGGAAACGAGGCGGCGCGAAGCACTTAAGAGCCTTTTTCCTTTAGGTCGTGAAATACAACCGCCTTATACCCACCTTATAGTTTGTATTATCAAAATCAAGCTTCACGAAAGTATTTATCTATTTTTGCCTTTTTTTTTTCTTTGGTTTGAGATTCGAATACAATGATCGAGTGATGAAATCCCGAATCAAGGTTGTGATTGCTCACGTATTTGGAGTACTTGTGTATTTATTGTTCTACGTATACAATATATTAATAATATTCACACAAAAACCGAAAAAACGATAATACGTATTAGTAGAGTGCTACTAATACAATTACTATTATGGCTAATATAAAAAACAACAAATGGTTCAATCAAAACACAACACGCCTCCCCGGCAGCGGTGCCAAAAATGATGGTTGTAGAATTACCCCTTTAGGAAAAGGAAGGTAAAAGCGGTAAGTATTAAGCGTACGTTTAGGAAAACGTAAACACTTATGACCCTTAATGGGGATCGTTCTCTCGAGGAGGCTAGTGCGTTGTGTAATGAATTGATTTGATTGATGATTTTTGATTATTAATAAGAAGAAAAGATAAGAGAAAATGACGAAGACGAAAAAATAAAAATTAACAAAAACACTACTAGAAAGTTAAGACATAGAAACGTAAAAAACACAAAAATTAAAATTTTAACCTAAAAATTACTAAAAATCCCCAATAAAATTCTAAGAGTTTACAAAAAATTCAAACTTTCTAAAACCTTTTAATTAATTAAATAATGATTTTTTAATGCTAATTAAAGCCCTAAAAATCACTTTTAATTATTAAAAAGCCCTAAACAAGATTTTATAGTTTTTAAACCTCAAAAATATCCTAATTAAGCTAAAAACTATTTTTAAAAATTTTAAAACCAAATTAAACTATTTTTAAACTCCTAAAAACTATTAAAATCTATTAAATCTTAAATTAATTCTAGAATTTAATTGAAAAGCCTAAAAATTAATTGGAAAGTTACAAAGTTCCTAATTTAATGTCTATAACCTAGGAAAAATGAAAAAAAAGTAGAAAAAACAAACTTTGAATTTTTTTCTAATAAAATAATATTAAAATATTCTAAAAATAAAAAGTTTTTAAATTAATTATCAAAAATCCTAAATATTCTAACTAAGACAAAAATGTAAATTAAAGCTCCTAAAACCTTTTAATTAATTTTATATTAATTTTTAAAGTTGTCTAAAAACCCTAAATTTAAATAAAATTAAAAATAAGACTTTTTGAAAACTTTTTGATATGTAAACCTCAAAAATATAAATTAAAACCTAAAAACTATTTTTTTGGATTTTTAAAATACTTTTTACTATTTTTAATACACTTTCTAAAATTAAATCTAAAAATAATCCTAATAAATAATTAAATAAAGGGAAAAATAATATTTTTAAACAGAAAAATCCTAAAACCTAATACTGTCCTAGGAAAATTGAAATAAGCCGAAAACACTTAATGAAAAAGCCAAAAATAAGCCAAAAGGCTACGGCTTTTAATATAAGCTCAAAATCAAAAAGTGCTTAAGTAATATTTGAAATGGTACCCTAGCAGTCAAAGACCCTAGGGCACGACGGTGAGTGATGTGTGTTGTGAGTGTGAAGGCGAGGGTTCGAGGCTGGCGAAACCCTTTTTGCGTTTTTTTATTTTTTTTCTTTTTTAAACTTTGCAATCCAAGCTAGTGACTCTTTTTATGCTTGTAAACACAATCCAACAACCAATTTTAACAATGATTAAACCAAGATGAATCCAAAACGTGACCAGTTACAACTTTAAGAACACAAGTAAGCTTGTGGTTATCTTCACAGCTGCAAATATCCAAGAGGACTTGGATTTGTGCTGAATTGGTGATGTTTCTTTGGAACAAACAGGCACCCCTATACTCTTTGGAGTATAGGGAGTCAAGATACACAAGAAAGCACACAAACTTCACACACAAATTCACAAATAAAGCATACAAGGTTGCTGAGATGATGCCTAGGGGTCTGTGTATACAGATTGCTTTTTACTTGCACACAAATGAATTTCCAACTCCCAAATTTTGCATACAAGTTCACAAACTAGCAAACAATCAATAGCAAACCTAAACAGCCCTATGATCTAACAGATTTGAAGCTTGATGGTTCAATCCACACAAAAAAGAGACAGAAAAATCACTTGGCAGCTTTTATATGCTTCTTTCAACTTTTTACTCATGCACTTGATTAAAACTTACCCCAAACAGAAAACCAAGCTAATAAACAACCTTTAACTACCCTAACAAGTGATTGCAACACGTTTCAAAGCAAAATCTAATTCCCTAGACCCTGATTAAACCCGTATCCAAACACTCCTATAAAAACTGAATAATAACTTTTTTCAAACAAGATCTACGCTAACAACTCCAAACTGATTCTAACAGCTATTATCATGCATAACAATCATAAACGACCTCAAATCCACAGTTCAAACAACATTTGACCATTTTGCATACAAAATCTCATGAACATCAATTTTCTGAAATTTTAAAAAATGGAACAAAGAATCACCTTGTGGGACCCACATCCAGGTCCCACTGTGGTAGCAAAACCACCTCCAATATACTCGGGTATATGCTGAACCCTTGGGAAAATTAGCCTTCAAACCTGCTAAGAAGAAAAAAGAAAACACAAGCAAAATACAAACCTGTTTTCTTTTTACTTTCTTAAAAACTTTTCCACAAACTTTTAAAACTTTAAAACACGTTTTTAAAACAAGAACAACAACAGAAAGTCCAAGAGTATGATCCACTTTCACTTCACAACTCTTGGCTTTTCTGAAAATAGAACCAAATTTAAAACCTTTGAAAAACTTTAAAAAAAAAACTCAAAACACACAAGAGTTTGCAATATCAAATGGAACACAGATTTTTTTACTCACAAAAGACACCAACTTTTAACTAACAATAAAAGGAATTACACTTGACAATTTCAAATACCAACTTTATTTCAATTAAAAAAGGATTACAACTTTTGAGCAAAAATCTGGAACAACTGAATAGAGACACAGGCGTCTTCTATTTATACAATGAAAAGAATAATCTAGAATGCTTAAAACCCTAAACATTGAATTGCCTAAAGAGCCCTTGAAGTATTGACTTTTTGAAAATCGAATCTTGGTCAAAAATGGACCATGTGAATGCCTTGTGGATGCCAGTCTTGAAAATGTGATCATAGACGTCCAAAATGCCTTGGGTACCAAGGAGAGTGATCCTGGATGTTAAATTGGTCGGGTCTTGGTATTGTTGTGAAAATGATGTAGCAGGGGAGGGTCGGGGTAGGGTCCACAGCCCATGTGAGGGTGTTGTGTGAGGTGGGATAAGGTGAGAGTGAAGTGAATTAGGGATCTGGAGGGTTTTAGTCAATAACCCTTTGATTTAGGGTTAAATTAATCTGGGTGGGTTTTAGGGTTTATAGGTTAATTAGGGTCGTTTTAATCCAAAAAGGGTATAAAGTTATTTAAACTTTATGTTTAGGTGGGAAAAAGTGTTGACCAGGTTGAAGGTTTGACTTGGCTTATTTAATAAACCGGGTTCGATATTGGGCTGGGTGGTGGGTATGGGTTGGGTAAATGGGTTATGGGTGGGTTGTGATGAGGTGGCAAATTGTGACTGGATGAGGAGGTTTTGCTGTTTAGCAGGATAGGTCCCCAAGCATTCTTGTTCTTTCCACTTTGTATAAACAGCTACCCAACTTCCATTCCTTTGATTTTAAGTTTGCCACTTTGTCATTTTTGGCACAAAAGCTTTGCAAACTTTGCATAAGGACCATAAATGTACTTTTTGGATTCTTCAAGGGCATAACTTGTATAGTCTTCATTCCTTAAGGACCATGCTTGTATAATTGACATTTGGAGGGTCATTTGTGACAAGTTCTTCAAAGATGAGGGACTAAAATTGCCAATCTTCAATTTTTCAAGGGTCATTTTGAGAAATTCCAAACTTGGGTCCGGTTCATTGTGCGGCTTCGTTTCCCGTGTTCGTTTTTGAATGATTCTTGTGATCTTTTGCCATTTCCTCAATATCCGTACCTAAAAATACACAAGTAACAAACACGAGCATATATTTGGTATATTTGATGATATTTTATGCAATTAAAGCCCGTTTTGGACGATGAGACCATGTATAAAAGCAGTCTCATCAGAAGCATAGAGATTAAGTAAGAAACCAAGTAATATATAGAGGCACAAACAAGAACGAGTCCATTAGAGCAAGACATATGCAAAGAGGTATATAAAGTAATGTCTATGTGGAAGAAAGCTTTTTAAGAATGCACCATTGCATATCTTTTTGACAATTATCATATTGAGGTTTCTTACCTTGATTGATCTTGTGAATTAAAGAAAAAGATTTGGAAAGCCTTAAGTGACCAATTTTTACTAATTAAAGCTACGACCGTGTTTTTCACTAAACTTGACTCTCATACGAAGTGGATTACAATATAGAAAGTGATTCACAACATTTTATGTAACATTTGTAAATTAATGCCTATATGTAATGTTACAACAAACACACAAACTTAATGCAAGGGACTAACATTAGGCATAATCGAAAAATTAGTAATGAACAAGTACGACACATGTTGTTTATGAAAACATTCTTTTTAGTAGAGAATATATATTCACACACGTTTTAAAGATTATGTACTTATTGTACATGGGTTGATGTTGGTTCAAGTTATTTTAGAAAAATAATTGTTTGAAACTGTGTAGGTTATAGACCCTTTTTAAAAGGGGTCTGACGGGGTCCGTGAACCTCTGAGACAGTTTTGAGGAAAACTTAATTGTTCACCCCTATTTTGAAGATAGACCTAAGGATTTGTTCAACAACCATGTTCTACATGTGTGTGTTGTAATTTAAACAAAGGATCGAGAGATTGTACCTTTGTATCAAGCATACTCATTAATACAAGATTTTTAGCCGAGTATAAAATATTTTCGTTGTTCCAAGTCTTTTTTAATTGATTATTGGTAGAAAGTGCGACTCAATTGTTCTTGGTGGATAAAAGAAAATGGTTGGTTTGATTATCTATTTTTAAAACTAAAAGCAAATAATTAAATTTGTCATTGAGTAAAGTAGAAGCTTTAACAAAATTAAACTAAAAGTTATTTAGTAAAACACTTAAAACACAAAACTTTGTAAAACTTTAAAATTTAAAAACTTAATCTATTAAAATGCAAAACTGAATGCTATCGGAATGTGCAAAACTCTTAAACTATCGGAATCCATATAAAACAAGCCATCGGAATCTCAAGTTAAATCTGTCGGGATGCAGTTCTATCGCAAAGTATGTTTATCGCAATGTCCAGATCGCAAAGCAAGGTGTCGCAATATGATACTATCGGAATGTAGTTAACAAAATTTGGGCAGAGTTTCAACTTAACGAAACCTTAAGTTCCGTCGGAATATGCGATCGCAATGAGCGATCGCAATCCCAGATCGGAATAAGGGGGATGATACCAAGTGATCGCAAAGTAAAACCACAATGGGTTATTGCAATCGAAACAAGCAGCAGTCGGAATGTTGAAACCCCCAATATTGCGATGAACACAGAATTAATCCGAAATTGGTGGTAAGCTGAAAATTCAATAAGCACATACAATAAGCTACTTTAACCTAACCTTTAACAACTCAATAAGCTTAAATTTGACAACTTTTAAAACATGAAAATCATAAACTTTATAAAAGAAACTTTAAAAAGGCTAAATCTTTTTAGTAATCCGAAAAGCAAATAAGCTAAATATATGAAATAAGCCAATAAGCATCAAGAGCTTATAGCCTAAACCGTATGAAAGCTTATGTAGTAATAATAAGATTAACCTTTTATCACTTAAACATTAAACAAAATCAATTCGTGGAATATGATTTTCGGATCAAAAACCAAAGTAAATCAAGAAAGGTAGAAGGGATAAATAACAAAAAGCTTAACTTGAACTTGTAACTAAATGAAATCCAAATACAAAGATTAAAAAGAACTTAATCTTGAAAGAAAAGATTAAAACTTAATGAGAGAAAGTTGGGAACTTTCTCTCTCTAAAAACTAGAAAGGAAAAATGAAAAATAAAACTAGCTAGCTTCCCTCCTAATGTGATTAGGAGGGTATTTATAGGGAAAATGGGAAGTGCATGTGTGGTGTGCTTCCTTCTTTCTTTTCTTCTCGACTCGATTTAAATCTTTGTCTTTTCTCGACGTCGTCTCGGGATTTGAACTTGTCTTAATAATTTTCTTCTTTAATTTACACTTGAGTTCTTCGACTTCATTAAACTTCCGTCTTTAGACTTTTTCTTCGATAAATCTTCAGAATAGGTCTTGGACATCCGTTCTTTAAGCACTCT
Source organism: Glebionis coronaria (assembly GCA_025667525.1). Lineage (NCBI taxonomy): Eukaryota > Viridiplantae > Streptophyta > Magnoliopsida > Asterales > Asteraceae > Glebionis > Glebionis coronaria. Next base: position 8,807,431 of record CM046881.1, on the reverse strand, counting down.
TGATCTCTTGACTTCGTCTTTTCTCGTTTTCTTCGATAAAAGCCCGTGAAAGCCCGTGTTTTCTTCCTTTTTCATCTTTTGGTCCTAAAACACAATAAAAACACAAACCACGCATAATTCGACTTTTACGACATAAAATACACGTTTTGGTCTTGTTATTATTGGAAATAAGTGGTAAAAGGATAAGTGTTTTCACACTTATTAAATCTCCTACACTTGACCATTGCAATGCCCTCATGCAATGCATTAATTTTAAAGCACGGTTTACATTTTCCATCATAAATAACCCAGCTTGGCCTTTATTAAATACCAAACATTTAAGGAAAATAAAAAGATAGAAACAAGTAAAGAAATCAATGACTTACATTGGGTTTTGGCTGCCATGAACGTTTATCATCCTCAAGTTTCGCGTTCCCCATACCAAGCTTAAAAACGAGATCATTGTTATTATAAGTTAGCAAACTAACACGAATTCATGTGGGCCAATTATTTACTTAGACTCCCTTATTCCTAGGTGTATCTCTTATATTTTATTTTTGCCTTGAATGATCACGAGGATGCATTGTTTGACTTATTTCGATAGTTATTTAGGTCGAAAATAAAGTGGACGATTTAATCAATAGTTAGCTAAAGGACAAAATCTTTTAAAACTGCTTCTCGGGACCTCTTAAAGTTCATATCTTGGCATAACTCGCTTCACGATTTGAGACCTTTCTCGGACCGATATTTGGCAGCGACTTAATACTTCGAATCTTGAGAGACGTTCATGAAATAATGGTCTTCTCTTTATAGGAATTTCTTCTCTTGAACTTTTTGAGAGATTCTTCATATTTGGACCACGACTTCTTCATTTTTCTCCAATCTTTATTTTGGACTTTGATATACAACGATCCGCCTCCTTTTAGGACTTGGATCTATTTATCCTCATACCTTGTTAGGGCCTTATTGGATAGACTTCTCCATGATCTTTAGGAGAGTTTTTGCTTTTCGTCGTGTGTCTCGATCCTTCATATTGATTTTTGATAAATGATTTTTCACATCACTTTGGATTTTTAGCAACAAAATGTAGCCCTCATGCCTTGTTATGGCCTTTTCGGACTCGCCAATCTTCGCATCCCGCTTCAATAAGTTATGCCTTGGCTATGAACTCTAATTAACACCGAGCAACTTTTAAACGATCTTGGGCTAGAAGCTAAGTAACTTTTCAAATCGTACAACCTTATTTATTGCAGATAAATTTATTAACAAGCGATGGGAGAATAGGCTTATAATTAACTCACATAAATTCACGAAAGAATACCAAACTTATAATTGACTATATCATCTCTCGTTCTACACAATTTAAAATCTCAAGGAATGAGACTCGTGGATGTTTAGCAAATTAAATCAAAGTTTTGAGTTTTCGAGTCATCTATAGGATCTTGCAAACTCTTAGACTTTTCAAGTTTAGAAATCGCATTTAAAAGTTCCCTTGATAAACAACTCTCTAGGATCAATTATAGGAACTTGCGTAAAGTTCTTGTTCTTAACCCGTGAGAGTTAAGACTTTCGCGTTTTATAGTTCCCTATATAAAAGCCTAGCAAAACTTGACTTAAACACGTTAAGGATACTAGCTAGAGTAAACTTGGATAAGTAAACTCGGGTTGAGTCAAAATATTCACGACTTTGAAAAATTTAAAACCTCTTTATTAAAAATTTATTCTAGAAAAGAAAATAAATAACTATGACAAGGGAAAATACTACTAAACTACAAGGCCAAAATAGATTAAAAATTTTGAAAAATGTTGAAAAATCAAATTTTCCGGTTAAAATGAGGGTAAATTCATGGAAAAGACCACTTACTTCGATAGAAGTCCCCCCTACACTTGATATAAACATTGTCCTCAATGTTTAAGCATGTGGGAGTAAACTCCCCTACACTTAGGACATTGTGCACTTTGTTTAAATCTGGCTAAGGAAAGGACAACTAAAGTGATTTCAATGTGAACATATAAGATATGAAATATTGAATCACGACAGTTTAGGATAGAACCGGGAAGATGGGTACACGGGATCACGGTTCGTCAAAAGTCATCGAAAATGGATCTTTGAAGCTTTTAATCCCTGCATAGAAGAAGAAACAAGACAACAAACACATACGGGGCTCCCCCTACACTTATTATGAAAACGGTAAAGGATAGATCAACGGGTTGCCTCCCGAGAAGCGCTTGTTTTTATAACCGAGTCACGAGCCTGACTCGACCCAAAACTAGTTCATGGAAAACGTGGTGAGGGATGGAATCATCTCATGAGAGATGTCCTCACCAAAGTACAACTTCACGCGCTGGCTATTCACCTTAAAATTTGGCCCATTTGGCTGAGAAAGCTCAATGGTGCCATAGGGAAAGACTTTGGCGACGGCGAATGGACCAGACCAGCGGCTCTTCAACTTGCCCGAGAAGATCTTCAACCGAGAGTTAAAAAGTAAGACTTGATCACCAACGTGGAACTCTCGGTTCTTAATCCTTGCATCATGGATGATCTTGGTCTTCTCCTTATAGATCAGTGAGTTCTCGTAAGCTTCATTCCTCAGTTCATTAAGCTCGTTGAGTTGAATCTTCTGAAGATCATCGGCTTTGTTGATGTCGAAGTTAGCCCACTTCAAGGCCAGTATGCCTTATGTTCCAGCTCAATAAGGAGGTGGCATGCTTTCCCGTACACAAGACGATAAGGTGTACAACCGATCGGCGTCTTATAGGCGGTACGGAAAGCCCACAAAGCATCATCTAACTTATCGGCCCACGAGGCACGATGCTCTCCCACAGTACGCTCTAGAATTCGCTTCAATCCGCGGTTAGATATCTCGACTTGCCCATTAGTTTGGGGATGATAGGCGGTGGAAAGACGATGATTAACACCATACTTAGCCATGAATCATGCGAATTGATCATTGCAAAAATGATTCCCGCGGTCACTGATAATAGCACGAGGAACACCGAATCGAGCAAAAAGCTGCTTCAAAAAGTTCACAACCACCTTCGCATCGTTCGTAGGGAGAGCCTTGGCTTCAACCCATTTAGAAACATAGTCAACGGCTACGAGGATGTACTTGTTCCCTTTAGATGATGGAAATGGCCCCATAAAGTCGATACCCCATACATCAAAGATTTCACATTCTTGTATGAAATTTTAAGGCATCTCATCTTTATGTGTGATCTTGCCTTGTCTTTGGCAAGCATCACAATGTTTAACCATTTCGTGAGCGTCACGATAAATGGTGGGCCAATAGAATCCAGAGTCGAATACTTTCTTTGCGGTGTAATTGGGACCAAAATGACCACCGGTGGGTCCTTTATGGCAAGCATCAACGATTTGTACCGTTGTCGGCCCATCAACACATCGACGAATAATCAGATCAGCACATTGTTTGAAAAGGTAAGGGTCGTCCCAGAAATAATGTTCAATATCTTTAAAGAACTTTTTCTTTTGTTGGGATGTTAACCCTTCCTTGAGAATTCCACCCGCTAAGTAGTTTGCAATGTCCGCAAACCACGGGGTGTCATCAAAATTAGGATTGATAGACATTAAGGCCTCAAGGATAAAAGAGTCATTGATCTCTTGATTCGGATGATCCCCTTGATAAGGATCCTCAAGTCTACTTAGATGATCCGCGGCTAGGTTTTCCGCTCCCTTTTTGTCACGAATTTCAATTTGGAATTCCTGAAGGAGCAAAACCCAAAGAAGAAGTCTTGGCTTAGAATCTTGCTTAGTCAACAAGTACTTCAACGCGGAATGATCGGTATACACAATGGTGGTAGAAAGGACAAGATAGGGACGAAATTTTTCAAAAGCATACACTACAGCTAAAAGCTCTTTTTCGGTAGTGGTATAATGCAATTGAGCCCCCGTCATTGTCTTGCTAGCGTAATGGATTGGTTGGAAGTGTTTGTTCACTCTTTGGCCCAAAACCGCTCCAATAGCAAAGTCGCTAGCATCACACATCAATTCAAAAGGTAGCTCCCAATTCGGGGTAACCAAGACCGGTGCCTTAGTTCGCTTGTCCTTAAGAAGATTGAAGGATTCAAGGCACTCTTTGGAAAAGATGAAAGGAGTATCTTTTTCCAAGAGGTGGGTTATCGGGCGAGCGATTTTAGAAAAATCTTGAATGAATCGACGATAGAAGCCCGCATGACCAAGGAAACTTCTCACACCCTTCACAGTTGAAGGTGGAGGTAATTTGGCTATGGCATCCACTTTAGCACGGTCCACTTCAAGACCGGCTTTGGAGATTTTATGTCCAAGCACAATGCCTTCTTTTACCATGAAATGGCATTTTTCCCAATTTAGAACAAGGCGAGTGTCTTCTCACCGCTTAAGCATGCGTTCCAAATTGGCAAGGCAAGTAGAGAAGGAATCACCATAGACCGAGAAATCATCCATGAAGACTTCCATAGTTTCTTCAACCATGTCATGGAAGATAGCCATCATACACCTTTGGAAAGTCCCAGGATCATTGCATAAGCCGAAAGGCATTCTTTTGTAAGAAAATGTTCCATAAGGACAAGTGAATGTGGTTTTCTCTTGGTCCTTAGGATCGATGGGAATTTAAAAATACCCGGAGAAACCGTCTAAGAAGCAGTAATAATCATTACCCGCTAGACGTTCAAGCATTTGGTCCATGAAAGGAAGGGGAAAATGATCCTTTCTCGTAGCATCATTGAGTTTGCATTAGTCTATACAAACTCTCCACCCTGTAACGAGACGAGTAGGAATCAACTCGTTGTTTTCATTGGGCACAACGGTGATTCCGCCTTTCTTAGGCACACAATGGACGGGACTAACCCATGGGGAATCCGAGATAGGGTAGATCATTCCCACATCAAGAAGTTTGATAACCTCTTTTTTGATAAAGTCATGGATCTTAGGATTCACCCTTCTTTGGCTTTGAATAGTGGGTTTAAAGTCGTCCTCCATGAGAATTTTATGTGTGCAAAAGTGAGGATCAATTCCACGAATATCGGAGATTTTCCAAGCAATCGCTTTCTTGTGATTCTTTAGCACGGCGATAAGTCGGGATTTTTCTTCTTCTTTCAAGTCCTTAGCGATGATGACGGGTGACTTCTTGTTGTCTTCAAGGAAAACGTACTCGAGATGAGACGATAAGTCCTTAAGCTCTAAATCTGGAGGATTTTCGATGGAAGGCGTAGTCAAATTCGGTTCATCGATAGAGATATCCTTAGGAGATGGTGGAGAAATATGGTCCTCATTGAGAAGTTTCTCAATGGTAAGAATGTCTTCATCCCAATTGGAGGGAGAATCGTCATATTGCAAGTCCACATCTCCCAAAGTTGCTTCAAATTCTTTCAAGATGAAATCACTTTCTCCAAATGGAGTTAGTGATGGAGCAATAGAGGCAACGGTCTCAACGATGGGTAGAGAAGAAGAACCACTTTTACAAGCGTCTTTGAAATGTTCTTCACAAGACTCATCAAGAACGTCAATGAAATTAACGCTCTCGTTTTCAGAAGGATGCTTAGAAAGTTTACCCATGTTGAAGACGATTTTATCGTCACCAACTCTCATGATTAATTCGCCCACGGCTACATCAATGAGAGTGCGACCGGTCCTCAAAAATGGACGTCCAACGATTAATGAAACACGGGTGTCCATCTCGTAGTCAACGACAACAAAATCCGCCGGAAAGGTGAATTTGTCGACCCCGACGAAGACATCTTCGGCTATCCCCACTGGATAAGCAACCGTACGGTTAGCTAATTCCAAGGTCATTCGGGTGGGGACTAGCTCGGGTAGAGATAATTATTTCCAAACGTTTAAAGGCATTAAGTTTATACTAGCACCTAGATCAGCTAGGGCCATACAATTCTCTACCCTAGGGAAGTTGCAAGGAATCAAGAAACGACCCGGATCACCAAGTTTGGTTGGTAATTTCCTTAAGAGCACTGCGGAGCAATTCTCGTTAAGTTGGGTCTGAGCGATGTCGAGGAGTTTCTCCTTATCACTGAGAAGATCTTTAAAAATTTTAGCGTATTTCGGCATGTGAGCGAGAGCCTCAGCAAAGGAGATATTGAAATTCAGTTGTTTAAACATTTTGAGAAAGTTAGAAACCTGAATATCATCCTTGTTCTTCAATTTCTCTTTCCTCAACCTCGAAGGATAAGGTATATTGGGTTGAGATGAAGGCTTGGGAATGGAATTCTCACTCACATCCTAGGTGGTGGAGGGGTAGAAGTAGAAGGTGGTAGAATTGGAGAAGGAGAAGTTGGAGGAATTGGAGAAGTAGACTCGTTTTCCTTTGTCACAATCAACGGTGTAGGTGTAGGAAGCTCGAGTTCCTTTAAACCTTTTCCACCGCGAGTGGTGATTGATTTCATCTCCCCTCTGGGATTAGAAACGGTGTTACTCGGAAGAGAACCCGATCCAGAGGCTTGATTACCTGGGAAGAAACTAGCCATCATGTTTCTCAAGTCATTCGTTTGACTAGCCAAAGTTTTTCGCATATCAGCTCGAAGATCATTCCCTTGTTTCACCATGTCTGCTTTTATGTTGGCCATTTCCCGCTGAATATTTTGTACTATCGCATCATTAGTCCTCATGTAAGTTTCAACCTCTTGGTGTAATGCAGTGGGTTGGTTGGGAGGAGCATGGTAGGCAGGTGGTTGATAAGCAGGTTGTTGGTAAACTTGGTTGTTTCTTTGAAGTGGATATGGGTTTCTTTGGTTTTGATATGGAGTTGGAGCACGTGGTTGGTTTTGATTGTTGCGATTAAGGTTGTTTGGGTTTTGTGGTGGAAAACCGGGTGGTGAAAGAAAGTTGTTTGAGCGATAGCTGAGCAAGTTGCGGTCACCTTGAGGACGTGCTTGATAGCTTCCTGTAGCAAAGTTACCGTTGGCGGCATACACATTTTTCGGATTGTCTTGAGTCGAAGGACAATCGGTGTATGAGTGGGATCCCCCGCATATTTCACATGATTGAGTCATAGCATTAACTTGGGCATTGATAGCTTTGGTGTTGTTAGAGGTTTGGAGAGCAAGTGATTCAACAAGCGTAGTGAGCTTATCAATTCTCTTGTCGCTCTCATTAGTGCTAGCACTAGCCACATTAGTCCGAACACTCTTGGTTTGCACTCTAGACTTGTTCTCAATAATATCCCAAGCGGCATTAGCGGACTTAACCAAAATGTTACCCCCCGAGGCACTATTTAGTGAATCTTGGTCATTCATGCTTAAACCATTGTAAAAAGTATTGATTTGATGTACTTTTGTTAAACCATGTTGTGGACACTTTCTTAAAAGTTCCTTAAAACGGTCCCAAGATTCACTAAAAGACTCACCGTACTTTTGTTCAAATGTAATGATTTCATTCCGCAAAGCGGTAGTACGTGAGGGTGGGAAAACGTAGTTGATAAACTTGGTCTCTAAATCCGTCCACGTAAGAATACTTTGTGGTGGTTCCTTATCAAGCCAATTCCGGGCTTGTCCCTCTAAAGAGAAAGGAAAAGTTGCAAGCGAATCACTTCTTTTGATACCCCATTGTACTTAACCGTATTGGTAAGCTGAAGAAACCTTTTAATGTGGTCATGAGGAATATCAAATGAGCGCCCCAAGAAGGGTTGAGCAGAGACCATTTGTATAAAGCCAGATTTGAGTTCAAAATTGTTGGCTCCAATATCAGGTATGACAATTGCACCGGTGTTGCCTTCTACGTGCGACTGCAAATGCTCGATCATTGGTTGATTGTCCATGGTGACAATAGGTTGAGTAATGACTTCGTCTTGAGCTACTTTCTTCTTACGAGCACGAGTACGCATGCACACCTACAAAAGGAAAAACAAAATATACAAGAAATATTTTTGGTTTTAATGGTTTTTTTTTTGTATTTTTGAAATTTTTTAATTTTTATGGGTTTTTGAAAATTTTAAAGCAAGGAAAATAACGTTCAAAAGTGAACGGATCCCAAAATCCAACGCGTCTCTCACTAAAAACCGTTAATCTTAACGAAAAGAGCCGGCAGCGGCGCCATTTCTCGTTTTGGTCTTCAGATAAGTCTTCGATAAAGTTTACATTTCGCCATTTCTCGTTTTAGACTTTTTCTTCGATAAATCTTCAGAATAGGTCTTGGACATCCGTTCTTTAAGCACTCTTGATATCTTGACTTCGTCTTTTGTCGTTTTCTTCGATAAAAGCCCGTGAAAGCCCGTGTTTTCTTCCTTTTTCATCTTTTGGTCCTAAAACACAATAAGAACACAAACCACGCATAATTCCGAATTTTACGACATAAAATACACGTTTTGGTCTTGTTATTATTGGAAATAAGTGGTAAAAGGATAAGTGTTTTCACACTTATTACTCATAGCATTACATACTCGAGTGGTAAGCCTGTTCTTTGCTAATGCTTATGATTTTTTCATCAAGAATAATATTACCTCTATCCGTGGATTAGTATGTGCTAAAGAGGTTCTCGTCATATGCCGTGAACGACCATTGTCCTTAATCCATTCGTCGGGCTCAAGTCCGGCATTCAAGTATACCTATAAATCATGAGACTCAAGTGTTTGGTCCCCATTGTTTAATGGATCCGTTTGGGTTAGTCATACCTCTCATAGGCATACCAATTTGAGTGTTACCGATCCCGTGGAATTCTTATTAACAACCAATTTCAACATATGCACATAAATGTTGACACAAAAGCACATATGCATATAGAATGAAAGACAAATAGAAAAAGCATAAGCATATAGGTCTAAATGGTTATCTAAGAATGAAAGTATAGTGATATTCAAGTAGAAGAAGTACTCATATAAGCATATAAGCATACAAGTACTTTTCTTCACTTTGTGTTTAAGTATGACGATGTATACTAAGCTTTATTAGTTTCCTTTTTATAACAAAATGATTTGTTTTAGAATGAAGATACAACCTTATTCAAATACAAAGTAATTTGATGTGTCCGACTTAAGAGAAAATGATGAAATGCTAAAGTAAGTTCATAATTTTAGACACCTGATTGCTTTAGACTTGTTTCACTATCTTATTAATCTAACTAGCACTTAAGAGTATTTTTACACGATAGTAGACTCAGTTATCTTTAAAACGATAGGTGACACGACTTCTACGGACTTGTGGTTAAAAAGTTATGGCATTTTGAAGTTGGCTGAAAAACTGCAGTACAGATGACCACGAAACCCGACGGACCCTTGTACCCAAAGGGTCCGCCCCTTTGTCGAGGGGTCCGTGAGTTTGTGATACAAACTGCAAATTTTTCCCAAAAATTGTGTTTTGACATAGCGGAAATGCGTAGGACTTACTAGACTTGATAACAAACATACACAACACATTTTAAACATCATTTCTACTTATGAGATTATCTATGAGTTTACAAAAATGATTTATCAACAAGATTAAGATTTGTGCCGAACACTCATTTAAAACCGTATTTTGTGAGTTTTCTTTATGGACACACAAAGACACTTACCAATCTTTTATAAAACATCTTTATGTATGTTTCATGAAAATCTTCAAGCAAATATAGCAAAGTATACTAAACAATAAGATTTACAAGTAATAAACAAAGAAACGCTTCTCATATTTTATCTTTCTTCAAAGGTAATTTGATACATGGATGGTGCCCTATTTTAAAAACCATTTTTTAAGTAATTAGAGCTACCCGCGTTGATACCAATTGTAGAAAACTAGAAGGGGGGTTGAATAGTTTTTTTTTAACTTTTTGTATCAAATGTCCATTAATGGGGACATAGTATGGGAGGCGTTTGTTTATAGTCAAAGACTATATGAGTCGAATAGCACATTGAGAGATCACAATACACACAAGCAATGCAAGTATAAGGATAAAGCAATAATAAAAAGTAAATGCAAACCGACACAATGATTTATAGTGGTTCGGCTACAAGGACACCTTCCTTGCCCTACATCTACTCCCCGAGTCACCTATTCGAAAGTTTGACTTCACTAATAAAGAATCTCCTTTACACGATGGAGAAACCTTCACACTTTAGCTTACAATCTTTACCGACACCTAAGCTAGGATGTCGTGTTCTTTCACATGGGTACAACAAGTACCTTCTACATCTCTCACACTTTATCCGGTACTAAGCTACACATCGAGTCTTTGCACAATGGATAGGACCAACACCCGGATTCTTACACACATGTAGAACTAATACAAATTCTAACCTTACAACATTTATAGGTACTAATCCAAGTACCGGGTTCACACAAGAACCGACAACACACATGAAGTTTGTGATAGTTTATGATAGATAGAAGGAGAGAGATGACTCTATGATATGATCTTTTCTAGATCATGGATTACATCTTGAAGAACACGTCTTGACATATTCGTAATCCTTATTAACTCGAGTCATGAAGCATCAAGATCATAGATCTCATGAAGGAGAAATATGTATCTATACACAAAGTTAACATTGTTGATCCCAACCTTAGATCTTAAACTTTAGCTTATATAAGGGTTGTAATAGCAAGGAAGAATCCAAACTACTACTAGAGAAACTTTGTAAGACACGACTAAAGCAATACGCGGAATATATTATTTAGCACAAGAACAAGATGTTTAAATAAACTGTAAGCTTTAATATATTGAATCACAATATATGAACACTCTTAATAGTGTTGGGATTTACAACCTTAAAGCAATGTAAAAGCAGAGATAATAAACATGAAACATAAGGAGTCATTTTATACACACAAGGACCCTTGTACAAGATAACTATAAGCTAAACATGGAAGATATACTAAAAATAAAATAAAACGTGTACAAATCTCTTCTAAAAAGTTATCTTCTAAGCAGTGGCTTTATCTTCAAGCAAAGGGAATAGATCCCACTGTGTTCACTAGACACAACAGTGGGATTAATCACTAGTAGGGGGAACTTGTACGAATCAGCAGGGGGAAGTCCAAACCACTTATTCCCAACAATCCTCCACTAAACCTATGCTCACACCTGAACATAAGTTTCTAAAACAAACGCTGCTAGTGATGAGGATGCTTACAAATTATTTTTGAGGCAGAATCTGACTATGAATAAATCTAAGAAACTAATAAGGAACATGGTTCTTATCATCCACATGTAAAGTAGTAGCCATCATCTTCTTCAATATCTCTTGAGTGAGAGGATAATATATGTCAAAGAGCAAATACATAATCAACCCTTCCATCATTAATTCATATACCTCAGAAGAAGTAAACAGCCTCCATTCAACCATTTTAGCACCATGTTGAGTCTTGAATGCCATATCCTCAGGCTCAGTCTCAAACATCCTATGCATGATCTCCCATATCTAGAAACCTCTTTCAGCTAAATTTATGTTAGGAGGATTATTTCCAAGTGAGCTTTCAAAACTCTCCACAAAGCTTCCAAATCCTCCCTGTCAAGTGTCTGAAACATTTTGTAAATATATTGAAATGTATGTACACTATCATCAGCCCAAGTCAATTTCCACCAACTCATACCTCTGTCATGGTGAACCTCATACTTAACAATAGGCAATTTCTACCTAAGAGGTTCTGGAACAAAATCTTTAGACACAACTAATTCCATACACTTGTCCAGTTCTTCATTGGTTGGTCCTACATCATCAGAAACAATCTTCCCAAGTTTTGACATTCTCTTCATTCTCTTGGCTTTCCTCTGCTCAGCCAAGCCGTGAGAAGTTCCCACTGTGCTTGCCTCTACTTTCCTTTTCCCACTATCTCTGCACTTTTGGATGAAGGCATATTTTTTCTCCATATACTCCTTCTCCTTAGCTGAACCTAAGTCTAGAAAGTTATTTGTACTATTGTACTTGATCACAGGAAGAGCCTCTCTTTCAATCTCCTCAAAAGTCTTACCAACAAAATGTTCTCTCTTGTATCTCTTATACCTTTTCAGTATAGTCTTGTAGTATACTTTTCTTCCAACTTCAGAGTTCAAATACTTTTCCCTCTTAGCATGTATTTCTTTCATTTCCTTGTAATCCTTCTGAAACTTCAAAGTCATATGCTCAAACTCATACCTTTTCTCTAGAGACTTGGTACGATACCACCTTTCCCAATGTTCAAGAAATTCAACAATGATGGACATGCTCCTATCAAGTTGCACTAACATTCCTTGAATTTCTTTTTCAATTTATGTTGGATCCACTTTTTCTTTCTCATCATCACTCCAATGCATTTTTAGATCCAACTTAGCTTCAGCTTTCTTTTGCTCTTCCTTTTTTTCTCATTCTTTCTCTCTCCACTTGCTCTTGTTCTTCCATCATTTGTTTAGCCAGCACAACATTACTTTTTGCTATAGATTTCAATTCTTCAACTGACCTAAACTTTTGTTTCTGTTTGGGTTTTTCAATCATGATCCCCTTTCCTTTTTCTTTTGAATCTATGGCCAAGGAACTTTATGTTTCAGCTTTACCAATGGTTATACTAGTATGTGCTTGTCTCCTCCTACTCCTTGTGAACATTATTGTTAGGGACATTCTTGCAGGTGCAATACTAGTAGGTACATATGACATAGTAACAGAATAGAAACATGCGATATATAGCCGCGAGCAAGGGGATTACTTACATAAACAGGGGGAACGTTTATGAAAGAAGGGGCAACTATTGTAGCAGAGGGATCTTTCAGACTCAAATCTATAAGAACATCAACTTCTTCTTTGGTATTTGCACTTCCCTTATACCCACTTCCATGAATATCAGCTACTTTTTCTGTGTTTTCACTCCCCTTATCACCATTTCCATGAATACCTTCAGAACCTGGATAATCATAGTACTCAGTATCACCCGAGTGAGGAACTTCCTCCCCTTTGGAAGCATTCTCATCAGAAGAAATGACCAACCCCTTTCTCCTCCTTCCCTCAACCTGAGCAAGTCTGGTCTTCAAATTAGCAATTTCTAGATCCTGTTGTGTGACCTTATGTACAAGTTGTGCATTCTGCTTTTGTAAGCTTATGCATAGAACCGTCAATTCCATTAGGGTCATAGGTTTCAGACTGCCCTCAGTCCTACTCGGGGAATGAACCCTCAATAGTTCTTCATTGGGCAAGGGAGAGGACTTACCTATGGTGTCACTGCCCTGACCAACCAATGAGCTTGGTGCAGTAGTGACAGCCACTCCCTTTGTGTCAGCTACACTTGTGGATGCACCTCTTTCTGTAGCATGTGAAAGTCCACTAGTCAAGGGAACCTTGGTGGACTTGGTTTTGGTGCGTTGTTCAAAAATTTGGTCTATAGGGGGATGTGTTGGTACAACAGTGGGATCATTGGATGAAACAGAGTAATGTTCTGATGAAGTGTCTTGAGAGAGAGTGTGATGGGTTGTTGGGGGTGTGCAGCAGCTTCACTCTGAATGAGAGCTAACATGGATTGGGTCAAGGGTACATTCCTACCAGAATAATTTTAAGTCTCTAGGAAAAATGTGGTGAATAGTTTGGATGTATGTGGGGTTGCAAAAAAATAGTCTTGATGTGTAATTTCTCCATGTTGGCTCATGTCAAGTAAAAGAGCCAAAAACCTAGGATACATACAAAATTTTGTACTACTATTTACATTTTTCAACATGCCATCAAAAATCATATGTGAAAAATTATATTTTCGCCCTGTTGCCAAGCATACCAACGCAGTGGAACATTGCTCCCAAATTCGTTGATGGTAGTTGTTTTTGTACTAGACATTGTAAAATAGTGTGAATTAAGAATTTCCAATGTGGGGCAAACTATCCTTTGGAAAATTTTGATTTTTGATTTTCAGAAATATTATACCCTAAACTAGAGTGATCACCCCATCTGCATCATTCAAGACAAGAGTGTCTCTAATGGATGCAAGAGTGATCCTTTTGGTATAACCATCCACCTTGCTTTTGATTGTGACTTCTCCATCCATCGTTTTGATCCTAGAATTGGACCAAAAATGTTGGATGTGTGAAGTATAGATACCAGGATTCATGACTAGAGCTAACCTGAGGTAACAAGCTCGCAGATAGTCCACAACCTTGTGAAAGGCTTCATGTCTAATGGGTTTTTCGAAGATGGCAATCATATTGTGATACGGGGCAATAAAGTGCCATTGAACAGTTATCAAGGGTTAATGATTTACAAGTTAATGTAGGTGGGATATTATCGATGTGAATGGTTGAGCCTGTTGAGAAAGAGATTGTGATTATATAGAGAAAATTAAGAGCTCTTATTGGACAAACCTTGCAATTGTCAATGATTTAGAAAGAAATTCTTTTAAAACTTTAACAAATTTGAAAAGAGTAAAATAAGGAAACCAAATGCCGAACTAATTGGCTTAAATATCTCCCAAAAATAATAAAATATGGATTAACCAAAATTCTCGCAACAGGCCCAACGGCTAGTCAAATAGGGCAACTGTCATACAGTCAACGCTCAAACAGATGAAACGTCTTTCGAAAGAAGTGGAAAGTTGTACAAATAGGGGAAAGTTAACAAAAGAAGGGGCAACTTCCCTAAGGGTATTTTGCTAGTCTTCAATAGGCATAAGGTGACAATCATTCTCCCAACACACACACTTGCAAAAGCAAGATAGATGTGTGAGAACTCAAGAGTCCCTAGTGCACCAAATGCCCCATGAAATTAGAAAATACACAAGTTTTCCCTACACCAGGCCAGCCCAAAGAAACATACATACCCAGGTCACCATCCCAACCATCCAAAATCTATGGTCAAGTGTGTTGGCAACATGCATCTAATTGTCTCACTATGTGCAGCTGAGTACACAGGTGAAAGAACCAGATACATATTACAGTGCCTAAAGGTCTAAAGACTCCAGCAAGCCATACAACAAGCCTTTATGGTCACAAGCCCCCACTCACATGTGGATATGATCTAGAATCGTATATGAGTATCTTATTGATACCCTTAACCCTAAAGGTTGGACCTATCTCTCCCCTTAAACAGAGAATACTTACAGAGAAAATGTAGAAGCACACATCACAACTAAGAAGCTAAGTCATGCATAGTTAGTCTAAAACCACACAAAAAGAAAAGAAAAATCCAAGCAAGGGAAAATATCAAAAGCAGTAGCATTTTGTGCAGATGGAAAAATAACTAACTATTTTTACAACAACAAATAATAGTACAACCTGGAACACACTTTAGAAATTCATAGACAATTTTAGGGATTAATCATCCCAATACTTGTCACCAAGTACTGAAATCTCTCAATATCAAAAGGTTTAGTCAGCAAATCTGCCACATTAAGTTATGTGTCAATAGTTTCAAATACAATTAAACCCTTTTCAAAACAATCTCTTATAAAATGATGTCTGATTTCAATATGTTTAGTTTTGGTGTGTTGCACAGGATTTTTAATAATACAGATTGTACTATTAATAACAATAAAGATCTTGGTTTTTAACAAATTGTACCCATAATCTAGAAGCTGGTTCTGAATCCAAAGAACTTGCCCACGACATCTAGTAACTGCTACATACTCAGCTTTAGTTATGGAAGTGGTTATAGTTATTTGCTTTTTGCACTACCAAGATATCAGCTTCTTCCCCAAAAACTGACATCCACCTGTTGTGGATTTCCTAACCCTATTATCACTTCCATAGTCACTGCTTGAATAGGAAACCAGCTCAAAGGGAGACTCTCTTGGATACCACAGGCCTAAGGTAGGATGACACTTTAAGTACCTAACTTTCCTTTTTACTACAAAGAGATGACACTCCTTTGGTGTCACCTGATGTCTGGCACACACACACACACAAAACAGAATATCATGGCGTGAGGCTGTGAGGTACATGAGAGATCTAATCATGGATCTATAGTGTCTGACATCTACACTCTTTCCTTCATCATCTTTTCCCCAGGGATGCTCTCTATGCATAGGAGTAGAAACCTTTTTACCATCAGAGAGTCTAAATTTCTTTACAATATCAGCAATATACTTGTCTTGAGAAATAAAGATCCAATCTTTCCTCTGGTGAACCTATAACCCTAGAAATAAAGTGAGTTCTCCCATTGCACTCATTTGGAACTTGTCTTGCATCAGTTTGGCAAACTCTTTGCTTAGCAAAGAATTTGTGGATCCAAAAATGATTTCATTTACATAAACCTGTACCAAAAGGAAATCATCCTTGTGCCTCTTGATAAAGAGTGTCTGATCAATCTTGCCCCTCTTGAACCCATTATCCAACTGATACTTGGACAAAGTGCCATACCATGCCCTAGGAGCTCGATGAAGCCCATACATAGCTTTCTGAACCTTGTAAACCTTGTCAAGGTGCTACGGATCTTCAAAACCATGAGGTTGCATAACATACACCTCCTCTTCAATGGTTTCATATAGAAATGCACTCTTGACATCCATTTGATACACCACAAATCCCATGAAGGAAGCATAAGCCACAAAGAGCCTAATGGCTTCTATGCTTGCGACAAGGGCAAATACCTCTTCATAGTCTATACCCTCTTCTTGCGTGTATCCTTGAGCCACCAACCTTGCCCTGTTCCTAACCACAATGCCCCTCTCATCTTTCTTGTTTCTGAGTACCCATTTGGTACTAATTAGTCTCACACCTTTGGGGAAATCCACCAATATCCATACCTCTTGAATCTCAAATTGCAACAGCTCTTCTTGCAAAGCCTCTACCCAAATTTCATCTTTCAATGCATCAAAAATCTTCTTGGGTTAATCCTGTGAGATAAAGGCAACAAACAAACAGCATTGTACATTTTCATGGTCAGCTTTCATCATTATGTTGGCAATGAAACTATGCTCCTTGGCTTGGTATCTTGTTTGTCTAGGAGTTTCCAGATCACTAATGATTTGAGACTATGGGTGATCTTTGTTGATTTTAAAGTTTGGACGAGTGTTCATGATAATTTCTGTTTCCAAGTTCCCTAAGTCAGGTTCAATTGGACTTTCTTGATTGGGAAAGAGGTCTGCAAAAGAATCCCCTAGTGATACTACATTACCCAAGGATTGATGTTGGTGGGCTGATTATAGATCAATATACCTTGGTCCTCCACTTCTGATAATTCTGTTTTCATGTTTAATATGGAGGTGAGAGGAGATTAAGAACTAGGTGTGGTTCCTTTGTCTACATCAATGTCATCATTTATCACCACCTCTTTAAAAACAGGGGGAATTGTTGCATTAGCAGGGGGGTTGGAGATCCCATTGCTTTCAAAATCCATCACGCTACTTTTATAGACTTCACTTGCAGGTGCATCTATTGTTTAGGATTTAGGATTTTCTTTGGATTGCAACTTTGGCTTTGAAGTCTCATTCTCCTTTAGCTTATCATATGCTGGTACATCATCATGAAACCAGGATGGCAGGTTCATGTATCTTAAAGGAGGATCTTCCAAGGCAGCTGGTTCTTTTGTACCTGAAATGTTAGCGTTTTCCACACATAATTCATTGTTTTAGACAGAGTATCAATATCAGATAACCAGCTTGGAACAGATTGAGGATCAACTGGCTTATCTTCCAAAAAGTCCACATATAGATTCTCTGTCACCAGGATTGTCTTCTTGTTGAAGACCCTGTAGCCTTTGTTGTTTAATGAATAGCCAATGAAATACCCATCATCACCCTTCTCATTAAACTTCCCTAGATTATCAATGGTATTGAGTATCACCACATGACACATAAAAGGTCTAAAAAAGTCAATCAAAGGTGGTCTTCCATTGAACAACTGATATGATGTTTTGTTATGTGCCTTTACTAGCAATGCCCTATTCTGTACATAATATGTATTACTCACTACTTCAGCCCAAAATATAACAGGTAGCTTAGTATCTGAAAGCATGGTTCTTGCAGCCTCTGTGAGAGTTCTATTTCTTCTCTCTGCAACACCATTCTATTGTGGAGTTCTGGCAATGTTGGTTTCCTTCCTAATTCCATTGTTAGTGCAAATTTCATCCAGCTCTTTATTTCTAAACTCTCCACCATTCTCAGATCTAATAGCCACCACCTTCGTTCCTTTATGAAGTTCTATCTGAGTGATGAAGTTCTTGAGAATGCCTGTTGTCTCACTCTTAGCATGCAAAAAGAAAGTCCATATTAATCTTGAAAAATCATCTGTGACCACCAAGCAGTACCATTTCTAGTTTATACTTGCTACAGATGTAGGACCAAAAAGATCCATGTGGAGCAGCTCAAGAGGTTTGGTGGTGGACTGAGTAACCTTGGTTTTGCAGGATGCTCTATGTTGCTTCCCTTTTAAGCAGGCAACACAGGAGTGTTCATTATTGAAGGTTTTTGAAGGAAGGTCATGGACAAGATATCATTTGACCAACTTGTTCATATTTTTAAAGCTAAGATGACCCAACCTCTTATGCCATTTGTTGCTCTCATCTATTGATTCCTTGGCTAGTAGACAAGTTTCATTGTTTTGTAGAGCAATGCCTTTCAAGTCAATTGTGTACATGCTCTTCTGTCTAGGAGTTCTCAACAAGATAAGTGTATCTGGTGGTAGCACAAACTCCTTTCCCAAAACCAGGCACTCAGTTGTAGTGAAAAGAACATAGTTCTTATTGTCTATCATTTGAGACACACTAAAAAGATTGTATTTCAGTTCTTTCACCAAGTAGACATTGTCAAATGTCATGCCATCTATGACTATGGTCCCTTTTCCTGTAATTGTCCCTTGTCCATCTCCAAAGGATACACCATCACCTTCATACAAGGGGGCAAAATTTAAAAGATAATCCTCGTGTCCAGTCATATTTCTTGAGCATCCACTGTCCCAGTAAGCTTTGTAATTCTTCTTCTTTGGAATGCTCTGCAAAAGAAAAAAGATTTTAGTTTTCTTTCAAGACCCAAGCCATTAATGACTTAGGTCTACCTCGTGTATCAATATAAAAATATTTATTGAAGGCCACTGATACACCATTGGTTTTAGTACCCTTTTTAGTAGTCCAAACCAAACGAGCTGAGGCTTTGACAGCTTTTACCAAGTTTCCCATGTTAGCAGAGACAAGTTTTAAGCCTGCAGGGTGAACCTTAGGCTTAGCGCGAGAACCCACTGCTTGTTTTGCACTCTACTGAATCGTTGGTAGGGTATATAGACAGATGAGTATGCATTGTGAGGCCTTGGCTTAGTCATATTTGTTGGGAATTATTGTAAAGTACCAAGTATCGTTAGTACAAGTGCAAGTAATGTTAATGTTAGTAAGTACTGTTAGTGTTAGTAAGTACTGTTAGTGTTAACGTGGTATATGCTAAGTACGGTTAGT